>JAPMOR010101360.1:13512-85026 GCA_026543865.1 Argiope aurantia
AGGACGATTTTTAAATAAATTATCCTTACAGAGTAGAGAACTTTCCCTTTGATTAAAACGCAAACTGAGTTTATCTAAATGATAATTATATACAATTATAAAATGGTCTGAATTAATCATTTTATTTTGCAAAATCCTAGTTTTTATCATTTTATAATTTTGCTGAACATTACTTAAATAAATACACTTTAAAAAACATAATAGTAGGCTTTTATTTAAGTGTATTTCTCTATCTTATACTCTATTCCTTCATTTCTAAAATGGATTTTATGGTTTTTAGAAACTTAACATGATATATATATTATATATATATATTAGTTTTATCCTCAAAGTGTAAAATAAATTCTATTTTTTCATTCCTTACATTTTTACAAACATAAATGCTCTCATCTCTATCCATAGTTTTTATGCTTTCAAAAAATTGTAAATTATTTCTATAATAGCCCCATTGAATATTTGGATAAATTATCATATTTAAATATAATTTTGATGATTTTCTTGTCTTTTCATTACCTGTTAGAAAACAGATATAAGCAATGCTTTCCTTCATTAAATACTTTTCATTTAATTACTTTCCTCCATTTACGGAATTTTATTACTTCATTAAAATGCCTTCTTATCTCAAAGTAAAAAAAAAAGTGCAAAAAATATTTCCTTAATTAGATATGACGTGTTTAATTAAACAAGGCTTTCATTAAAGCAGTTTTTTTTAAATCTCCGAAAAGGCTTTTAAAGCCGTATAAAAAGAAAATGAAACGAAAGGTAAGAGAATTTGAAAAAAAAATCTTAATTTTACGACTTTCTCATTAACTAAATTTGTGTAGTTTCATTTATTTCTACTGTTTATGCAACGTTTTCGAACTTGAAATGCGTGCGTTGCATCAAACCCTCAAAATATGGTGAAGAAAAAGTTTTAAAAATATATCATTTGTTTACTGAATTGAAGTTCTTTTTTTATAGGCAATATAGCATTCTGGGAAAAGAAGTTATTTTTAATAAGATTAATTACTATTCCTAATTAAATTAATGGAATTAAGTAGATTTTTTTTTTTTTTTAGATAAGTAAAGTTTTGAGACTGTGCTAATAATTCACTCCGAAAATCTTTTGCAATGGCCAATTGTTATGCTATATCACGCCATCTGGCGACAAAAATAATGATAATTTTACTGGAAAAATAATGTCATAAAAATAGAATAAATCTGATTTTAATTCAGAAGAACTGAATAACAGTTTCTTTAACTTTATATAATTAATTTTAGACAGCTTTAAAATCCCGAGGACTAAGAAAATCACAGTTCTTTTACAGCGGACTAGTATATGTTTTGAGTAACATTTGATTGATCTTAAATGCAAATCTTGAATACAAACCGGATGGGGAAATACATTTCTACGTTTTGCAAATGTATAATTTTCTCATTAAAGGATCTCACTATATCTATCCATAATAATAAAAGATTAAACAGGTTCTTCATGAAGAAGTTTACTGAGAAATATTCTGGTATTGATTGCAGTGTAGAGTAATGATAAAAGCTAAATATTCCCATTGTTACTCGCTTAGAAAAACTTTCACATTGTTACTTCGTAATTTGGTTGATTTCTGAAAGAAATTATTTTTTTTATTTTAATCCCATAATACGTACATTAAAATATTAATTTAACAGTGATAATATTAAAAGTAAATTATGCCCATCATTGTCCTAGAGGGGGGGGAGATTAAGATAGACTAAAAATAAAAAATATGTCTTCAGAATTTGATTTTAAGCTATAGTAATTCATATTCTTTGGAAATTACATTTTATATTTAAGATAGAATTTGTTTCATTTCATTGAACTGATTTAGTGGCATAGAGAGCTAAATGGTCCCTGGGAATAATATGATTTTTCTTTTCTATTCGTCATGAACGCCTTGCCCTTGTAAGTGAAGCAAGGGGGAAAGTATGGTATTTTAATTTCATCATCATACATGGTTTTTAAAAATGGCGTGAGCATACGAACATTTGTCTAGGTATACATATTCACTACATGTCTTCTTTAGTTGCTGCGGCACTTCTCTATCTGAGCCACTCACTTATCCCTCGAACATATCTATCTAAAATGAGTTCACTTATGATTCATCCATGTCCGCTTTATTTCCATCTTCGGAGTGACTTTATTTCCATCTTCGGGGTGAATGCAGTATTGAAGTACAAGGCAATCTCCATTCATTTACTCACTCTAATCTAACATTCCTTATCCCCATTCAAAGAGTACCAAATCCCAATTGCGTCATGCATTTCCATCGTAGTATTTGAGTTAGATGCAGATTCGGATATTCAACTCTCCGATAGTACTGATTTTGGTAATCCCTGTTTATAGGTTTAGTTCTGTGGTAACAGGATGACAGGCTGTAGCTAAAAAATTTTAATAAATACCGATTTTGACTAGTTTTTTGTATTGACAATAGATTCTGACGTGTATATCTTTTATTGGTGTTATATGGAAGTAGCGGAATTGACCAGCTTAATTTAAGGACACATGTCGGTAAGTTCGATCGATGTTGTAAAAGAGATAAAAGCTATGAAGTTCATTGATAACAATGGTGCAGGGCACACATGCCCCTCACCAAGGTGAGGTGTTGAAGAGGTTAATAGCGATACTTTGCTTAGTATTTTCTTATGGTATCGTAAAATAGAAGATGTATGTACAATACCCAAATCAAAATATCAAAGTCTCTAATTTTTTTCAATATTAAATAATAAAAGTTAATAACTTTTCAGTAAAAAATCACAATTAGTCCCAGTCTAAAACACGCAGAAAAGGTTATTTCATCCTTTAATGATGATGCTCTAGCTTTTATCTCTCTCTTTTGTATCCATATAATTATTTTTAATTTCCAAACAAACCAAAATCAATTTTCGATTTGTGTCTTCGTTTTGAAGTTATATTTAGCAGAAAATATCCTAGAGTAGGTACACAAATTATTCCTTTCAATGAGTTATTGCTTTTGAAAGCGTCAGAACACAAACAGACATACGATCACAATACCTAATAATAAATATCATTTCTTAAATCCTCTTTTGTGTACTAAGAAGCTTACGACAAATAAATTTAGTTCATTGTCGTGAAGAAACAACAACGACGCATTTTTAGCACCACAACCATTACTCACTCCTAAGAGCGATAATTTCTCTCAAAACTCGAAAGAAAAGAAATTCGTGAAAAGCGCTCTTTTATATAAGATTACCGGTCCTTTTTTTTCTACCAAATAATACCACAAAAGTCGTGCCGAAGTCCCCTGCGACGTTGATAAAGATTCTCAGAGCATAATTTATTTCAACAGTAAAGGATTAAGAATTTAATGGCATTGAAAAAGCAATGTGTCGTTCCAACCAGTATAGCATAAAAATGATAAATTGCAAAACTTTTACTTCCCGCTTTCTGCTAAAAGAGAGTTACCGAGAAGGGTAGATGAAGCAAAAAGTCCTCCCTCCTTTTCCACCTCTCAACGTCCTTGAGAGGAATTTTAAAGAGAAATACAACAGCTCTAACGACTAGGACTCAACAAACAACAACACTAAAAAATGGTCCACTGAATTGCGAGATTACGTGTTCTTTACCACAAGTTTAGCTGCATTAGCAACAATGGTCTTCACCGAACGCGACTGGAGAATACCATCCACGATTTGGGTTATATTTCAAAAAGGCTGGAAAAGGAAGGGGACAACCTCTCTTCCACCAAGGTACAAAAGAATAAATTACGATAAAAGAATTTCTCCCCCTTCTGCATAACTCATTGTGGAAAAATATGACTTTATATCGCACCTTCCTGCTGCTAAAAGTCATAGCTTTTGCTCAAAAATAAATAATAGGCCATGGTCTTAAAATTAATGGAGCAACTTTTAATTTTCTCGAGCGAAACTAATGGACTAAAAGAAAAACGGCGACTAATATGAAAGTGTAATTGGTATCGCTTGACGTGACGGTGATAATACTTTGCAAGGATTACAGAGGAATACCTCGTCCACCCCCCTGTGAAATATTCCCAAGGAAAAAAAGAAAAAGCGAAAAAGCACCTTGCAGTGTTCCTTGCTTCAAACGTGATCTTTCATTTTTTAATTTTCTTGATGGAAGACTTGAGCGAGTTATTTCGAAACGGATACCAGCAAGTGGTTTAACAACCTAATTTATTTTAAAGTTACATCTTTGCAGCAATTAATGTATTAACTGAATTGCGCTATGAATGGCATTACAGCGCTGTTTGTAACAGATGAAACTGACAACCCAAAATCGCGTGACGGGTTGCTGTTTTATTTTACTCGAATGCTTTTGTATTTAAATATGTAACTGTTTTCGCAGTCAGTAATGTCCCTTAAGTTATTAATTGAAGCAAATGAATAAGTGAATAATAATTATCTGTTATAAACGTTTATCCTGACTCTTAGCACAGATCTGCATAACAATAACTATCTATTTTTTAAAAAAATAAAATGAAAATTTATGCGATATGATAAATGTAATTACACGTATCTTGAGTAGTACTTTACCTTATGAAGCGTTAGGACATAAAATTCTCATCCTTCTCCTTTAAAGAAACTCATTGAATTTTAAAATTGAATTGTTTTTCACATTTAAACCAATTCATGTCAACGTAAATTGGCTTCATTTTTGCCCTTTCAATAAATCTATATCTATACTTATAATAAAGCTCAATGTGTGTGTGTGTGTGTGTGTATGTTGGCGCTCTACAGGCCAGACCGTTCAACCTACACCTACCAAATTTGGCACGTGTATACCTTGGAGGCCGGGAATATGCACATGGGGGTTATTTTTTCGAATTTTTAACTAGAATTTTATTTATTTAAAAATTAAGCGAAATTTTGACGTGTTTCTGCTATAACTTCGGAAAATATTACCGCATAAAAACGATTTTTACATGAAGTTAAAGATCAAAAATTTATCTTTTAAATGATACTAATGTTTTAATCTTAAAAATAAATTTCTATTTTTAATGAATTTTTAAATAAATATTTTAACTATGTTTTTCAATTTTTTTTTCGTAAAAAATAAAAATTAAAATTAAGCAATTTTCGCATTCATGGGGAAAAATTAGCTTTATTCAAAGTGTTGCCATCACATTGATTAAAGCCCCAATTAAAAATAAATTAAATCTTTTTGGAAATGAAATCTGCAAAAATATAATTTTCGGCACCGGTTTGTAGGAAATGAAACAAATATGAAATATTATTTTTTCTAAAAAATAAATTCAAGAAAAATTATTTTATGATCTTTTACACTCTCTAAACAGGGTGTTTATTTAGCAACGGACCCATTTTGATGTTTAATGACTCATAAAATAATGAAGATATAAACACACTTATGGCCTTTATTAATGGAATAACTCATATATTTTCCTTTTCAGGTTTGAATATTTTTACTTTTGCAAATATCGGCTTCGTGTGTAGTTAATTTCAGATAATTTCATTTTCCAGTCTAAATATCTGTACTTTTCTAAATATCGTCTGCTTATTAATTGCATTTTTCCCTCTTTTGTTTTTGGTAACTATTGAAATGTTATGTTTACTTTCGATGTGTTTGTTCTTTGTAGTACTTATAATAAAGCTCAATGTGTGTGTGTGTGTGTGTGTGTGTGTGTTTGTTGGAGCTCTATAGGCCAGACCATTCAACCTACAGCTACCAAATTTGGCACGTGTATACCTTGGAGACCGGGAATGTGCACCTGAGGGTTATTTTTACGAATTTTTAATTAGAATTTTATTTATTTGAAAATTAAGCAAAATTTTGGCGTGCTTCTGCTATAACTTCCGCAAATATTACCGCACAAAAAAGATATTTACATGAAGTTAAAGATCGAAAATTTATCTTTTAAATGATACCAATGTTGTAACCTTAAAATTAAATTTCTATTTTTAATGAATTTTTAAATAAATATTTTAAATATATTTTTCAACATTTTTTTTCGTACAAAATAAAAATAAATGTAAGCTGTTCGAGCACTTTCGTATTCATGGGAAAAAATGAGATTTTTTCAAAGTGTTGCCATCACATTGATTAAATCTCCAACTAAAAATAAATTAAATCTTTTTGGAAAGAAAATCTGCAAAAATATAATTTTCGGCACGTGTCTGTAGAAAAGGAAACATATATGAAATATTATTTTTTCTAAAAAATAAATTCAAGAAAAATTATTTTATGATCTTTTGCACTCTCTATATTATTAATCCAATAACAGTTATATTTTAAGGCAAGTTTTGTTTAATATGAACAAGATATCCATTCAAATCAGGGTCACACAGCTGATTTGTAAATCTTTAGTAAGTCACAGATCTGCTAAAATGGTCTAAATGGAAAATGATTATATTTTATGTAACTTGATTTAATAAATGCTCTAATAAATAACGAATTTTTGATTTTACATTAAGCTTCTGCTGTGGAAATTACGAATAACAAAATGTTCTTGAAACACTAATATTTTAAATAAAAAGAGTTAATTTCCAATCAACTAAATCAATCACTTAAACTGACTGATTTATGAAAATTTGAATATCACTATTCAATATAAAAAGGATAATTTTAGATTTTCCATCGATCGTTTCAAAGAAAATACGCCAATCAGCGCGCATGTTTCTCAAGATTAATTGGACTAAAATTATGAAAATGTTGAGTTTTCTAAATTTTTAACATTTAAAACTTCATAAATTAGTCTTAGCTGTTCGTGGAAAACAGAAACATTCATTCATTTATTTAAAATTTGGTGTGTTCAGAATATTTCTCAGAATATGATACCTTACTGCATTAAATTTAGACTTCATAATTTTTGAAATATATTTATAGGCCGGAACAAAATATTATTATTGATTTCATTTTAATTCCTTTGAAAGCAAAACTAAAAACTGAATTTTATGCTAAATCCGAGAAAATTTTGTTGAATTATTGTTTCAGATATTACATAAATTATGAAAAATATTTTGTAGTTCACATAAGACTTAAATACCGAGCGATTCTATTTGCAATACTCATATTCAATAATAATAAATAAATAAATAACAATAAAGATGATAAATAAAATAAAACGCTTGGTTCTATTAAAAAATATCTTTATATAAATCGCAATTTCATCATTTCCACTTTAAATGAAAGTTGAATTTTTACCTGAAATGACAACAAATTAGCAAAATATATATAGTAAATTGAAAGAAACGATCTAAACAACAGCATAAGTTTGGTATGACTATCAAAATTTGAAGATTAAAAATGTTTGTTTGAGAATCTATTAAGAGACCAGTTACTTAAAATATTTAATTGAAAATTGTAGTGAGCGGTAATACTGGCGAACCGGCTGGTCGCCAAAGGCGGCTAGTATATTATTAAACTAAGAGAAAAAATGGTGCGTGTTTATTTTTATGGTCTCTGGTTTATTTGATTTTCAGATCACAAGAAGAACGCCAAGAAACTGGATTTATATTTAGCTATTTTCAGATTATACTTGGAAATCAAGATGCATTATGCATAAGATGTCACATTTCGCCAAGACATTTTATTTTCACGTTTACTTGGCGATTTTCAGGTTATGCCAAATCATTAACGTGGTTTCCATTTTTTGGTGGTGCTTTTTTGTATTGTAAAAATACACAAGCACCAAATAAATACAATAGAAATAAATAACTAGAAATTATATAATTAAATAATAGAAACAGTAGCAAGATTAACGGTTATGCAAAATGTTTTATTTCAAATTTTCTATGTAATGCAAATTTTTAAATATTTGAAAAAATTTGGATTTCTGAAAATTTGAATCATTATTAATTTTCATATTAATTCTGATTCAAATTTTGTTTCGTTTAGAGTTGCGCATTTAAGTTTTTCGTTTTTGTTCTCTAGGACTGATAAATTCATTCAAAAGCTTGTTTTAAATCTTGAAATGCCTTAATTCATTTGATGAAAAAAAAGGTGCATTTTTCCAATAAGTTGAATTCATGTACTTTCAAAAACAAGTGATAAATATCCTTCTGAATGTTATTTAGCTTTCCGTTGTACTCCATTCTAATGCGACTTTGTCTTTCCTCTTGTTGAAAGTGAATAGTAATCCACAATTATCTCAATGAATTTGATTTGAATCTCATGTTAACATTAATCTCTTGGATTCACTATACTGTCAAATGGATACTTAATTTTTTTTAAATAACAGACCATTTGATTAAACAGAATTTAGAAATTTCGATGTGGAATACAAAATACTTCCATAGAGAATATAGGGAAAACAGTCTACTGGAATATAATGCATATACCATCATCATTGGAAGAGCAATTCTCAAGAAGATTTAGAAAAGCAAGAGAGATAGAATTCTCTGCCCACTTTCCTTTGCCAGCTAGAAGTATTGTCGTGCAGTCCTATACGATTCGCTTCTCAAATAATAATTGCATTACTACACAGCAATTACATTATCTTTATACAAATAGTAAAGAAGAATGTATGTTGGTGTCCGCGTTTGATCAACTTAGTTTGCAACTTAGTGAATACTTATTTTAGAAGGTTGGAATATGAACTTTGGAGAGTTTTCAAATTTTAATTATTTAAAAATTAAGCCAAATTATGAAGTTTTTCCATCATAACTTCCGAAAGTATTACTACAATAAAATGGCTTTCACATCATAATAAGAAATTCGAAAAAAATCTTTTCAGTGATACTAATTTATTATTGGTACAAATCTTTTAATTTTAGTTTTTGTTAAAGTCATTTTTTTCCGAACTTTCAACAACAAACTATTTTCATTTTTTGGCCAAACATTTGATTGCGTAACTTTCTTCCATCTTTGAAAACCAACTACGAAGGATTATATTTAATCTCCGCATAATTTACATGACGAATAAAATGAGGTTATAAGTACCGCGAAAGTTAGATGAAATAGAAAATCACTTTATTAATATTACTGTGATATCATGGGAAGGGTTTCCATTAGAATGGTTCAGGTACATAATGAACAGAGTATGTGTAAGGTGATTTCATGTCTGAAAAAAGTTCGTTGATAGTATCAAGGTCATGAAGTCATGCATACTAAATTTAATTGAAATTAAATGCATCTAATATCCTCGGCGAACTAGAGTATCGGTTAAGGCGGCTAGTAATCGGTAAATGCAGCAAGTATAAAAGTGGAAGAAAAATATAAAGACTAACATCAGAGGAATATACTAAGAAAGTGAAATATGACTGGCCAATCTCGTTATGATCTGAAATTAGAATTTTTTAAAATTAAAAGGATTTTCAAATTATACATGAGAAATATCAGTCAAATCTTTCTTTCTTCAACTGTGTCGATTACTTAAAAAGTAACGATATCAAAAGAATACAAGATTCTTTTTTTTAGTTTTCAAACCAGTAATAGCAATTTTCCTTAATCATTTATTATAAAATAAATATTTATTGAAGTTGGGTAGAAACGTCAATTATTCACATAGACTTAAAATGACAGTTAATTCTCAAAAATTCAATAAATGATTTAAATTAAACACATATGAAACAAATTTTACATTACTTTTAATAATGCAATATTCATTATTTTTTTCAAATACAACAATAACTTCAATATAACAGATGACAACAAATGAAAACGGTGCAATTTCTATTCTCCTTAATGGTCGAAATCACTAATAAGAGGTGATACGTGACCACACCTCAAATACCCTTTCACGATTCTGCAAGCACGTAATCGATTCTATTAAAGCTTCAATTTTAATCGTCATTAACGCAGCCTATTAGAAAACCGCTTGAGAAAAGGAAAGCGCCGACAATGCGCACCTTCAAAGGCCACCGACTGTAGTACATCGAAAAGTCTGCACAGTCATCCGAACTGTAAGGTCCCAATTACTTAAAGGGGCGGCCGACAACTTTTAACCCTTTCTGACTGAAAGACCACCTTCAAAAGACATTCTTCATTGGAATACCAACGTCTGCGTTTTACGGTAGGTTGAACACCCCGAATTCCCGTCGACTTCGAGGCACTTGGTAGTTGGGGTGTACTGAGGGATCTGCCGCGAACACCCGGCGTAATTATACACAAATTAAAATTCACTCATTAGCGGTCATTGAATTGAGGAGTCCATTGAAGGAAAGCATTTGTGTAATGTCGGATCTTTTTAATTCTGAAGTTGATGACAAAGAAAAATATAAAAATAGACGAAAAAGAAGAAAAAAGGGAACATATTAAATTGCAAATAGGTGCCTAAATTTGTGTAAATCACACAATCAATAAAAACAACAAGCGTTGCTGGATCTCTACATTTGTTTCAAAATTTAAAGAAAAAATCTTTATTCTGGTAATATTGAATGTATTTTGAATTAATTATATTCCTAGTTAAGACACTCACGGATTTTATAATTTTATTTATTGTCAATTATTTAAAAGAATCGTTGTTAGACATTTTATAACATCTTACAGTATTAACCTTCAAAAATATCGTTAAAATATTTTAAATTCCATCCAATATTTTCTTTATGTATATCAGCAGTTTGAATATATTCTTAACTATCAAAAACGCATTGAAGTTAGGAATGTAATCAGAAATTGGTTCTTTTTTATCTTTTGATTGATATTAGCACACCAAACCAAGACATAAAAGAGTTTAAAATGACTCAGCAAAAGAAAACTGACCTAAACTTGTTTAAAAAATTTAAGACGAAAATTAATAATAATAAAAGAAATTTTATCATTATATGAATCATAGGAGGAGATTTTTATATCCGTTACAATTAAACATTAGTAAAAACCCTCCAGAAAAAGAAAATTTATAATAGCTGGGAAATAAGGAATTATTCATCCGGATTTTAACACTAACTGAGAGCTAATTTTATAAATCAGATTTCCCTTCTGATCACTATATTTTTGAAATGTCAATTACTGATTCCTCCAAATAGTATACACTACTCCTGTATCAATAAAATAGTGACAAGATAATCCTAAGCTTATATATGGAGTATCTTGATGGACCAAATATATCTAAATCAATTGGATCAGAATAGTACCTAAAACGGTATCAGAATGAAGTAAAAAACATCTACGTATACGTAGATATAAGCACTAGTTTTGGTTTTATTGTCTATATACACCATTAATTAGCTTGATAAATTTTTATAAAGTGTAATAAATACCTAGAATATGCATCAGAATAAAATAATTTATCAGCAATCGCATGTAAGGGAATGTCAACTCTCTTTCCATTATTCATCACAAATATTTATATTCAATATTAATTAGAATGAAATAATTTTATTGTAATTTAATAACCACCTAAAGAAAACGCATCACACAGCAGCTGAACATTCGAAAGTCTTTCAATTCCGTTTAGGAATTTTTAAGAATTTATTCACGGAATGAAACATATTCATTCACCTTCTCATTTATAAAACATTCATGCACTCGACGTCTAAAATGCGCGCGCATTTTCCAGCACTCATGATAATACTGCTGACCAATCATCGCAGGCAGAAAAGTTTATTTGCTAAGAAGATGAAAGTTGAAACCAGAGAAAGTGTCTTAAAAATAAAAGGCTGTAATAAATAACAATTGTATTCACGTATTTTAATTTATCAAAATAGCTCGTTGGATTTGACTACTTCTCTGTTACTTTTGCATAGATTAAACCATTAATCTAGGAAAAAGTAATAGACTCGATTTTTAAACTTCTCTAAAGAATTTTAAAAAAATTTTAAAAATAAATTTTTGTTTATATTTAAACATTCTTAAATATTCAAAATGGTAAATGGTAGGTTTTAAAGCTCATTAAAGATGCAGCAACAGAAAGAATAAGGTGTATCTAAGGGAAGATGTGAGGGAAAAAACTAAATTACAAGTTAAAAATTAGAAGCCAAAGATATATTAAAATAAAATTACGAAAATATCAGATATCCTAGTAGCACACAAAACATTATGTAATGTTGTTTGATATTGAACATATTGTAATATATTATTCAACTTAATAATAATGATTAATAATAAATATTATAAATAATTTATCAATATAAGTAATATATTACTTATAAGTAATAGATTACTCAATTATTGTATGTGCACAATATTATGCAACAGGCCGTACTACTGGTGTAGTGAATTTTATGAATGAAAATCATAGAAAAATAATTAGGTAATTGAATATAAAAGTCACTTGTGATTAAAATTATATATTATATATATGTGTCTGTGTGTGTGTGTGTGTGTGTGTGTGTGTGCGTGCGTGCGTGAAGCAATAATATAAAAATTACTAATAAAATGAAATATCAAACAACTTATTGATTTAAATATTGAAAGAGAACTTAACAACAAATGAGCTTTTATATATTTATCTCACATATAAATCCTGATTTTTCTTTTTGCTATATGTGGAAAAAGTGATAAGAATACAAGATTTAAAGTTAATGACATTAGAATAATTTGTATTTAGTTTCTCTTTTTCTAATTAATTTAATCATTAATAAAGTTAATTATTTCATTTCTTCTTTTATATACAGTTCATTTTCTCTGAGAGCAGCCATAGAATATAGTAATTAGTCTTTTTAACTAATCTATATCAAACTGTTATTAGTTATACTAATTAGAAATATACAAAACTTTCACAAAGAGCAACATAATTCTAATACCTCCCACTGAAAATCCCAACTCCATTTGCAAATATTCTTTTATTTCAAATTGGAATTTTCAGGTATGCCTACTTCCTAATCTTTTATTCAGAAATATGAGATTTCTCTTCTAATACCCCAACGCAAATAAAATCTACATTCAGGGCATAGCTTTCACAATTCATTCGCAGACCCTCCAGTTCATCCAGCCAGGAGTTTCTAAATTAACGTTAAGGTTGTTTATCCTATAAGAATTCACACCCGGGAGATTTAGAGGCGGAGATCTCGGCGGCTTCCTGCTGCCTATTATGCAAACTTTCCTACCAGTGCTCTCTTATGTTTAGTAGACAAAATTAGAATAGCAGCACTAATAACGTTCTAGACTGCTCTTGCTCCGTGTCATTTAGAAACGATGGAAAGCGCTTGAGCTGTCGCTCCTAACACGTTAGTTGATATGCTTCTAAATGGTATTGAGTCAAGTGGAAGGAGGGTATTTCACCCCTTCCATCATTTAATATTAAAAAATTTCTAATAAATTATTTTGAAAGAAAATTAAAAATCATATAAAAAAACTGTTTTGTAATTTCAATAACTACTAAAAAACCTGTAAATTTAAATTAGTTAAAATCGATTTTTAAGTTATCATTCAAGAGCATTACTTTCTACCAGCTATCATTTTAAGTGTACATTTCTAAATAAATGGTCTAAAGAAACCGGAAGAATATTTTTTTTTTCTTATACAAAGCATACGACGTATTTTAACAATTCCAAAACAATGTTTTCTCCTGGTGACAAATGTTTGAAAGAACTAACATCTCAAAGTGTAGAATTTTTGTAGCTATTACATATCAAGTTTTGTAGACTTCACTTACAATCTACCATAAATAGCATATCATTGGTCCATGTTAATGATAATAAAACTAAACATTAAGAAATTTATTTACTTACTATAAGTGTAAACAATTTTTTTCTTAAAAATTAAGTTACTTTATTTACAATTTAGAATTACTCCATATTTCTAATTAAGATACTAAAATATATATTTCAGTAAATGCTGCAAGAAGTTTCAGAAAAGATTTTTTCGCACAAGTAATATAAGTTTAATATAATGCAGTTAACTTCATATTGTTTTCAAAGAATAATAGAAGCAATAAATTTAAGGGGCAGACAAAACTAATTATTACTATAATAAAATAGTTAAACACATTTTTTAAAGAACTGAAATAAATTTTCGAATATAATAAAACAAATTATATGTTTTCATTTTTAAAAAAAAACATGTTCCCATGAAGAAGCATAGGTTTCCATAAAGAAGTTTATATTAATATGGATAATGTATTTAATTAATCTGTCTTATGGAATTGGCTGGAAAACTCCCAATTGTTTCAGATAGCAACTAAACTTTTGATAACCAAATTTATATAAGCTTATTTGTTTTATATGTTTCAATTAAGATGTGATAACGCTAGCTTGTTTTGATAAAAAAATTAATGGCGACAAAAAAAATAATTCCTCAAAAAAAAAAAATTTGATCTCATTTGATTTAGTATTTTACCTTCACTTGCTGCAATTATTTTTTAAGCTTCCTTCAAATGATATTTTTTAGATATCAAACTAGAAATACTAAAGGAGATATACATAAATAATTGCTCAAATAAGAAATAATTTAACAAAATGTTTCAATACATCGATATGTCTGTTCATTATGAACCAAAACAATTCATCCATGTTATAATACGTGTACGACAGGATGACCACATTTAATTGCAATTGCATATTCCAGCTTTCTCAATAAGTAATCTTCTCTAGAATGAAATCCAGGCATTAAGAGTAATGCATGTAGAGAACAGATAAATCGAAAAATAATTAGATGTAATATCAGTATCTTACATTCTACAGGTACTCAATTATTGACAAAGAGGGACCGCAAACATCTCCGAATTATCTATTATTTAACCTTTCCATTTCGGCCTGGGAATGACGTAGAGGAGAAATAATAAGAAGAAAAAGAGAAAGAATGATGAGAGAAGGAAAAAATCTGGCCCAAAGAAAAAAGGTCTTTCAAGATGGCCTAGGCACTAAAGGTAATTGCCGCTGTTAAATATTTCAGAGGCGTCTTACCTGTATTCATGATCTAAAAGGTATGCTAGTCATTTTTGCCACCTTATGGAAATGTTGCTCTCTTTTCGTTTTTCTGTGGAGTGGTTTGTTGCTAGTACTTATGTGATGAGAAATCTTTATGATATAAAAAGGTGCATAATTTCTGCCATTTTGAAATAAAGATATTTATGAAAATCTTCTTTAAGAAGTGATGACAAAATGTTCTTTTCACTACTCTACATTTTGTAAAAATGCTTGCACTCCATATATTTTTTTGATATGATGTTTACAGCCGGAGTAGTTTATATATATATATATATATATATATATATATATATATATATTTTCGTTCGTTTGTGCGTGCGCGCACGCTTGTATGTGTGTGTGTGCGTGTTTTATTTAAATGTGAAGTCGCATTTTCCATACCCATGGTTAGAAAAAGTGATTTTTTTACAGGTATTACGAACTTCTCACCTATTGAAGGAACATCGGCTCAAATTTGACGACCAATATGGCAAATTGGTAATATTTAGATTTCTAAAGTAAAAATCTTGCATTGAGGGGAAGTAGTAACTATGTTAAATGATAACTAGCGATGAATCGCATCTATTATTACCTAAAAGTATTTGCAACAACGGATGATTATTCATTATAAATATAGAATTAATTTTGCATTCATTTGAAACAATGAAATTATTTTAAGCTGTTTAAATGCGTTTTGCTATGTAGGATATATTCATCTTAAATTATGTTAGTAAGTTGAATTTTTTTTCCTTTCTGTCCTTAGATAAATTTTCACCGTTTTTAATGAATGAACTGATAAATTCCCCACCTCATTTTCTACTTCAAGGCTTTTTAAAATATGCTGTTCTTTGAATTATTACATTTTTTATAAATATTTAATGGAATAAAATGTTTTAAACTTCATTACAAAATTTTCAGTTCCTATCAATATTTAACTGTTACCAATATTTACTAATAACTATACCAATATTTTTAATAAATAATCTCCTCTACTAAATAAGGTCATACACTAGTGACAGTTGAGTATGTGAAAGATCAATAAACTAGGAACTAATTAGACTTAATATCACAATTTTATATTCTGCAGATTCCTAGTTATTAACAAAGAGAGATCGCAAACATCAAATTATCTATTATTATCATTCCATTTTTTCTTGAAATTAATGTAGGAAGAAGAAATGGAAGAATGATAAAATGGCAAAAGAAGGGAAAAGAAATCAGGTCCAAGGAAAAAAAAAGCTTTCAAAATGGTCCAAGCACTAAAGCTAATTTCTGCTGCTAAATTTTTCGAAGGTATGACAAAATTCTTGATCTTAAAGACGCGTTTTTCGTTTCTGTTCTCTTTGGGAGTGTTACGCTATTTCCATTTTTCTGAAAAATGTTCCATACTCTGCCTGCGTTATATCTGCATTTTGCATATGAAGAGGAATGAATGTGATAAAGATTATAAAACTATTTCTTATATTAAGAAATAAAAGAAAGTATAAAGCTTCCGAAAAAGAGTATTTAAGGTAAAATGATGGATTTAATATCCGTTACTTTCAATTCAAAAGATTTTTTTTTTCGTCTTATGACATGGACTTGAGACTTATTATTATTTTTTTTTTGTATTTAATTGAAGAATATCTGACAGACTGAGCTTCACTCTGCAGTTTTATTTATTTATTTTTGTAAAATCGTGTTTTTTGGTAAAATATTAAGATACGAATCACATATTGAATATATAGGAATATTTTTCTATCTTGCCTCACCTCACATATATCCCCAAATTTTCAAGTATCAGTAAGTTATCATCCTACGGCAGCAATGCAAGTACCACAAAAATTTTCGAGATGGTATTATAGGAAAATAGGACAATAGAATTATAGGACATTATAGGACAATGGGAGTAGATAGAAAAACGCTCTAATAGTTAATTATAATAAAATGTTTTTTAAAGGAAAGACACCTCTATTAGATAAAATTAAAAAGCAAACCTTATCTAAATATAAAACTTGATCCAAAGCCAAAATTTGAGCCGTTTCGAGATACACGAATATATATATATATACATACATAAAATAATTTGCTCGTTTAAAATTATAAAATAAAAATGCAGTGGTTCGGATGATATGACCTGAACAGTGGAATTTATTTCTAAGAAAGAATTCTGAATAAATTTAAAATCAGCTCATCAAAAAATTTCGGTATTATTATATACATTATTAAATTAAAGAAAAAATAAATTAATCAGCATTCCTTCAGTAATTTTATAGCGTTGATTTTTATGAAAACCGACGAAATTATTTGTAATCTGTAACTTATACTTTTACAATAAATATATTTTTTTAATTTCTTGAAGACATTTAATAATTCCTTTTATTTTATTCATTCTTCATTTCCATTCTCCAATCCTGTTTCAAACTGATTTTTTTCGCTTCAATTCCAAAAAAATGTGTTTATTACATATTTTTAATATTACTTCCATTCATTTTAATATCAAATAAATGAATCCGAAGCCCAAATGTTAAAAATTAGAAGTTGTAAAATGAATTTTGTAAAGGATTCTCACTTAATTTCTATTATTAAAGTTTCTAATAAATATCATTTAATTTGTGATTTTTAATTTTTTTAAAAGAAAACTTATATTTACGTTCATCACAAGTAGATGCTTAGTCGATTTTCTGACGCGGTTGGTTTCTGCATTAAACAAAATTTAAATAAATAATTCTAAATTGTGACCTATTAAGATTTTGATAAAAAATGAGCCGTCAAATTAATGAAAGGCTTCCTGAAGATTTCTTGCATAAATATTAAGAATTATCTTATTGATGCAGTTAAACCTAATTATTTCATATCTAGGCTTTCAACCTTTAAAATGCAAGAGTATTTAATTTAATAAATATTCGTTACATTCAGATTTTATTCAAGGATCCAATTAGTTTTGAACGGAATCATGAATTAAAAGAAAATCAATACTTTATTTCTCTTTATAGAAATGTAATAATTAAATTAAAGGGAATATTTTCAGAAAAACCAAGAAATATATTCGTTATTAAAATCTTGAATGACACAAAATTACGATTAGTTCAGCAAAATGGTTAAGGTTTTTTTCGAATTCATTCAATAAAAGCAGCGAATGACTAAATGGATATTAACTGAACTCAAATTTATAAACTTATTACATTTTATAAATTTGATTTCACTATGACATTCATTTAATTCTTGTTTCCTTTGCTTTTATTTAAAATAAAATCATTTCTTTAATTTCATATGGGCTTTTTTCTGTTAAAGATAAGAAAGGGAATCAAATGTAACAATATTTTAATTTCATATAAAGGCTTTTGGCAAAAAAAAAAAAAAAATCGATAAAAGTTTACACAGAGAAAAAAAAAGGAATTTCTTTTTTCAACAGAAAGCATAGTAACAGTATCTTTACAAGATACATTTAACTCTGTTTTGTGTGTATTTTTTTTCCGAAATAATTCTTTCCAGCTTGTAATTGATTTCATATGCACTCATTTTTTATTAGGTAAAAGGTTGATTTGCATATATTATTTGGAACTAACCAATCATTTTACCAGCGAAATGAGTAGCGACTTGATGGAATTGTTAGTGAAGACGAACTTAAAATATGCCTTCTTCATGCAGAAAATGTAATAAACAAATACTTAATATTTTTTTATTCTTTGGATTTGTGAGGAGCACTTGTTATATTGTTATTTACAATCGCGTTAGGCTGACAATTATGGTAAAATATTTTCTTTTTTAATGAAATTCTTTTTTAACCCGCAAATAAAGACATGAATTCCCTTACGTAGTCAGAGACATAGTGTCAAAAACACTCGATTCTTATTTTTCCTTTTTGACTTTTGTAAACAGTATTGGAATTTATTTTGGAAACGCAATATATTCTGAAAATCATGTAATTGCCAAAAATATTAAAAATGTTAAAGGTTTTAATATTAAATGTAGCAAAGATGTTATAAGAACGACTTAAACAACCTTTTAATGAGCACTTCATTTAAATATTATGGGATGACACTCATGTTAAGAACAGTTTTTTTAAGAATTTAACAAACAAAAATTAAGAATACAATAATTTAAAGCATTATTTAAGAATATTTCTTTATTCTTTTTTCTTTTTACATAATTCAAAAACAACAGGGGCATCCGGCTACGGAACATAGTGCATATACATACAAGAATGACATAAAGTAAATGGTTTCCTTTTCATCTTTTTTTGGGAAAATGAAACAATTTCTAGTAGCTAATTTTTCCACTGCTATCTGCTTGTACTTTTTCCTCCCCTTTAGCAGTACTATCCATTTCTTTTAAAATAACAATATATTTTTCTAGTCAATGGAAGCGGGCTGCAATGCGAAATAAGTAGAAATTTAACTGATGCGTTATATATTTGTTATTCACAGTTTCAAAGACATTGAGTCAATGACTCCATAAATAGCAACGAAAAGTTGAAAAAGAATAACTCGGTTATACGCAAGTGTTCACACTTGGTCTTTTGTTAACATACTGCTAAAAGAACTACTTTAAAGTACTAAGGAGATGTTTGTATTCAAGGACAATAAGCCAAGCGATAATCAGAGCCAATGAACTACTCAGAGTCACTTTGGTACTTATCTCCAGTTACGGATTAATCTATATCATGTTTCAGAAATTCCATATCCAAATACTTCAAAGAAAGATTTTATTAGTTATGATATCCAGAAGCTGTCACTTTTGATAATTATAGATTACAAGCCATCAATTCTGGTATCTTAATTTGTTATACTCGTATACTTCATCTTCTTTCCATTTATTATTTAATCCTTATTGCTAGATTTTTAAAAAAACTCATTTTAAATGCTGAATAAGCTATAAGAAAAATTCTTTAAAAATCATGTATGGTTTGAGATTAAAAAACAGCTTGTTGCTAATACACACAACATTGATATTTAATAAAGTAAATAAATTGTTAAAGTGGATTAATATTGAATTCAATGCCTTAATTTTCATGTAGTTATTTTCAATTCAGCAATGCAATATAAAATGTAGTATTCTTAATCTTAGAAACAAAACACACAAGTGGAAATATCAATTCATTTATTTAATTTTCATCACTATTCAAGTTACCATGAATATACTAATATTTTATTTTATATGTCATGTATGTAACGTTTTGACAATAACATGCATCAAAGATTCAATTTATTCTTATAATATTTAATTTAGAAGACAAAAATTGGTATGTTTTTTAAAAGCAGAAATAGATATTTAAAAGTTAAATGTTTTATTAAATTTTTTAACATAATACCTTCGAGTAACGTGCTTTTATACTGGTAAATTTTCTTTTGAGATAAATGACAAGCAGCTATTTCCATAGATCTGCTGAAACCCATATCATGTGCCTTTTTAATATGAATTTCAAAATATATTGCTGAATTACGTTGCTTTCAAATGTATAACAAATTACATTCTGAAGTAATATTCATGAGATTGTTTTGCTGATTGATTGTAAAAGTTTTCAATTCTACGGAAGTAGAGCCGCATTTTGAGTAAGTAAGAGTTTCATGTATTTCATACAGGAGAAATTTATGTTGCAGTAACTAAAATCGTAAAATTAGCTTTCGAACTTTAATCAAATTTAGAATAGGAAATGAATAGATATGCAAGTAACTTCTTACATTTTTTTGTGTTAGCGAAAATTGCATTATAGTAAAACTCGAAACTAGAGTTCAGCATGTCTGAATGAAATCGCTCCTTGTTTGGAAAATAAAATCTGTCTTTTTTTTAAATAAAATTCCTGAAATAAAAAGTTTACAAATTAAAGCAAAGCAAGCTTAATGTTTTAAAGTCTCTATTTATAGATTAATAATAGTTTATACCAGATATGATAACGCATGCGAATTTTATTTTGTTAAATTTCATGACAGTTAAGGACCAGATTTCAGCATGTATTCCAGTGGGTATGTTGAAATAACTGTGGACAATATATCTAGAAAAATAAATTTGATAATAATATATTTTGGAAAAACCATCTTCTAAAATATTGTACAGGTATAAATCTATATTTCATGGCGGAATGGAAAATTTAGCACAGATTTCGAATCTATAGTTGATTTGTTATGCAATACTTTAAAATTTCATCAAACTAAACAGTAGTGTTAACAGGTGCTGTAATAAACATTTAATGAGAGTTTTTATAGCAAGGCATTTAGTATTTTTAAAAATAAATGGAAGAGATTCATTGTTTTAATATTTTCAAAAATTTTGATTAAAATTTTAAAATGATTGTATGGTTTGTAATTTTTTATATTTTGTTTTAAAAATAAATAGAAATATAAAATTATATAACCATGATGGTAATATCCCCGAAATTTACCATATACTCTTCAATTAAGGTCGTATCCCTCTTCACAATTTTAAATTATGAACTTTCGCAACTAATTTGTATGTTATTGTCGAAATATAGGTACGAAATTTAGCTATGTCCCATGAGTCTAACAATTTTCGTGAGGATATACATTTTGAATGCTTTTTTTTTGCCAAATAAATGGAACCAAAATTTGACATGGAACAGCAGCTGTAGTCAGAAGATAACGTAACAAATTTTATTGATTTGAGTCATTTTTCTTATGATTTATTGCATTTACATGTATTTTAAGCTACAAATCTACAACCCATCAATCATATGACAGATTTGGTTCAAAATTATATAAAAATCTATCTTTTTGAGTTTTGGTTGCTGAATTCCCTTGTAATCTAACAGCCAAATAGACAAAGATCCTTTGGATGGAGTTTGTTCAAAATTTGATTGAATTTTCTAATTTGGCCATAAGTCAATATAACACATTTCATCCATCTAGCGCAAAGCGGTTTTAAGATATAGTGTTAACAATTAGGCAGAGAAATAGGATAAATGCCAAAAATGTTAGGGAGAAAAGAGAGATGAACATGGAGATTCGCCAAAATATCGAATTCGAGTTTTTTTTTAAGATTACAATTCTTTCTTCAAAGATTACAATTCTTTCTTCAAATCAAAGTTTATGTCGTTTGAAATATTCAAACAAATCTATTCTCAGACGAAAATTTATAAGTAATTTCTAAATAAATTTTAGTTAATAAATAAATGAATTCATAAATTGCCAAAAAAATATCTTCACAATAAAAAAAAACGGATACTTCAAGTATTGAGTTTTTAAGATACTTGATTATAATTGGTCAGCTTTAGGAAACAATTTAGAAAAAAATGAAAAAAAAAACCATTTCAAGATGAAAGTTTAAACATCTTATTATGCATTGTAATTCCCTTTTTTTGTTTCAACTAAAACTATAATTAAGGCTCCAAATTTTGATTATAATTCGTGCGATTACTAGTATTTTACTCAATGGAGAATTGGGTTGGCAGAATTCAAAAGGAGACAGATCTAAATGGAAAATATTAAACAGCAATTATTTGCTAAAAAGGAGAGATTGCAAATTTTTTTTAAAGCTAATATTCTTAAAATCTGTAATAAATACCATAGACCTTTATAAGTCAACAATTCAAAAGCAGAAACTGAAAAGAAATTATAGAAATCCAGATGTTGAAATAATGACTTTAAATTTTAATTTCCAAATGAAAATTTACAGTCGAGTCTCGCTTTATTTACCTCCAGATTTTAATAGACTGTAAAAGAGGATCATAGAAGTAATATTGATTTCAGTATATTAATTTTAAGCCTTCATAATGACATTATTTTATACGAAATGTCATTTTTAAAATTATCCTTTTTTATATAGAGGATTGAAATCTACATTTGAATTTGATTGAAATTTCCATTTGATTGACCAAATATTTCTATGTATGTGGAAATGTTACAAAAACATCAAAAATAAAATTTATGATCATAATTATAAATTCTCATTTGTTTCAACAAAATAGCGACTTGAGAAAAAATTGAATGAATTCGATTCTGAGCCCTAAATCACAATTATTTATCAGCAATGTAACAAATATTAAAAATAAAACATCAAATTTTCATGAAAATCTTCTTAATCCCATTTTCTTTATCAAAACTACAGTCTGAATGGTTCCAAATGTTTGCTGTATGAAGATTTAAAGCCGGCATTTAAGTTATTAATGTGTAATTTCTCTGTTCCATAAACGAAACAAGAATATTAAAGCTAATACAACTAATTTCCACCAGAATCCTTTGCAATCTCATTCAACTCTAATCAAACAGAGGCTAATCAGAGAAGCAGCGATTCAACCTTGGCTAATGCACCCGGCAAACGCAATATTTTTCTTTTCTTTCATTTCTCTCAAAAAAGAAAGTAGACAATTCTTAATAATTTTAAGACCAGAAAAGAGCTTCGCCTTCTCGTAAAAATCTTTTTCCTCTTTTGCGCAGCAGATCAAACTCCGGCATCCATTAGTGAAGGACTTAATTATTGAAAAATGAGCACTAATGAAGGTTTACAGGGCGCAGCTGTTGCCACCACGTAAGCAAGCAACAGACATCCGGCGTGTGCTGGTTTGAAAATACCCAGAGTACCCCCTTAATGCTCATCGTCTTATGCGTAATTAAAGTTTTGCGGTTCTCTCCTTCTGCCTTTCATTTTAAACATCAATTATTTGATCGATACGGTCTATTAGCGAGATATTTTTTTGGCATTTCTAATTGCGACCATCGCACTTTTGTTTTGATTTATTCTGTTCCCTTTATTAAAATATGAATGAAGCCCTCAAAAGGGACGTGGCAGCGCGTATGTTGCAAAGTGAATTATATTCGTTGCCAGAGGGACTTAATTGACATCACTCGGTAGATGAGGGAACTTGTGGAATATTTTAAAAATTTACATGTTGAATCGAATGAAATTTGTAGACGGAATGCTACCATATCGAGTGTCAATAGTACTTACATTATATGAAATAAAATTAAGATGAGATTTTGTTTTTTGTAAATTAATGAAAATGAAAATATAAAATAGAAGAATGCCATTATAAATGAATGCAAATATAAAACAGATGAAAGTGTATTGAATAATTAAAACTTCATTTGCAAAGGTTATTTTATATTTCATGCTAGGTATGGTGATATTTCACTTAAAATATTCTTATTTTTTTTCTTATTTTTCATCTGCAATGTTTTAAGCTTTTGATTTTCATTACTAAATAATTGAAATACGTTTATTTTTGTACATATTTTACTTAAATGTTTGAATATATTTTCAAGAAATTTTAAAATGTAATAACTCTAAACTTCTTTCAAATCATTGTTATTTAAACAGTCGTGACTTCTACAAATCACCATAAAATAAATTAGAATTTGTAGCTGGTAGAAATTCAAGCGATTATTTACAATGTTAAGGGGACAGTGAACTTTGAAATAAGTAAAAATGGACATAAATATGAAATTTGGTTTTTATCGTTTCCTCACTAAAATATATGTATATATTCAATCAAAATAGTGTTACAAGATAAATTCTTTAATAAAATGAATATTTCAAAGGCCTAGAGAAAAAAAGAACATTTTAATTACTTTCCACAAAATGATATTAATAATTAGATTTAAATATCTTTAAAATTTTCCAGATGTCTTACTTTTTGAAGAAATTAAATAAAATTGATAATACAGATTTTGGTTAAACATTAAAAGAAAATACGGTTTGCATTTTACATTTCAAGTTTTTTATAGTTAAAAGTCAATTTTAATTCAGAAAAACATAAAATTCTTATGAAAATTCAATAAGTGTGCATGAATATATTTCCATAAAATTAGCATTTAATTGAAGTTGCAAAAGCATACACAGTTTTATTTCAAATAAATTTATATTTGAAATAAATAATTTATATAAGATATTTTTATAATTTATTTAAGAAGAAAAAATAAGTATTGAGTAGCCTGAGATATTTTGAAACTATATATATAATTCTTAAAAATAAGATTTTATTTTAGAAAGTCCCTTAAAAGAGATTTGACGTATTTATTTTTAATACATAGGTATAAAAAAATTTCATAACTCTAAGTGAACAATTCGCAAAAATGCCAAATAGACTTCATGCTGTAGAAAATATTACGTCATCATGCAACTAAAAATATGAATAAAAAATTGAAGTAAGGGAAAAAAATTGATTTTCGGCACGTCAATCCGCAAGAATGGAATCGTGGTTTTCAACCTTTAGCAAAATATGATTACAGCTGAAAGAAATATCATTATCATCTACTTGAAAGACAATGGAGGTCCTAAGAATGAGAAACTATTTCTAACTGATGTCAGAGATACACGGCTTTGATGGAGATGCCGATCAATGCTTATTTATGTACATTTATAAAAATAATGTTCATTTAACTAAATTCTCTTCATATCATAGGGAACTTTCTTTCAAAATGCTTGTTTCCGAAAACAAGCATCTACCTCATAATCAGGAAATTGTTAAAAATTTCAAAATGTGTACTTATTCAGAATACTGACTGAGGATTTGATTGTTCTGTATTTTTTTACTAGTCAACTGACAATGTGTTGGGCGAGAGATGCTATGAGTTATATTAAAATGTTTTTATTTTACATTGCACTGTAACATATCTTTATTCTCCATTGTCTCTCTGAATTGTCTATATATGCATTATATACTATTTATGTTTCGTGCTGGATTACATTGTGTTTCATTCTGTACATTGTTTCATATTATTCATTGTTCTGTGTATTGCATTGTTTCTTGCTTTTGAATTGCTTTGTTTCATAATCAATTCTTTATAATAATGCTTTATATAATTTCAAAATCGTGAAATTATATTAATAATTTCCTTGCTATGAAAACTAGAATTTATTTTTGCATAATGTTACAATACTATGAAACCTGGAAATTCATTTCGTGTTTATATTTCTATTTTCCTGGAGTCATCAAAAGACTGACTCACTTGGGTAATGGAATAAAACCGAAAAAAATTTCTAAGAGGAACGCAATATTTATCAATACTATTTGAGATATCACTCAAGTTTAACAGAGATAAATAACATCTCATACCATGTTTTTTAAGTACTCATTATCCACCATTCTTGATTTTAGAGTCAGGAATTTTCATTAAAGAAATTAAATTTTGAATTTTACATTAAATTTTGATTTAATTTCTTGTTTCATAAATTATATCATTCTTTCATAATTTGTATGATTACAATTATTTCTGCAATTATATCGTATAATATAATTTTAGTAGTTAAGGATGCGGAATAAAAAAAATATAAAAAACTTTTCCTTTTTTTTTTCTTATTTCTGACCATAATAATTCAAAAAAGTTTTAAAGACTGACAGATAAAATTTATTTCAATAAAAATAATTTTTTAATTATTTTTAAACAGATAAAATTTGGTACATGGTCTTTACACAAAATGTTTAGATTTTATGACATTTTATGTGTAATTTACTCGGAGGAAGTGTGTCTGTCTAGATGTCCAAACAAAGTGAATACGATAACTACAAAATGAAGAGAGCTAGTTTGATGGAATTTGGCAAACATATTTAGTATCTAAAATGTTGATCCATTAAAAAAATTTTTTTACCAAAAGGGTTTAAAAAGCCTATCGGTCTGTAATATTGCATGCAAGCAAACGCTATAGTTTTAAAAAAGGATTTTTAAAAATTGAAATTTAGTTCACAATTTTAGCAACTAAAGTATAATTTCTTGTTAAATTTCGAACCAAATCTGCAAGCGACTCACTATCTTTTGGTTATCGAATGTATATGATAAAGACTTTAATAAACGAACTATGATTTTAGTTCTATGTCGAATTTTATTTTCAACCAGTCAGGAGAAAAGTCCTCGTAATACAAATATTTTTTGGGGCAATTATGTAAACTGCATGTCCGTCTATTATCGTAAATAAATAAATTTTTAAATATCTATATTTTGAAACAATTTTTTGCAAATGTCGTGCAATTAACATACACATATCGGATGCCTTTTTCTATCATATTATGAAGCACACAATTTTTATGTGTAAGAAACTGAAAATAAAAATCTAAGCATTTATTAAACCCATACTTTGCCTAAAGTCCATAATTTTATACATAGAGGAAGTGAGAACAAAACTTTTAATAGAGAGTTCGCGAGGAAGTTTTGGATGGACCACCCATTTTGTTTATGTGATGATGAATCAGATGGTAATCAGAAGCGACTACTCAGATCCATCTGAAGGCATGCAAAAATATTGAATGATCAGAATACGTTACAGCATATATGGGGTTATGTTGGAATCCTAAGAGCCATTATCGATCATTGTAACACACTTCCTATAACAGGCAAGTTCCATCATTGGTGGAGGTACTCAACCCCACGCCATTTTTATACCTGCAGCGAGAACCAATCACTACACAGAAAGCTTCTTATCCTCATATCTGAATGGCCTCCAAAGGATAAATAAGTTCCAATCAAAAAGTTAATATTCATCTAATAAACTGCTCATTAATTCTTATTTAGAAATACCAACAAAAATGCAACATAATTAAAATATGAACTTCTAGTGAAGCACACATTTTTCAGTTGGTATGAGATTTTTTTGATTGTAGTGTCAGGAAATTCGATGCACCACATTTATCAAGAATTTATTTGAAATTGAATCTTATCTATTTGAGCCACACATTAAATCTCCAATATACCAGATGGCCATCTTTGCAATCAGCTTAAATGAGAAACATCAAAATGGACTCCTCGTAAAATTGCGTGTCTAGGTGAGAGAAAGTCGAGCAAGGTTTATTAGCATTACTTCTGAATATCTAATTCTGATTCTGCGTTATATCAAGCCTTGACGTTACGGTAAATTCTGATAGGTCTCCTTGCTTACAATTAATGTTTAAGTCGTTTATTTATTGGAAAGAAATCTTTTGTACATTGGTGAATTGATTAAATAATAGATTTACAATTAATCATTAATCACTTTAAACTTTCAGAATTTTTATTAAACATCTTGTGAAATCCTTAAAAAAGTCCATTAATAAATAGCAGAATAATATGACACGATATTATGGCAACATATTTAAAGATTTATTAACACTGTTATTACATCTTTGGAACTATATTTTCCCAAAATTATTCATTTTCATTTGGAATTAAGAACTTTAACTTTTTAAGATTATACGCCATAATGATGAGGATTCCTATTGGATTTTTTTTCAGTAAAAAGTTAAACGATTTAAAACAAAACATAATGAATGCATTTGCTTTTTTGGAAACCAATTAGAATCGTTTAGCTGAAAAACACACAGAACTGGGAAATAATTTGTTACATCCTCATAAGAAAATTCTACGAAAAAAACAAGGAAAAATTTTTTTTGTTGTTTTCTTCTTGAAATAATTAGAAATTTAGAAATTTTAACAAATTACGAAGGTATAATCTTTAAAAATACACAAGAAACTGAATTGTTGATAATCAAATTTCATTATTTTCTTTAAAGACTTTATACAGTGAATAATTTTGAAACAATACATGAAAGCTCTGTAAAGAATTGTACATGAAAGCTCTGTTACCTTCTTATATATTCAAAGATTTTGAATTAATGGAAAATTTCAAATCATACATCAAAACTTTTCTCGCTACATTAAAAAAAATCAGTCGCTCTCCTACAATAAATAAATTTCAGCAGGCCACGAAGTAGGCCTTATAACCTTCCAAAAATAATTTTACAAGTTTTTCATCTCATTTTAAATGCCCCAAGGTAGCATGTTCCCTGTAATAAGCGAAAGAATGTCCTGGCATCCCTTCACATCTACTTTTATCGTATAATGATTTCAGTATTCGCAATTTTTATGCCTTCGTCCTGCTTTGCCCGAGGAGGAGCGATTCCTAAGAAACGAGATAAGAGTCAATATATTTCTTCAAATCGTCATTTGTAGATTTTTCAACGTGATTATCTAGAGCTCTAAGTCAGAGACATACCGACGAAATATTGTGAATATATAGTGTGTATTATTAGCAAGAATATATTGAGGCACAATGTTTGCAACCGGTGGTTTGAAAAGTTTGTTTTGGATTTCATTGAAGGCGTAATATTCTTCAAAGTTAATTCATGCAGAAGAGTGTATATTTGAATGCCAATTATGAAGGAAATACTTTTCAAAATTTCAGTATATTTTACAATACTTATAACTTCAGAATTTTTGAAGGAAAATGATTCATCGAATCATAAAAACATGTTTACATTATTTTTATTGCGTATTTGAATATCAGTTCACAACTAGAAAATATTTTTAGCAAGGGAAAAAGTGATCGGAAACAAGAAATAAAAAAATTTCTTTTATTATTGTTACTATTATTTATTTGCTAAAAATCAAGTCATGAAAATTTATATTATAGTATAATTATAGTTAAGAAAAAAAAATACGCATTCGAAGCGAAGTCTATAAAAGCAGAATGTTTTCATTTATTACAGTAATATAGGTATTAACTCATACACCATTAATAATTTCCCTTAAATATATAATTTATAAAGATCGTCAATAATTCACGTTTTACTGATGCTACTACAAAAATTTAACATTAAGAGAGTATACTTGCTAGTTTACAGTTATTTCTTTTAAATATTATTCACTATTACAATTCATTTATATTAAAACAACAATATTAGAGGAGCTTAGAAAAGTTATACTGATATCCGGTTTTGAAGTAAACACTGACTATTTTGGTCCGAAAAGTAATTTTGAAAATACTTAGGCTGAAGTAGAAACATTCGAATTGGCACTCCTCCTTTTCTAAACATCAGCGCACAACAGCGAAAGCAGGCATGTTTGTTGCTTATGGATTCAGTATACCATGCCGTGCATACTTGGTAGACTTTTTCGTGAAATCGAGTTTTGAATTCGTGATATTTTGGTCTTGATATCGATACTTTATCACTAAGACACATGAACCAAAAGATTCTAATGACATAATTACTGCTTTATCGGTTACAATTTTTCAAGTTTATGCCATTTAATAAATTAAATGGCATAAAAATAATTAAATCCATAAAAATGATTTATACATACTTGAATTGTAAATAATTATGCGCAAACATTTCGGTTTTGATATAAAATACATTTGTTATATAGGTTTTTCTTTAAAAAGTTCTATAAAATGTTTTCTATAATGCAAAAAAGCAAATGGTGATAAAAACCTAAAATTTTCATCTTTACTTTAATTTTTCATATTTGATTTTTTTTTTATTTTCGGCAGTGCGGGAAATATTTTTATTATTAGTTTATCGATCTAAATATATTTCGCTACTTCGCAATTGGTGCACAATTGGTTGCAATAAAATCCCTTTTGAATGTACATGAATGCTATTTTGGGACGGACCTCATATTATTAATACGAGGTCAGATGAAGAGGACACATGAGTTGGCATCCCCTTCTCATATTTACATTCCTCATCAATGGGAATACGTTTGACTCATAACGTCAGATCAAAAATGCACAAGACTCGCATACAGGAAAACTTGGAAAATAAGCTTTGGTGAGCGTTAAATCTCTGAGAAACAGGCTTAATTCTATTTGTGTGAAGAAAGATTTGTAGCGAGGAATATCAGTTGGCGTCTTAATCTTCTTAAATTGTTTCATATTTAGTAAATTTCTTTAAAAATAGCCTACATTCATATAGTTAAAAAAATCAAGACGATCCTTCAATCTATATCGAACTTTGCAAGTATTTTTTTAGGTAAACTCTGATTAACCCTTTACATTCAGAAAAGTAATTCGATGCAAAATTATTTACTTAATACAAGGGCTTGTTTATTGTTCCGAAACATATATATTATTGAGTTGAATTTCAGCGAAAAATTAATTTATATCTTTTTACCATTCTGTAAGTATTTTTAACTATCAAAATTGAAAAATAAATAAATAAAACGTAAAAATGATCCACCGTCTTGAATGTTACCCAAGAGGCACTATCCGAGTGGAAAGGGTTAAATTATAATTATTTTAATTTTTTGGATGTGTATCTTGGATGTACTGGAAAGCGCAGTGATAGCTTATTTAAAATATTAGGTATTTTCTATCCGAAATATTATATTTTATAAACATTTCGCATAGTAAAGTTTCGATCGAAGATTTATATAATGATTACATAACCTTATTCGAAACTGCCATCGATCAGTGTTCTTACAAAAAATTCGTGCCACGACAAGTTTTGATGAAATCATCATGTGACACATTATCTGAAAATTCATGGCTACTCTAATAGTTACAGTTTAAAAGTCTACTTATAGCAAACCAAAGGTGTTTGAAAAACTGCGATGATTTCTCAAAGGCATTAGCACTGTGCTAAAAATGTCTAAACTTTTGAAACACTATTAAAATGGAAACTTCAGCGTCAAACATTGGCCTTGTAAATAATGGTAAAATATTAATAGAAGTTTTTTTTTTTTTTTTAAATAAGGAAATTGTAAATAAAAACTATTTTTCTCTCATCTGGTATTGAAATGATATATAAACTATTTTTCAATTTGTATTTCTATTCTAACTTTGATATTACTAAATTATTATAAAAAAAAGCATCATTTTCAAATGTGTTTTAAACTAAGCAAATAATTTCTATTTCCAATAAAGAATATAAAAAAACTAAATTTGAAAACATAGTTCAAGTATCATACCGAAAATATCTTTTCACTTCGCAAGAATTCAAAAGAATCAATCCCCTCGAAAAACTCCCACCTCCATGTCTTATCAGAAAATTGAATTATCTTTATAAAAGCCTCCAGGTAAGGCTTTTCGCTAAAAATGTAACTTCTGTTACGAGAAGGAGCGACATACTTATCTTGTTGACTTTTACCAAACACATCATGTCCCTGAAAACGCATATTTGCTATCCTACCTTGTTCAAGTACCATAGACTGGCACTTCTTTCTTCTCTTCTTCTGTTCGAAACGCCTAGAGGCAAAACGACTTCACCATCCCTCATACCGACACAGTCCCTAAACTTACCATTCCCCCCTCATCTGAAGATGGCCTTGCGTTAAGGGGTGTTATGGGCAATTACATAATGCTATCTCTGCGTTACCAGAGACCCAGTCCTTTGCCCTCCCACTCTTTATGGGCCTTACTCACATCAGGGGCCTATAAAGCGAAGGGGGATAAGGACAGTTTTCCGAGTGGGGTGGAAGACAGGTAAAGCGATAGCTCCTCATGATCATTAAGCACGTACGAAGGGGCAGGAGTTGCCTGCAAAAACATTATGGGATTCTTTCTCAAAAGTAGTGCTTCGGCTTGTCTGTCCAAAAAGGAAGGTTCGCAGGCTTTGTCCTATAGAGTGTAAGAATATATGGAGAGAAATGGATGAAGATATGGTATCTTTATTAATACAAAGCGCTTTATATTACAGGGGATAAAGATTATTTAGATGCTTTCTGAATGGAAAGTTTATATATTTACGGCTGTTTTTGGAATTCATATTTTTTGGAGATAGCATCAAAATGGAATTTTGAAATATCAAAGACAGAACAAAATATTTGAGATAGCAAATGATGGCCATTAAAAAAACCCCACGAGTTAAATAGATCATAATATATATCACATTGAAATTTCTTTCAACCATATTGCAGGTATTTTAAATCGAATCCTTTTGCTTAATACAAAAAATTATGGCTATAAATACATTTCCGGAATTTAAATAATATTGGCTACCATGAATACCAAGGGTACTATATACTTCTAAGTTAAGAGATACAAAATTATACTACCAAATGTTTAGCACATGTTGGTTTTAAATGAAAACTCAGATTTATAAGATTCAAACTTTTTATTTAATACTGATATATGCTTCAATGTATGAACGAATTTATTTTTAAATATTCGAACCATTTAGGTTTCATGTCTTTTCGGTTCAAAAAAAGAGTTTTTCTTAGATTTTATATAAAATATATTTGGTAAATAAATGTTCTCAGATTTCAGAATTAAGCAAAAGGCATAATCTTAAACATAACTAATCTCTGTTAAACAATAAATGTCTTCTATTAAAATAATGTTTTTTTAAAAAATTCAAGAATTATTTAAGTAAACATTCAAAGAGGTCTTTCCATCTTTTAGAAGTTAAAGAAACTTAACCTCCCAAGATCATATGTACCTGTTTAACAACGCCATTCAAACTGCACATAATAAGAGTGAAAAACTTCATACGTTATTTGAAAAATAACAAGTGGGAAAATGATCCATCTATACTGGGCTTAAAGAAGATAGGTCAATTTTGTCGTAAGTTGGTGCTACATGAATCACTTCAATGAGGTGAATGAATTTACTTCTTTCTACGGAATTAGTGTTAATTCCTCTCTTTCTGGTTGTATGGTGCTGTTGATTATCAATGTATTAGTTTAAAAAATGGAATGTTTTTCTTTGTTAAGTATTTGCGCCGTGTGCAATCTCGTAATGTTACAGTTGATAGCCATTTGATGCACGCTCGTTGATATTCCACAAGGTAGATTGCTTAATTTAGAGCTATCAAATTTGGCTAACATGTACTTTGGAGAGTGGAAATGTGTATCAAATAGTGATGTTTTCGAAATTTTAGTGATAATTTTAAATAATTAAAAATTAAATTTGCTTCACGATAACATCAAAAAATATTCCTGTACAAAAATAATTTCAAATTCTTTTCAAGTCCAAAAATGATCTTTTAAACAATATGCATTTAATAATAGTGGAAATTTTTCTAAATTGTGGCAATTTTTTAAAATGATTTGCATTACTAATTTCCAACAACAGATAAAGTTATTACCCTGAAATTCAAATTATTATTATTTATTCATCAAATATTTAATAGCAAGATTTTAATTCATTTTGAGAAGTTAAGAAAGAATAGTTCTGTTAAACATCTGTTAAGTTTGCAAGATAAATAATAAAGTGAAGTTACAATACAGATAAATTTATAACCGGATATTTTTGATTTTAAAGCACTATGATGTTAAGGGATTGTCTCCATTAAAAAGTTCATGCATGAAATAAATAAAATTTAAATAAGACAATCAAAGTAACATGATTTTAATGTTTAAACAATTTCGTGGATTCATGGACGTGAAGTTATATCCAAATGATTTATCAGGAAAAAACCCTAACTATTATTCCTGACTTATGACAGACTGCAAGTAAAAATTATTTATGCTATTCAGTAATCACGAAAAGTTTGTTATAAAGAGATCAATGCCACAATGTCTAAACTTTCAATTATAATCTGAAAGTAATGATCTTTTATGAGATCGTTTCTGGGAAATCTTTTATTTCATAAAGATAAATAAGTCCAAACTTAATTATATGAAATAATCGATTGAATAATTTTTTCCCTCGAATATTGATAAATCCATAACGATTGAAAGAAAAGATAAAAGAAAAGAAAATTGTTAATGAACCTCTTAAAATATCGAGTTCTCCAAATTTCTGTGATAGAAAATGAAACTACCAACACAACCAAACTACCAACACTAAATGACACTACCAACCGAAAATTAAAGCAAATTTTATGAATTAAATAAAAGTTAATATTTCCTGAGCCAATACTATTAAAAGATATACATTGTATTTAGAGCGCGATGTTGCGGCTGCATCTAAAACACAAATGAACTTATCCAATTTAGAAATAAATAAAAAAAAATATTAAATTTTAATGCAAAAATGAATTAAATTGAATAAAAAGTATTTGGCCTGACGACTTTATCAAGGGTCACCCTCAGACAGAGATTCAAATCAAGGATTTTTTTCTTTTATTTTTTTTTTCTTTGAAGAATATGCCTTTAGTTCAAGTATTGACCCCTCGTGACCCGAAAATCCCAAGAAATTCAGATTTTTTAAGACAAGAATTAATATCAATAAAACAAGGACAATAAATTACACAGTAATAATAAGCAAAATATTACTTCAAAATTCCAATCTAATCAAGATTACAGCAAAATGGAATTTAACCAAAACAATACAAGGCCATTATCAAACTATAAAATTTAAAAAATATATATTATATAAAGGTGAAAAACATACCAGTTGAATGCAAAAATAATCCAAATGCTTTTAAAAAGAAAATCAAACTAATCACTGAAGACAATTTTATCAAATTTAATTCAACTTTCCCGCGCTTAGAGCTGAAAACGCCTACAACGTTGTGCCTCGTCATCAAATGGACAATCTCAGCGCCATCTATTGAGTTTTAAAAAAAGAAAAACTAGCAAGCATATCTTTAGGTGAGAAAATATCAAAATATAAGTTTAAAAAAATCGATAAAAAGTCTCTTATTAAAATTTCTATATTGCAATAGTTTTTGAGAAATTTTTTAAAAGTTAAATTTTTAATGAGATTGTTTATTGCTTCAACATAAGAAATTTTGTTATTACAAATTTTTGAATTTTGTTAAATTGTGAGAAAGACAAATTTTTGAAAACAATAGTTTAAGTTAGAATGATAATTACAAAGCTTAATTACTTTGATGTTAATTTAATTAATTTTATCATAAATACCTTCTAAAGCTTGTCCATTAGAAATTTCTATGTTTAAATCCAAGTAGGTAAATTTGTGTTGATTTTTGTTAGTTACATTGTCAGTTAAATTTAATTCTTTTAGATAACAATCAATAAAAAAATTAACATTATCTATGTTTATCAAAAATAAATCATCAATATATCCTCAAGCATTTATTAAATTATGTTTAATTATTATTTTCTCATAGTAATGGAAAAAAAATAATAACTAAAGCATTTGAAAAAGCTGTTCCCATTGGAATTCCCTTAACTTTTTTATAAAAATTAATTCAATTAAAAACAAAATTTTCAGAAATATTACATTTACATAATTTAAGCCAGTTACTTTTTATAATAAAATCTCTATTTAAATATTCGTTATAAATAAAAATATAGATGCCTATTAATTTATTATGAGGTAGATTTGTGTACAAATTTTCAAAATCATAATTATTAGGTTTTATTAATATTGCCATCATTTAGTCATTTTACAACTTCTTTGTTACTATTAATTATAAAGTTATCATCATTTTCAATTTTATCCAGGATAATATTTAGAGATTTAAAGAAATGTTTTCTAATATAGTAACCATAACTACTAGTGCTACAAGTCACGAATTTAAATTTTATAGGTATTTTATGGAATTTCCTTGTTGAGAACCAATAATCATTGTTTAAGCAACAAGTCTTTATCCTATACTGTTTAGAGAAAGCTGGATTTCTTTGTCGATTTTTCTGTTTCCATTTGAAATATCTATCGAATTAGAATTATATTCGTTAATTAATAGTTCTTTACAATAATATTTAGAAATTAAACAGAAATTGATTGCTGCCTTATTTACTACACTATTAATAGATTTCTCTTTTAGATTTTTTTAATCCTTTTTTCAACGGTTTGTTAAAATAAAATCCTCGTTTTTTGGATTTGCCACTAATAAGAAAAAATAACATTTATCCGCACTTAAATAACTGATCCATCAATCTTCTAATCATATAAATTCTATTTTTTTTTTAAAGGCAGGAAATAATTTCAAGTTTTTCCATCAGAATTTTTATTAAAAAATAGTTCGAGACTACTTTATCATTCTGTTATTTAAAGCTTAAATGGTAATACAATAATCTACTTTTTAAAAGAACTATTTTTGTATATAATAAATGAAAATTTGTGGCATTATGAATTGTCAAAAATCTATTCAAATTAAGAAATAAAAAAAAATGCTTCAGTCATAAAAGGTTTTAAGACCGTATTTGCTTTTGGTTTAAAAATTAAGAAAAATAATTAGAAATGCACAATTTGTTCAATCTGGGTTCATCATGGAAATGAAAGAACTGGCATTACTAAAATTACTTTTACATGTTTAGAGCAAAATATTAATTGTTATGCACACTATTTTTTTTAATATCTACAATTTTTTGAAATGACACTAAGCATCAGGCAAAACTATTGGATTGATTCGGAAACAGTTGTTACTCGAGTGATGTTGGCCCTAATTCATTACTAACAAATATATAATATAATTTTTAACACACTGACTCACTTGTGACACATTTGGAGTTTATATCTACAACGTAATTGTGTCGAATAATTTATCCAGTTAGATGACTTGACTGCTTCTATATTGTAATCAAGGTATAGAAAAGAAGAGAGCCTTTAATTAGAAAGACGGTTCAAATATCAGGCGTTTGTAAGCCATCATCTACTTATTTCGTGTTTGCAAGTCAATCAAATTGTAAATAATGTTCTTAATGCGTTGTAGACTGCAATTTTCATAACTAATTTTCATTTAAATAAATCAGTTTTACAGTATCCTTCATCAGTTGTTGATAGATGCTACAAATTGAACTAATACAACGAATTGAAATTTTAGTTAACAATGAAATTGGCTGCTAAAACCGAGAAATATTTTTAGGATTTTCAATTGTGTATGCAATGAGTTTTCTGATTAAAGCAGCTTTTTTTCAGAAGCAAATACTTTGCTTCTATTAACAGTTGTAGGAAAATCATTTCCTTCGTGACTTTGAAATTGTAATTGTTAGATGTTGATAATCATGTACGTTGTAATGTGTTTTGTTTCTTAAGTTTTTAGTTTTATATTAGGCTTTTGATAAATATGTATTTTAATTTTGTATTATTATACGACTTTATAATTTTTACTTATTTTTTCTATTCGTGCCGTATTTTTGTGTTTTATGATACTGTTTTTACACACTTTGTGCAGTTTAGTAGGGATGAAATATTTTGCTTGAATTTGAATTGAAGTTGTATTTATGAATTTAAATTCAATTCAGTGTCGGCGTGGACCAATAAATACTTTCTCATATGGTGACTTGCCTGACATAAGTATTAAATTACAGAATTTCGACGTTTAATTTGCAATTAAGTCGAACTAAATTTAAAAGTCAAATTCAAACTAGTATTAATCTTTGTCTTTTGTATTCAGAAACGAATTGAAACAACAGTAAGTATCCATATAACGATATATTATCTAATTAGGATGTTAATTATATTCATAAATGGAGAGTTTAATGAGTTATTTAAAAGAAAAAATTACCATTTTCAGGAAATCCTTCACAAAAACTTCACGTCTACTACACTTTGAGCGATCTCGATAAATTCTATATTAGTTCATTTTATTCTACAAATTCCGTTACGACATGGTCATACGCAATTCCTAGTTTCATCCAATAGTATTAGATGTATCTTGACCACCTAGAAGTACCTAATCCCAAAACTCCCGTTAGGTACTCTCAGATCTAGAATCCCCCCCTATTCCAGTCTCAGATAGAAATAAAAACCTTCGAAACAAAATGAGTCGTCACCCACAAAAACCCATCCAAACCCATTAGCGTTTTTACGGCGGGGTAGTCATGCATCACAGCGCATGCGCCCTTTCTCTAATTTCGCTCGTATTTCTCTGTAATTTGTAGCCATGGTGGGACACAGAAAGTGGAGGGCTGTTCGATAAGATTATATATCACCACGGGAGGAGGGGGAGTGAAATTACCCGGGGGTGGCAAATGAGGGGGAATTAAGGGGTCCCCAATCCTACCACTCACACACAGTGTTCCCTCTTACCTATAAAGATATGAAATAACGGCAGGTGCTATTGCCATTTGGGGGTTCGAATCTTGTTAAGGATGTGGTGAGAAACTGAGTTAATGGTGTATAATATTACAGATATTTAGCTCTAAAAGTGATTTTTCTCTCTTTTTTCTTGCGAATTTCTCTACCCCCCCCCCCCTTTTCTCTATGGAGTTTCGTTTCACACCTTAATGAGGTAGGGAAGAAATACTTTATAGGGTAAAGGATTTAGGAACAGAAACCAAGGAGTGCCGGATCATTTGTGCAACAATCTACACTTGAAATTGACATGTCGCCTGCACAGTACATTTGTTTCCATGATTGTGGGGAAAGTCGAAGTACTTTTTTTTGTCTGTTTCTGTACGTGGACAAATTGGGTGAGTCGCATATTTGCTACTCAATGAGTTCTCAAGTAACAAAATATTACTATGAGGAGGGTAAGATGACATCAAGCCCAGCTGTTAGATTTAATTGAAAAAAATTCTTGGAAAGTTTTCAAATAATTTAAATCCGCTTACTTTTTTATAGAATTCACTCTAATTGATCTAGTTTCAGAGTTGGTGTTTTAAAATATCATTATTTAATTTGCAATAACAACTAATTTAGAGTAGTGACAAATCCAAATTTTAAATGATGATTAAATACATCATAACAAAGAAATTCATTAAACATAATATTATCTTTAATTTATAATTAGGAGAAATTAATTTAACAAGTTAATCATTTCATGATAATCTGCAGGTTTAGAATAATTTTAAATCATGTTATTAAGTAACGGATTTTATAGCAGAACACATGTTTTCCAACAAGTTCATGTATTTAATAGGTTCTTTAATACAACATAACAAGGGAATTCATTAAATATAATACTATAATTAATTTACATTTAGAATAAGTTAATTTAATTAGTTTCATGAAATTCTGCAGCTTTAAATGAATTTTAAATCGGATTATAAAATAACAGATTTTATCGCAGAACATACCAGTTTTGCGAGAGCAAAAGTTAAGTAATTAAATGTTTTATATTTTGTTATTTTTATAGGAATAATAATAAGTTAGCAGAGCAAATGATTACCTGTAAGCATATAAAGTCACTCTTTCCTGGAAAATTGAAAAAATAATAATAATAAACTGTTCACTATAGTTTTAAAAATATCTTTTAACAAAAAATTATATATGCATTGATATTATTGCTTTGGTCATTGAAATATCGTTGAAGTTGGCCAAAATAAGCATACAAATTTTAAAAAATTAAATAATTTTTTCGATAAGGCAATACTCATAATAATTATGATGAAATTCTGCAAATAAATTATTTTATCTTAAATACTTTTTCGGCAAAAAAAAATTTTTGTAAACAGTTTGAGAATTAATGTTCTTTGTAAACGAATTGAAGATAAATAGAGATAATAATAAAGATGTGGATAAAAAAAGGGTAAAAGGATAAATTATGTTCCGTAATATATATATATATATATATATATATAAAAAAAAAAAAAAATATTTATTTTTATTTATTTATTTATAATTGCAAATATAAACGCCAGCATTGAGAGAAAAAGGAATTCGGTAATGTTCATAATAGAGGAAGTAATTTGAAAGATTTTAAAATGTACAGATTGTGGATTTTGCATTATTTAATTCTTTAATAATGAAATAAGAGAGTTTATACGTTCTTTAATAAATATTTGATCATCAAAAAATAAAGAATGCTTCTTAATGATTATTCATATTATTAAATTTGTATAATAGATTACATTAATCTCACTTTTGATTAAAGTTTCTATTATTCAATTTAGTATTTAATTCTACTTTTATGAGACATTAATCTTGCTTTTGATCCAAGATTTTATTCAGAACTATTTCACGATGTAGATTTTTACAGTTTCACTCGTTAAAGTAATTCGATGCAAAATTATTTCCCTAATACAAAGGCTTGTTAATTTTTTTCTAAAAATAAATATATATAATTGTTTCAAGTTGAATTTTCCTCGAAAAATTAATTTACATCTTTTTATTATTCTGTAGGTATTTTTATCAATCAAAATTGAAAAATAAATAAATAAAACAACGAAATGATGTACCGTCTTGATTGGTGCCTGAGAGGCACCATCCGACTGCAACGGGTTAACATAGAGTAAGAAAAAAGAGTTCTTTTTTATTTACACAAAAAAAGATGATTAATGATTACAAAGATGTAAGTAGAATATTTGGTGTTAATGATTAAATAGGTCACTTAAACTGACTAGTTTACTAAATTTCTTTTTAATGACTTTTTTCACTATAAAATCAGTTTTAAAAAGCTTAGGTGACTAATTCAAGTGGAAAATAGCCATATGATCATCACAATGAATTAAGAATCAGCACATGGTGTTACAGAACAAATTCAATTTTATTTTCAGACATTAAAATATATGTTTGAAAAATATATATATTTTTAAATCCTGGGTATTTGAGTTTTAAATTTATTAAAAATAATTCAGTGGATTCGGCTTATCAAACATTTCAAAAGTTTTGTAAATTATCTGTTTTTTTTAGAACGAATGATCTATTATCAGTGAGAAATTGGATTATTTGGCCTAGCATGAACTAAAATTCTCCTGCAGAAAAAGAAACACAATCAAATCGAAAGCAGACAATCTTTAAAGGATGCTATACTTTGGTGAAATTATAAGTCTATTGTATATATTTAATATCTTCAAATGTGTGCTGTTAAGGATTATTGGAATTAAATAAAGTTACCAAAGAAAAGTGTCCTGAATTACCAAATTTCTGGCGAATTTTCTTCATGATAACATAAAATCATTCATATATTTAATGATTCATAAAAATTATTTGAGTATACTTAGAAGTGATGTTAAATCAATATTGAAACCTCTATATAAACTATCAATTTAAGATTTATTGACGTTGTTACAAAACTTTGAAGTGGTAAAAGTTACAGTTGTAATGATGCAGTCAGATTTATATGGCTCGTTCTATTATCTAACTGATAAGATATAAAAATTCTGTAATTTCGAGATAATAAAGCTGTAAGAAATTACTTCTTTAATTTACTAAAAAATCTGTTATTAGACATATAAAATACCACAAATTTTGATAGTTGTATTAAAGTACATAAATAATTACTTAAATGATTGAAAAAATAATTGTTTTATAGTGTATGAATTTACGTTTTCACCGGTATTGCACAAAACAGTTTTATCAAATTCTAATATCTCTTAAAATTGGTTTCTGTTGAAAGCCTTATGTATATGTATGTTACTGTAACATACAGCAATACCGAAAATGTTAACATTCTTCGTTGAATGACGATTTTAAGAATATTTAAATTCATAGAATAATATCGATATTTCATTGATATTAAATTCTCAGCATAGTATATGCTTAAAATATTTAGAAAAAAATCCGCATATGAAGAATCGACTAATTTATTCAAAGAGATCTCCAAAGAAGTTTCTAAATACTTTGAATCAAATTGCTTATTTAGCTATATTGATAGATAACACAGTTTCAAAACATAAGCTTATAAGTTTTTCATTATAGGTTTTATTGGTATTTAATTTGGAGACTATATTTATAATAGTATTGATTTTGAAACAATTTGGATTTATTTACGTTTTGCATTCTTTCTTTATCACAACCACTTTCCCAGCATCTTGTCTTTTATTCATTTTCATATAAATTATACAAACAAGAAATTTCTAAGTACGTCAGACAAAGTATTAGTTCTTTGCTAGTGCATAAACTGACGGCTATTTTTATAAGACAATTAGATAGCAAAATCACCATTCTCATCTAATTTATGACGAAAGTACCACAAGGTAAAAATGAGTATAAAAAAAACCTATGAAAAGAACCTTACTCATTGGGCCATCCAATTAAGTTAATTAAAATGTAAGAGATCAATTATTATTCAGGAAAATTTAAAATAAACACACTCATTCATAGACTTTCAAAGGAAAAAAAACTTTTAATTTTCATAATGCATGAGCGGTGTACCCATCCAAAAGTAGACTCAATACGCAGTTCTCATCAATCTTCGCTCGCAGCATTAATGTAATTAATGCAGGAAAACATTCCCACCCCGATCTGTATTTGAATAAACGTTTTTTAATTACCTTCAGCCCGAGATAAGAAGCAGATCTGCAAGTGACTTTTCTCACCCATCATTTGGATGCAAATGATCTATCAAATGCCGATGACTTGCTAAAGACTTCGCACTCAACCGAGTGACAAGGTCATTTTACGAGGAATTGTTGACAAAGCACGTTGAACGAAAGCGATGAAAAGAATTTCACAGACAAAAGAAAATAAAGACGCCTTCTTCTTTTCAATAATTCAATTTATGCTTTTGCTTGATGCTATCTGGTTGTTATGTATGATTAATCTTTAATTAGCTATTCAAATGAATATAGAACAAGAATTAAAAAACAATACTTACAAACGTGTTTGAGTTCCTTAATCACTTTAATTGGAACATAAAAAATTAAATTAAAAATGTTATATCTCATTATTAAATAATAATTTATCACATTTTACTAAATTATCAAAACGCTGCTAAACGTTTAATTTTTATATTTTATCATCAAACCATTGATCGTTACAGTTACATACAAAATTCACAATATAATTTTCATAATTTTGCTCAATATTGTATCAAGTAGAATTTTTCATTGTTTCTATAATGGTGTCCTAAATTTTACAATAATCAGAAATTATAATAATCTTTTAATGAATAATTGTTCAAATAAATATTTTGGAATAAAAATCACACTTTTAATTAATTAATGAATTAAAATTAATATTTTGGGGCCAGAAGTTTAAACCTAAACTGTTTCCTAGGTGTTTTTTGAATATTGTTGTATATTCTATAATACGGTATTCAGTCTTTATCAGTATTCAGAACATTTTTCAATATTACCTAAATTCTTTTACAATATTGTTGGTGCACTGATGTCCGTCAGATAGTGAACCACGACCAACTTATCCTTATGATGAATTTTTTTCTATTGGAAAAAACACAAATACACCCAAATATAAAAACAAGTATTTTCAATATAGTTAATTAAGAATAGATTGTTTTCGAAGTGCCAACTATTAGGGCCTCAACTTAGAGTATATTTACGCACTGATAAATAGTGTCTTATTTAAATAGCCTACTCTAGTATTAAATTTCTAAACAGCAGAAATTATAATTAATACAGTCAAGAATAATAAAACGGAAGAAGAGTGTATGCTCAGCAAAGGAGTATCGCAATGGCTTGCTGGCATTCTTGGATATATGAGTGAAAATCCTGATTCCATTACAATTAAGCTGCGTTGTGTATGCCAAATATGTAGTGCATAAATTCTCTATTAATGGCGTGATATGGAAATTTCTAAAAGTGCCCCTATTCAGATTTCTTCTTCTTTTCTTATTATGGTTCAGAGTTACATATATAATATTCAAACAGCCTCATATGATTTTTAAAATGGAATATGAATCTAACTAAATATATTTTCATTGATAAACAAAAATACAATAGCTAATGCTTGTTAATTGCTTTTGTCTTAAAATAAAAAAAATCGACCTTGCAGATGATTTATCACCAATCATTTAAATGCATATGATCTATCAAATTTCAATGATTCGCTAAAGAAGCAAAAAATTCCACTGAAGCGAGTGACAAGGTCATTTTCTGAACCATCGTCGACAAAGTCGAATGAAAGAAGGCGAAAGAAACAAATATATAAAATAAAAAAAAAATGTCTCACTCTTCATTCTTGACTCTCTTCAGTGATGCTTCCTTCGCTTGAAATAATCCCAGTGAAGCGAATTTGCTTCGCAGTTACGAAGCATCTTTTCATTTTATTTCATTTTTATTAAATTTTTTTCGTCCTACCTTACATGGCTTGTTTCTCTGAAAGACCAAACGTCGCTGAATTTTCCAGAGTTTTAAGCTCTGCTTCGACGAGGAATGTTCTTCAAGAAAATGCTCAAGTCGGGAACTGACTCGTAACTTGTGAAAATTTCTTTTTCTTCCTCTAGATTTTTCTTTTCTCTCTTTAGTTGACGAATTTTATTTAGTTAGGTGCAATATTTAGAATCTTGAAACAGGACCGTTAAAGAACGCGAGTTTGATAAAAATAAAGAAATTAATTTTAACCATAAAAATTAAGCAGTGAAGTAGTTTTGGAATTTATTTTCTTCCAGAAAAACTTTAGTACTTTATGAAACAATATCAACACTTTCTAAAACTATTCAAAGATATGAAGAAAGAATCCTTAGAAGTGTACACTAGTTTAATTAAAATTTAAAGAAATCATTTCTATCAATAGAAGGAATTTTCAGTAGGAAATAAAATAAATACGTTGCACCAAAATATAAAATGTTATATGATCAAACATTCTACATTACGTTATTATTAAAGTAGAATCTCCGATCATAGAAACTGGATTTATTATGATGCTAATTTTTCATTTTAAAGTTTATTTAAAAAACTTTGTAACAACTAACTTTGTAAGAAATAAGGTGTAGAAATACTTTATTTGTTAAGTATGCGTAAAGCTATAAACCAATAAGATATTTATTTTTTCAGCATAAATTTTGTCTTATTGTTATGCCAATCAGTAAAAGATATAAAATCCTTTCTATCATTTCTACTTTCCTATGAACAAAATATACAGGGAAAAGGAAGATGTAATTATCTGAAAATTCTACCTTGGGGTTTCGATAAATCTCCATGTTTTATGCTCCTATGACTTGGAAATTTTTAGATTTTGACGATGATATCTGTGATTTTTTCATAGTGTCTTTTTCTAAACGTAAAAACATTGAAATGGAATTAGAAAGATGGACGGAATAGGTTTGAGGCGTTTACACTCAAATTGTACCTTAGTATCAAATTTTTGGCGAATTCCATAAAAAGGAAAGAATAATTTTTTTAAACCAACTTTCTTCATTATGTTATATTAAGAAACTGAATAATAATATATTTACAAATATCATTTTAAAAAATGCATTGCTATTCATTCCACTGATAAAAAATACATGCATTTTTCCTGTTTATTCACCTAATTTTTTCATCTTTCATTTTCATTTTTCGCAGTCGTTTAGTTAAATATCACCTAATGAAAATTATTTTACCAAAACAACGTTAAAACCAATCCTCAAGAAAATCAATTAAATTCTTAAGAGTGGAATTCTGAATAAGAAAAGACAGATAAAAGAAGACAGAAATGGCTTAGATGATATTTATAAAATTGATATAATTCATGTACATTGATATAATGATATGATGTAATTATATTATTCATGATCATTGATTCATGAATTATATAAAACAGAAGCGAATCATATATTGATTTATAAAAAAGTATATCCAGTGACACTATTGGAAAATAATATCTTATGTTCACATTTTTAAGGAAACAAAACAGATGGATTGGTTGAGAATACAGTTTATATAACTTTTTAAAATAAAAATGCACCCTTTTTTGTAATAAAAACTTATCTTTCATTTTATAGGTATGTATGTATTTTCGTGCATATTATGTATGTATTTTTCGCGTATATTATGTATGATTATGTATATGTATGTATAATATGTATGTATGTATATGTATGTATAATTATGTATGTATTTTCGTACATATTTCGTCATTCCTTTTGTACAAATTACATAAAATGAATGTAGTGTAATCGTCAAAAAATTCGGACTCGAGAAACTGACAAATTTCACATTTAAAACTTCCCCGAATCTGAAAAATTCGCTTTTGAAATTTTATGTGCCTGCTGTCTGCGAAGACGGTAACTCAAATACGCTTTGAAATAGACAAATGAAATTTATTATTCCGTCTCTACTCCAACTATATAGATTCTGTGAAAGAAATTCCTTCGAAAAACGTATGTCTATATGCACAAACAATAACACGATATAAACACAATAACAACAACCAAAAAAAAAACACCCTGATGGGAGTGGTCTCCTCAAAACTTTCTCGTATACTCTCACATAAACTTGCCATGCCTGGAAATCAATTGGCATTTGCTTACAATAATTATGCAATATTAACTTTGGCTTGAATTTAGAATTTTTACTGAATTCGTGTGTTTAGAATTCGTGAATTCGCTACGTGTCATCCCTGGCGCATTATTTGGCGATTAATCCCCAGCATGAATTAATAGTATTCAAAAATCGAATTTGAGTTTTAGAAAACTTTTGTCTCGGCCGATTAAAAAAAAATGGTCAGAAAATCCCAAAAGTCAGAAAATCCCAAAAGTCAGAAAATCCCAAAACAAATTTTATATATTCAAGTCATTGGTTTTTCTGAATTATTGAGTTTACATGTTTTAGAAAGTACAAATCGACAGACAGTCGACCTGTAGTTCAATTTGTCTCAAACTCTGATTAGAGTCTGCGCTGTAGATGTTAAATCTGTATTCCAAATTTTATAAGTCCAGCTCCCTCATGATTGCACTTATCGTGTTAACTTATATTCGAACAGCCGGAGAAATGGAATTCCTCTGAATAGATTTTACGCATAATTTGATAGAAATCGGCAAATTCGGTGTAAGGACCGTGCACCAAATCGGAACCGTCTAGTTCAAAGCGTTTTTGAGGTAGCTTTATCACAGACAGACAGACGGACATTTTCTAAAAATTTATTGAACTCAGCTAGGTCTAAACCGCGGAGATTCGTCAAAATCTCGAGTTTGAATTTTTTACAATTATATTAGCCTGTGCAAGGGTAGGGTCGAACTGGCAACGTTCGGGTTCATAGCCAAGTAACAAAGCCACTAGACAATAGTGTGCACTCTTTTCTGGAGGTTGGTATCTGGCTTATGATGTTACCACCACAATACTCCCCCACTAGTGAGTCGGTGGAGTTTATCGCGCCAGTTATGGCGAATGACGAACGTGATTATCACGCCAAGCGTTATGACGGGCGATGAACATTATTATCGTGCCAAGCGTTATGTCAAGCGACGGCGAGCTGTGTGAATGGTTGCTGTGGGTAGATGGCGCCACGACAGCTGCGTGTTCAAATCACGTCCGGATCACCAATGTGCAAGGTTGAGGTCTGAACTCGCTACGTACGGGTTCATAGCCGAGTAGCAAACAGAAAAGTGCACACTCCTTTACGGAGGTTGTTATCTGGCTTATTATATTACCACCACAAGCCTTTTTCTTACTGCATATACGAGAAAGTAAAAATGTAAAAAAAAATAGATGGATAAAATTTGATATACAGTTATATTCAGATTCGTATCAGATTTTGAATCGCATTCCTTGAAAGATGTATTATCATTATCATTCTATATATTTGCACCCACACAGTAGTGATATTTCAAAAATGCAACGATTAATATAGATAAAATTTGAAATTATATCCTGTTACTAAAATTATAGTTCTGGATCAAATTTTAGAGTCAAAGGATTTTAGAAAAGTCCCAGTGGCTGTAAGCCTTCAAACTTTTGTACTCGGTTTCTTTCAATACATCACAAAGTACACACTTATTAGGGAATCTGAAAACTGAAGTCTAAGCACTAGTGGAGATGATGGCTTTCTTCAAGAACCACATCTTTTATTTGGGAAATGAGATATCTTTATTGGAGATTATATTAGAAAGTTTCATTGGTTCATAACAATTTTCACATTGCATTCACATTTAAATTGTCTGCATGGCGTCATACTGATTGTGAAATTACATTCTATAAAATTTCAGAATATAAACAAACAGGGAAACTTTGAAAACTTCTATTTTTCTATAATTCTCTTTTCTAACAGCGTACCTAATTAAATATTTCACAAAGCATATTCACATAATTCTCCTGAATCTTGTACTCGTAGAAACATCCAATCACTAGAATGTTTTCTCCACCAGTTGAATCCTTCATTTCATTCCCATCCAGCATAAACATTCAACTACCTGAAATACCTGTGCACAAAAGTCTTCTAGAAGAAAGAGAATTATTCCTGAATGTCAGGGTTTCTAAAGGAAGCAAAGGTTTGACTGTATAAATTCCGCATAAGACGCTAAAGAAAACAAAGAAACGAACAATGAGAACTGTAAAGGCATTTTTCAAACCAGCGTCAAATATTGTCGCTTGGTAAGCCCACTCGAATTGTCCCCTCTGCACCTAATTAGGCACTTTAATGAATTTTGTGTTCGAAAAGTTTTCTGGGGAAATGTTGTGCAATATGTGCTTTTATCTTTGATCCAAGATGGATCCAAAGAATAGCTGTGCACTGCGTTAGAAATAGAGAGTTATTGAAATTGTTTCGTTAATGATTTCAAAGAGATATTGCTGCTTTAGTATAAAGTTTCTATTCATGCAGTGTAATCTATTTCAAATGATGAATCATTGAAAATACTGACAAAAATCAGAATAATACTTTTCAGCTTTCCTTTCAAATTTGTAAACAAATGTATAGTATCCATTTAATTCTGGATCTGATTCGAAATCTCGCCATTGTAAAGGGCACATCGAGAGCAGCATAATATAAAATAAGCAGGAAGTTTGTATTGTGTCTTTCACTTCCTATGAATTAAGTCTATTATTATCACAAGAAAAATTGCTGATGACAAGGAAAATAGTTGACAAAATAAGAATGATAAATAACTGTCACTTTGAGTATAATAAGATAGAAAACTTATTCTCAGAAAATAAATGTTATTTGAATGTAGGGATGAATATTGAATTAAAATTTTAAAATCCATTCTTAATTATGATAGATATGAAAAAAAAAGAGTACGAACAGCATTATTGTGGCCTTAAAAACTTGATCTAATGATCAAATTTTATCAAATATTATCTTAATATTGTATAAGCGACTGCACCATCTTTTTCCGATCTTATATTCATTTCTAAAACAACTCAAATAATACATTAAAAATGTATTTTTCACATAATAAAATATTTTATATGTCAAAAAAGTACATTTTATGTACTTTACAGGATAATTTCTCCAAACTGCAATATTTTCCTTCACTATAAATTCCACTAGTCAACAATGGAGATAAATTCAGATTTAAAATCCAGGGGAGAAATTCATTCTATCAGTTTACTGATTCTTTTGGAAATAAATTTAATTATATTACTTAACAATTTTGTTAATCTTTAATCTTGTAAAAAACTGCAATTTTTTTATCTCTCTTTTGAAATATTTTAATGTATTAATGCTTTAGACTTGTATTGTCTGCCTCGTCTTCTTTCTGCTTCTTCGCATTAGAAATTGAAATCTATGAGAAAAATATTTCAAAGAATGATCGAATGTCTTTTATCTAATTACTTTGCCTGTCTATCTGTCTCCGAGCTACTCTTTATAGTATTAGTGTACTTATTTTTCTTCGTCTTTTCCTTGAATTTTACAGTAGGTAACCAAACAAACTAGGCGTTTATAAATGAATTTCTCAATTTTTCAGGGCTATTAAATTGAAACTAATCAAAATATAATCTTACTGTACATATAAATTCAAAACAATTATAAATGTACAATATGAACCCCTCTAGAAGTATGAACAATACGATAATTTAACACAAAGAAATTATTTATTAACACAAAGAAATTATAATTTAACACAAACAATTATAATGTTCACATTGAACATTTATAATTGTTTTAAATTTAAACTTTCAACTATTATTTTTTGATTTCAGATGAAAAATTGTTGTATTTTATTTTGTTTTCTTTCAAAAGTAATGCAAGGTTAGGATATTCACTTATTAACACTTTTTATTTTTTAACTGAAGTTAATATTCACTTGAAAGAAAATTGATTGCTTACTGGTTTAAAAAGATAAAACGGAAAATTTTCTAAAACTTCGATTTGGATTTTTTGAAAATTCAATTATTTACTTTTAATGTAGTTTGTATATGATACACGAAACCTAGTAATCGAAATTTTTGTTTAAATTTAATATCCTGCTATTAAAAAATAAACAAGACATTCTGCAACTATGTATATAACTTTCACTAATGTGAGAGTAATTACTTTGTGCATAGGTTTTAAACAAAGTTTGAAATTCGATGATTTAACACGTGACTTGTAATAAGATTTTTCAACCGAAACCACCATAATTAAGTATTATATATTTTATGTAATTTATGAACAATTTTTTAAAAAAACATTTGTGTATTCGCTACGAAAAGTGCTTTTTTAATTGCTTAATTTGGCACTCCTATTTCATACAGACCTTTAAAAATATCTAGAATTAGGAGCAAAACTGTATAACAAAAGAGATTTATTTTATATATCGATACCTTATTTTAGGGAATAAAACTAATAACATTTATCCTATAAATGTTTATAGAAAAATTCTTATCGGAAACAATGGTTAAGGTTGCCATATAATAATTAGCTAGGATGAGAAACATATTTGTAAAGAATTCATTTCGAAAATGAATAAAAATTATTTGAAAACAACATTTTTGTCTATTGTATTGATAATTTTATTGCTATTATATTTTTAAAGTTTAATTTATAGAAAATTTATAATTGCAATACATTTAAAAAAGAATAATTTATTTAAAATAATTAACATAATTTTATCAACTGTCTTATGAAATATTGTTTTAAGTTATCTCATATATGTGGCGTGATTTTAAAGGGCATCCTTATTGTTTTGTCTCTATTTATAATACTAAACAAACTAATATAGAGCTATTGACGGTAAATAGTAATTTGTATATTCATAGGTAAATATTTGATATTCTTTATTCCCAAAAATGCATTTTTATTTTGAGTATCAAAATGATAACGTACTAAAATAAATGAAAACGAATTTTATGAATTTACGCGAACGGAATTAAATTTTTTTGAAGATATCAAAGCCAAATTTTATATTTAATTTTCAATTGAGTTTCATATTTTTCGTGGCAGTATTTTCATAAATCCGCATGCATTGTTGCAAAAAAATTAAATTTACTTTTAAATTCGTCATAACAAGAATCTCTGTTTATCTCTCGATAAATACACGGGGTTTTAAATATTTCTATCAAACAACTTGAACTAGAGAAATAGTTTGGTTTATTTGAAACTGACTTTCATTGAGGTTTAATCAGGGAAAAATATCAAATCGTGTGTGTTCTGTCAAATCTAGTGCAATCAGTTAACAATTCAGTGAAAAAGAATGTTTAATCTATGAGTTATTATTCAATTACTGAGGAGCAACTAAATAAAAGAGAAGTACAGCGATTTAGTTTAATTATTTATTTTCGCTTTTAATCGTACTTTCTTCGTTTCAGAATTGATTTAATGTCTGCCTTAAATTTTGATTTAAGAAAGATTTAGTGTCTTAAATTTTAGACCAAAAGAATAATTAGAGAAAAGTGAAACTATTTTATGTTACTGAAGTTTTTTTACATTATTTAATGACTGGGGGTAATAAAAATAAGGTTTCGATCAATATGGTATCGAAAATAGCAGATATTAATATTGCGAATAACATATTTAATTCAGATGCTACTCATGTTTAGAGACTGTGGATCAACAATACCTACACTATTTTTCTTATCACCACTTAAAAAATTAATGATTTAAACAATATTACTATTTTAATCCTTATAAATCTATTAATTCTATATTTTTCCCCTTAGTCACTTATTTATCACTTTTGCACGTAATATCTAAACCCATCAACAATTTTAATCTTTGAGCCTTCCATCATCAACAGAAAAGTAGAAAAAAAAAGACTAAGATTATTTTTGGGAATTTTTCGTTTCACTTTTCTAATATGGTGATTTCTTTTTGTCTAATTTAAGCAATCGTATTTTTCATATGGAATGTTATTGTCAGTTATACTATATCCAAGCATGTAGAAACTGTATTTTAAATAATTTTTCATTAGTTTAAAATTATTTCGCGAGATGAAATTTGAAAGGAAATAATAAAAGAAAATGAATAAATAATAGACGATAAATAAAATGTTAATTAAAAAATTATTGCCGCTAAATCTTTGAATGCATCTTTCTTTATGAATTCCCAACGATTTTTTCTACAGTTTTATTTGTCATGACTGTTCGTTGCCCATTCCCAGATCTGTGATTACTTTTTGCCTGATTTCCTTCCGTTAAGCGTTCGTATTTTCCCTTTAAGTCTTTTTTTTTAAGTAAGGGAACTTAAATAAGAAAGATACTGTCAATTAAACAGCATCCAGGTATGTAGAAACTGTGTTTTATATGTTTTTCTCATAAGCGTAAAATTATTTTGTGGAATTAATAATAAAAAAATGAATAAATATTTGATGCTAAATAAAACGTTAGTTAAAAAATTACAGCTATTAAATCTTTGAATGAATTTATCGTTGTGTATTTAAAAGGATTTTTTTCTTACATTTTTAACTGGCATGTCTATAGATCATTGGGTTTCTGTGTTATCCTGTTCACAGACAAACACGCATTATTGAAAAATAAAATATCTTTCGTATTCAAAGATATCTAAAAAAGTGGAGATCCATCTTCGTAGATGATGAGTTTATATATTTTTAACGATTTCAATATTTTCTATTTGTATATTTCGTATACGAGAAAACAGAAATGAATCCGTATTACTTGTTCTATTTTAAAGTTTTTTCTTGAAGATGTATTTTTCCTCTTTCTCTTCAGTTAAATATTGTCACAATATGTTTTACTGAAATGTAATCAACAAAGATAGAATTCATGAATACATTTCTAACTTAATTTTTTTAATTTTTTTTTATTGAACTGTTCTATATTACCTCATTTCTTTTTGTTGCCAATATACGATAGTATGTTATGGCACAGGAAGGCTTTCGAACATATCAATCATAATAAAATAAAATTGTTATATGTTCAAAGAATGTTCGAAAATCTTTACCCTCATTCACTAAATATGCTTTAAGATACTATTTTTTCCCCAAAATGGGTCGCAATATTTGTGCTGTCCTGTACACACATTCTCATATTTTCTACTTTTTTCTTTTTTCAAATTTGCATTTACGAGCTGCCTTTGATGATTAGTAAAAAAAAAAAACTTGTTCGCCGGAATTGATGAAAGGTATTAAGCTCACTGAATTTATGATTAAATATTTAAACATAACTTGGTCTTAATTGTTTCTTTCATTATGTTATACATATTCTGTTTTTCCTATAAGGTCCAATAAAATTAGTAAAAAGTATATACTTTACTATTTCTAGCCTTTTAATAATATAATCTAATTTCTTAACTAAAACAATGTAAAATTTCGCATTTTTCTTCCACAATTGTTTACTGAACTAATTAGAATTAAGTAAATATATTGTTTGCTTTCCTGAAATCAAGTAAATATATTGTTTGCTTTTCTGAAATCAAGTAAATATATTGTTTGCTTTCCTGAAATCTGTTTTGTCAAGGATTATTGGTGCTTAGAACAGAATTTTAATTTCCCTATTTTTCGCAGTTCATTATTTTTTTATATTAATATTTATAGTAATCGGGATTTGGTAAAAACAAAGCGAAAAAATATCTGTAACTTTAATAATGATTTTTATCAAGAACTTTGGTATTCTTGAAGAATTCTTACGCTTTTGTATCATCGGCTTTGATACGTTTAATATTTGCTGAGAAATCTTACATATTCTTACACCGTTGTTGGAAGACATATTTAAAATATCTATAAAAACTAATTATTTATTGAAAAAAAAATATACAAAATAGGCATAATTTAAAAGATAATTTCTTACGTTTTTATATTGCAATACTTCTGAAAGATATCGCGGGCCAAAATGTTTCTTATTTGTTAATTTTGCTAATTAAAATTTCAAAATAATCGCTTCTAAGTGTATATCTCCACTCTCCAAAATAGATGTTTACCAATTTTGGCAGTCTAGTCTTTGTCTCTTACTCTCCCCCTTACTCTCTCTCTATCTGACACACACACAAGCAAACATTTGTTTATATCAAAATTATTCAGTAATCTATTTATATCTAAATGTTTTCAATAACGTTGATAGAGTAAATTTATTACAGAAATTTCGAGTTCTTGTTTATTTCCTGGAGATTCTTTGTTAGTTTCTCTGCATGCGCATTTATGCATTCGAAGTATCACCTCATAATTCATCACAAGATCACATAAATTGTTTATTGCAGAAAAAGAGACTGCACAGAAAAGATTTTTTTGGAAATTTTTCCATTTAAGTGATATTACGTAAAAATGAAGAAAGATAGACATATTGATTAAGCTATATTTGAAACACAGGACATTAAAATTACAGAATGTTTCACAAAAAGCGTGATAAACTTCAGAGATCGGAGAAATATCATATAATATATATTAAATAACATATTTGATATATTATAATAAATAATTTTAAAAAATGTCTGTCATTCTTGCATTTAATATATTTTGTGGATTATTTATTTCCTACATTGCTAATGAAATTTCATCCTTTTACAGAAATGTCCGTTCGTTCGAGGACCTACTAACATATTCTCAGTATTTGATTGTTTTGAGAAGAAAGAAACAATTGAACCCGCGTAATTCCTGAAAGAGAATTCAACAAAACATTCCAACCACAGAAAGAAAACGAAAAAACTTTGGAATCCGAGAAACAGTTTATTGCGTGGAATTTTTTTCCACTTTAAGAAGAATCAAACTCTCAAACTGCGAGAAGTCGGATCTAGTTTCTGGAAAAGTGATAACCTCCTCCTAAAAACTAGTGACTCGGATAAGTTCTTTTCTTTTCTCCGTTTCGCCATTCTTTCCAATGACCAACCGCATAATCCAGGCATAAATTCTGCTCAAAAATAAATGGAAGTGTTATGGGAGAAACATCGTCTTAATCTAACCTTTAAACTTAGACACCTCGGATAGAAATAACTCTAGATCTTCTCTTAGCCCACTTTTTCTCCGATTGCATGGGGAAGAAAATACGCACGTGCCATAAAAACAGAATTTTGTATCAGACTGATATCTGAATTATGTCCCATTTAGCTATTTTTTGCATTCGTTTCTTTTGTGGAAGAAATAAATGATGTGAAATGTACACAAAACTAGAATGAGAAACAATACCTTATCAGGAATAAAAATAATTACATGCTTCTTATAAATGTATTAAAGCATTAACTTTAATAAATATATTAATAGTGTTAACTTATAATATATTAAAATTATTTTTTAATATTTATATATAATATTTACCTGAATTTAAAATGTTTCTTAAACTTATGTACATGAAATTTGAACTATTTTATGTAAACACCAAACTAAATGCCCGACGTGTTTTCGATTCTGATGCAAATAAGCTTGTTCTGATGAACAAAAATTTTACTTTATTATTCCATATAAAATGTTCGTGTTGGCAGCAAATGTTGAAAAAGATAAAATACGGAAAAACGATTACAAGAAAATGTTAATTTGTCGTTACCTCTTCAAAAAAATATCATGTCACTTTTTCAGTATGGAGGGATAGCATCTGGTTTACCGCTACACAAATTTGACAATTATGGGTGATAGTTTGCCCATTGAGGTAAAAAATGGGTTTCGTCACTGAACAAAATACCCTATGGTCAAGGTATCGTAAATCCTTATTCCTGCAAGGAACTGATGTGTAAATGCTTTACGAATTTCTGAGCCCAATTTTGTAATATGATCACAGGCTTGATTTTGTAAGGATAATAATGTAAAATCAGCCATAAGATTTTTAATACAGTGGAATACGGCGTATTTAATATATATGAAATAAAACTATCCTGTGGAGACAGACTGCTGGCTTCAACGACCGGGATAGCTCCATTTTCGATGCTAGAAGACATGATTTGCTTCTGTCTTCTGCCTAGAAGAATACCAAATTTCCCAGTTTTTCTAATTTCTGTATCAACTTGCGAAAAATACATGGAGACATAAGGATATTTAACCACTTCATATCTGCTTGACGGAATTCTTTTACAGATACAACGAAATTCTACTGATTCTGATAGAACAATTTTACCAGTAGCCCTTTTATTTTCAAAGTAAGGTATGATGAACATATAAAATACTAATATTCATAAAGAATTCGCCATATTTTTATCCAAAAGAATATAGCAAATACTTTTTCTGGTTTGCAAATGTTGTTTCAGGTTCTCAATACTTGTAAATAATTTCCATTTGTGGTATAGCGTCATCTATTGGCAAATTTTCTAATAAACTTTTTGTTTAAAAATTATCAAGCTCATTATTTAAATTATCTGTAGCTAAAAAGTTATATCATTTGGACAAATAGAAGGCAATCTAGAGCCCTTTAAAGTGGGACGCTTATTTCTTACCAACTCAGTACTTAGCTATAGTGTATCTCATTACTGTTGTTGGTTAAATTTTATTTTTAAACTAAAATTAAGTCATTCGCAACGTTAGGATTTTCAGCAATTATTATTTGAAAATCCATAAATATCTCGAAATCATCTTATTTGAATTCAATATCCTAAACGCATTTCTGAAAACGGAGATTTCATGTTAATACATAGGGAAAATGGGTAACGTGTAAGTGCAATACATATTAATGGGAAAACTTATTTGATATTTGAAAACGAGAGATTAAAATATTATTAACGAATAAATTTGCCTTCTCTCTTTTTCAAGCAAAAGAGACCACAGAGTGAGACTTGCTTTTGTTTAAAGTGTAAAATAATTTAAAATATTTTTAATGAAATTTCATAAGATTTTCCCATCTGTCATGCAAAATGCGATTTTCACAATGTTTTAACAATATCACAACGAATTCACAATATGATTTTTAGATGTGGGAAATATGTGTTTTAGAAAGATTTTGGATTTTCGCATAAGAATTGAACCACTTTCCAGAAAGAGAGTTCCTAATGGATCAAAGAAAATCGTAATCTGAAAGAGCAACGTTTGGTGAATGGAAACTATGTGTAAAGTAATCAACTCATCTCAGAATTGCTTCTGAAGCTTCTTTGACTGTTTTGGCAAGAAGTGTCTGAACATTGGCAGGTTGGAAAAGAACTGTGTTGTATCTTTAAAGTTTAGTCAGAAATTTTTTGGCTTCAATGCTACGTTGTTATTGAGTAACTACTGATTGTGCAATAAATTATAGTTTCTTTTTTTACATGCATTTAGTTCCAACCAATTCACACAGCATGATTTAAGTCTACAAATGCTCTGTTTCGATGTTGAGGGATCTGGTTCTACATGCACAAAAACCGTCACTCGTTTCAAACTGTCGTAATCACTCTATTTTTCGCCTCCGAAAAAGTTATACAAAATTATAATTTTCTTTCTGTCTTCTCAAATGTCTGTCATGCAAAATTCTATTTTCTTGCTTTTGAAACTTGTCTACGGCATATAGATATTGCGAAACACATGACTCGATTGCATATAGCAAATTGCGAATGTATTTGGCTTGAATTTTTGCATAAAAATGTTTCCAGATTTTCAATGGCTGAAACAATATTTTATAAGCTGTATTCAATGTAACAAACCGCCTTTGATTTCTGAAAATAAATGGAATATTTTTCTTAGTATTAATACAATAAAATAAAAAAATACCCAAAATGTTGATTTTGTTTGTTTTGATATTTTAAAGAAGCAGAAATAATTAATATTTATATTTTAAATGGATACTGCACACTGTCGTGTTAAAATCCAAATCCAAATCTGTGGATATATAGTGGAATATCTAACAAGCTCAATAAAGGATAATGACGATTTTTTCTATAAGAAAACACGAAATAAAGATAACAAAGAAGTTGAAGTGTACACAATGGAACATTATCAGAAATCAACAACACATATGCAGCAAATCGCTTTTAAAGCATTTAGAAAGAACTCGCTGTACAGACTTCACTCAGTTATTCTCCTTCCATACAATGTATATTATCTCTCCGGTTTTTATAACCTCAGTCACAAAGTATAGAAAGTTTTAGAACAAACGTTGGAACTTAATCTAACTCAGATATCGCATTTCTTGAATATTCTAGATCCTTCAATTTTATTGCCAACTTCGCCGTCAAATCGCCTAATGGTCGAAGTCTATCCATCTCTAAGGCTGGTAACCACTAACAATGTATCATCTCAGCAGCTAGTACCATATTTGTAAAACTACTTCCTTACCATGAGACTTACTGCGAAGAGAAACAACAATACAATTTCGTCACAGTAGATATTATTAAAGGCTGATTTTAGTTTTCCAAAGAAATGTATTTCTATGATTCAAGCGATATTTAAAATATAGCATTCACGCAATACTTTAAAGATATCCATTTAGAAAAGGTACAATGCCTAATAATTTAACATGAATCACATTCATATTCTAAATATTTTATATACGCTTATGTCTAGTTGCCATATATTTCAATTGGAAGAATATAGCTATGTTACATTATTGCCTTCTTTCACCAACATAGATAAAGAGTTAGCTAAGAATTATCTTTAGAGACCTGTTACCTTCATAGAAAAGTGTGTTCATTAATGTGACGAAGGGATTATTCGGAGGCAAATACGAAGTTGTCTTCTAGGTAATTTCATCAGCTTGTAACTTCATGTAACTTGAACTTATGGCTGGGTTGAAATGTTACAATATTGCCTGTCTGGCTGTTTTCCAAATTCATGGACTTTTGATAATTTAATTAGTAGTGCTCTATTCATTACATTTCAGAGTTAAAACGCGACTAACCAGTAGTTTGGCTGAGTACCCAAGTAATATTTATAATATATTATTATGGAATTTTCTAAATTGTATTGGATTGAGTGATAAGCATAAAATTTGATTAAGGTGCAAAAAAGAATTAGGGAAAACACTTTTTTGAAACTTTTAATGTTTTTAGAATTTTAATAAAAATTGCCTATAATTTTTTCTTTTTATTTAGAGAAAGAATTTAAAAGCTGTCTCTTCATTCATGTTAAGAAAGGGTTTACACTCTTACTCTTGTATTTATAGAAACAATATTGTCACTTGCAAAATAAAAGTAATAAATTAAACGAGCAATGGGGATATATCGATTATTTTGATACTACTAGATTAAATAACACAATATTAGATGTTTATCTAATTTATTATTATCTTATTAATCATTATTAGGAACGACTTATATTTTGTATTTTCATTTTGTTAACAAAATATCACTTAATTTTTGTAATTTTTGTTACAGTTTAGTGTTAGAAATATTTAGTTTTTTGTCATTTTGAAGCAGAGATAAAGATTATTCCCAGAATCTAAACTCATAAAATATTTCAGGACATGTTTTTCGACGGAATATAACAAAGAAATAAAAAAGCCTGAAATATTTTTTCTGTGGGGTTCTGCTTTATGAAGTATAAAGAACAGAAGATAAACATCTGATAATTAAAGTAAAATAGTTACAAATATATCTAAACGACCACATATTTTCATTAAAAGAAAATATGCGAATATTTCTAGAATACAATATAGATATTTTTTTAAATGTTGAAGCGTTGCCATCGAATTCTTGAATAATAATTCATCTATTCTTTTCTTAAAAAAAATCTTTTTTAAATAGATTGAATAATTAAAGAACCCACATACCCTTAACCAAAAGCAAAACAAAACTGAATTAATATATAAATATAAAAAAGCAATTGAAAATAGGTTTGAATTAATATCTAGAAAGAAAACATAAATTCGCATTTCCAGACATGGAATCTGATTGGACAGACGCTACAAAGCTCTATCAAAACGGCCAATAAGAATAAAGAATATATTTACATAAGCTCATTTCGTAACTACCGAAGGCGGCTTGCGATGATTATTATCTCCTAGTCGTAATCCTCAGCTATTACGCTATTATCAATGATCCTTTATAGGATCTACCTAGTCCTTTAAAAAGACACTTTATTACCTTCTTACTTTTTTCTTTCTCAAAATATCCCAAAATCCACTTTGTAAGGATTTCGATTTCGAAAGAAAAAGTTCCCCTTCGAATTTTAGAGTTATTAAGGATCAATTTTAAGCTGCGCCCTATTGTTCTTAATAGCGCAGTGGGTTTAGGCTCGGAGGAAACAGTGGGAACCTAAAGTTTATTGCACGGATTAAGGGTTCAGTTGGATTGGAGGTAAAATGTGGTTCATCAGTACAAGGTTAAAGGAGGCTTACCTTTGTCACTTGAAATTTTAAATGAACTAAATACATTGCGCATGCATTAGTTAAGATTTTAAAAAAATGATAGTAGTATCATTAAACGATTTTAATGAAATTTCAAATGCAAGCAGTTAGTTAATTGTTCTGTTTTTCTTTAAATGAAGCTTGAATTCAAAGTATAAATGTTCACTCTGGTTGTCATATTTCATGTCTGATAAGTGATGATATCTAGAATAGTTTTCCCTATTATATTTTAGAATACATTGCATCAATACAATAGTTCTCAACATTTCAGAATATGGAATCTAATTTTTGAACTGAAAATGATTTTGTTATTTTAAATAATCAGTTTTAAATTGCCATTAGCATTACTGACATGATTTTATCAGCACCTTTTCAGAACTAAGAAATATTTTTTAATTAAATTGCCTACAGTCCCATTTTACATATTTTAACGGAATTAGGTATGCACATAGACTAATATAAAAGATAAAAATACTATTTACGCTTATATAGCTATATAGTTTATACTCATGTTTGCGTGTAAGATTCGCCATTGCTGATATAGAAGTTACAGCATCAAATTAAAAAAAGATTTATAAAGGGACATGATTCTTTCTAACAGTAATATATCTCTTACAATGTAAGTTCTTATAGAAACTGAGACAGCTTATGAGAGGAGTTTATGACGTTTGTAACTACTTGATGGTTATTATGGAAATGGAAAGAACTGTCTTTTGAGGATAATTCATTTATACCTTACAGTATTAGGTCTGGAAATCTATTCATCTGGTAATATTCTCATATAATTTCGTAGATTATATAATTGTACAATTTCGTATATAGATATAATATATATTTTGTATAATTTCGTAGATTAGATGAGTCCTATGAGTAGCAAAGAGTACAAACAATATTGTTCCAAAAAACGAATAAAGAATTAGCTTCACCTCTGATAAGGCGGAAAACACTTCAAGATTATATTATTTTTACAACTGAAAAAAAAACCCGCCTCTGTTAAAAACGTAGATGTCTGTGAACCTATTCAATATGATGCATCTGTATCATTAAATATAAGATTTCACAAGGGCTCTTTCTCACATTTTCGGAAACATGTTTCAAGTCTTAGATCTTCTTCGGATGAGTAATTGTACGTTTGTACTTATCTATTCTTTTTAGTTTTTACCTTCTGTAGTTTCGCATGCTCCAAACACTACATTAAGAGAAATAGATAAGCAAAGAATTACTTTAATTTTAACTTTCAAATGTTTCTCTATGTATGATTAAAGTATTACTAGAAAACTTTCTAAACATAAGCAATTCCAGATTTTCTGCGGAATCGAGTGGTAAAGTAAACGGGGATCATGCATTTTCCGCAAAAGAATCGAAAAGGGATTCAAATAAGCATAAAAATTTGTTTCGACAATTTTTATTTAATGAGATACTAGAAAATCTAAAAGATGCAATTATGATTTAATAAATAATAGAAACAGTTAACAGTTTTTAAAAGAATTCGCACACAGTGTGGATAATTAGCTCTCGGATAATTGGAATATTACGGTGTATCTAAAATAATTCGCACACAATTTGAAATTTTTTAAATTAAATTAATTTTTTACAAAGTGAGAGTATTTTGTTGAGAGATGTTGATCATATGTTTTAATGCTCTATTTTTATTCAGTTGCTTATTTATAAAAGAAATATATATATAATTTACGATCAACATAGAATGAAAAGTAACTATTCGATAGTTAAATCTGAATTTTTACAAAAGTGTTAATAAAAGATTTAAATGAAATTCGAGTAGTCTTTTTTCCCCAGGAAATATGAGAAATTTGAAGAGTTCATCAGAAAATACTAAAAAAAATGTATGTTTTGACTAAGGATTTTGACTGATAAATAATTGGATGTGGTAACCGGAGGTAGATTTGAGAGTTAAAGAAGTTCGATAAAAGACTATTGATATTTGTTAATTACATTTCTTTTTCAATACAAATGCACATATTATTGCATTGCTTAGCAGTATTGAAAAACTATTCTTGTAAGTGGGTTCTTTTTCTATTAACATATTTTTTTACTCTTGTCTTAGTAGCGTTCTTGACATATATATGCAGAATTTTATTCTGTTCTAAGTGAAGTCATGTAGACGTCAAGACAAATTGTTACAAAACAGCCCCATCCAATATCAGCATACAGTAGTATAATCAGAAAGACCAAATGAGATAATTCCTTAATTTCTTCACCTTAAGGTTTTACGGACGCTACATAATAGAACATTTCCTTTATAAGGATCTTTTTGTAATATTTATTCACCAGCAAGTCAACAATCCCTAATCATTGGCAATATCTTTAAAATAAAAATTGCAGCATGTATTGACGGTAAATAGCCTTTTTAAAATTAAGTTGACGGAAAGTTATTAATCAAATTTCAATTAGATACCTTAGAAGTGTTTTTTACCGGAAAGATAATAACCGCACGCTTCAGTTAATTCGCTAGCTTTCCCCTTTAAATGACAATTCACTTTGCTTTGGAAAAAGTTCACATTTTTTAATGATACGATCAGCTGTCTCAATTGTCTTTCTACACTGGCATCTATCGCCCTTACAAAAATGTTTCGCTAGGTCAATTCTAAAATTCTCATTTTCTGTAACGATTTGGTGAGGGAAAAGTTGCCCTTTTTGAAATTAAATTCAATTTTTTAATTTTTTTAATTTTTTAACCTTTTTGCCATTTTTATTAATCTGGTACTGCCATTTTTATTTCTGTCATCGTTTCTAATCTGAATACTAGATTTAATTTAGTCAATATTTGATCTAATAGAAGAGCTAAATCGACCGATTTAGCTGCTCTTTTAATTCCATGGAGTTTTTGGTGCTTCCTTGCCTTTACATTAGCTGGTAATCATTTTATCTTTCCTTAATGCAGCCTTTTAATTTGTTAATTATATTTCTACATTCATTTACAGTAATTTCAATAGTACAAATAGCTTCATTTAGACAGACTTCAATGTACATTGTTTCTTTTATCTTCTCAGTAGATGGATAATTAGTGGTGACATTGTTGTCTATGGATAAGAATCTGGAGGTAATAATCACTTCACCAATTCATTGTTTTTATCGTTTAAATCACTGCTGTTTAAGATCCATTAAAAGGCCTTCCTAGGCTTCCTACGCAATTAAAAATTTACATGGCAATTTAAAATAATGGCAGCATAATAACTTCCAAAGGAGTTGGAAATTCAAGCCGAATACGAGATAAACTAAATCTGCTTCAGTTAGTTTCAAAATACTCACAAATTAATTCTATGGAGGGAGTAAAACTTTGATAAGATTTTACCTCCCTCCTATGTCTTTTCCACCTTTAATAGTGCTGGGTGCCTATATTAATTGTAGAATAATAATATTTGGAAAGTAAGAGAAAAATAAAGGACCCTGGCCATTACTACACGTAGGTTAGTTAAGTATGAATTGTATCATGACCAGACTTTCTAAAAACGAGAAAAATTAATATTCTAGATCATTTTCGATAATGTATTTTGATATAAAAGTATGGAATATCACAAGACCTATATTTTTTCTGAATATTAAAAACTAATTGTGCAATAAAAATATCAAATAAAAATCTGAAAAACTGCCATTTAATAATAAAAAAATATTCAACATTAATTTAAATTTGGCACAAAAACATATTATGGAATGATTCTTTGATAATAAACATTTTGAGCTTGAATAAAATTATTAAAGGAAATTCATATAAAGGACACTTGTTTATGCTGTCCAATTTTTAGAATGATAAGAAAATACGTTAAACTAATAAAACAAAAAAGAAACCGCTCTTATAGCTTTTCTAGTAAAAAAAAATTATTTATTAAATAAAGAACAAAAAACAAATAAATGCCAGAGCTTAAATTTATCTTTAATGCATGCTATCAAAAAAAACACTAATTTTTCTATCATAAAACCTCTCTTATTGATAAGAACATGAAACCAATCGCATATTTCCGATTCTTTTATTACTGGAAAGAGAGATATCTTGCAATCAATCCAATCACAGCAACAGAAATGTAGCTCGCTTTGAAAAAACGTTAGCGAACAGTTCCTGTGAGGGGGCTATAGAAACGAATGATCATCAGTTGGCCATTCTGACTTTCTTCCTTCCATTATATGAAATCACGGATATCCGATGGAGAACTGAGGGGAAAAAATGTGTTCAACGAGAATTTTGTCAGATCTGCTTGGTGATTGATGGTGCGTGGATGCAGCTCGACTGAAAATCGAAAATAACTCCGATTTTCTGCGTTATTTTAAGAAAGACATTCGCCCATTTCTTGCAGGGGAATGTACCGATTTATAGATTTTTCTGAGTTTTTGGCAGAAGTGTTTTAATTAGTTATAACAAAAGAATTTGAAGGGAAAAAACCTTAATGAACACGATGATTATACATAAATATATTTGCTGGTAGAAATGTTGTAATAGTAAAAGGACAAAAAGCATTAATTGTGTTAATTATTTTTCGGTACATTAATTGCGTTAATTGTTTTTCTTAAATTAGCATATACATATGACCGCCCTATATCTATTGTATTTCAATGATTTAGAAAGAATATTAGAATAGTATTTTGTAAGCCAGATCCATTATTTTTTCTGTATTAAGGAAAATATTTCCTTGCTAGTTCATTTTTGTCTTTATTAGATCAAAGCCCTATTGCTGAAATGGTTATTGGTAATAAGATTATCACCATAAAAGATTGCATACAAATTAATTTTTATTTCAACATATAATAATTTTGATGATGAGTGTATTTGTGTTGATGCTGTACAGGGGAAAACCATATAACATGGAGTCAACAAACTTAACACATATATTTTAAAAAATAAAAGTGTTCATTTTCAAGAGTTTTTTTTTTTTGTTGAAACTTTTAATAATTGAAAAAAAATAAGCGGAAATTTGGATATCCCTCCGAATAATTTCCAAAAAATATAGCGGCACAAAATTGATATTTACATCGTCTTAAAACTCACAAAATTATCTAATCTATGGTTTTCAATTTTTTTGCTGCATAATTTTTCTTTCTAGTTTTTATTAATTTATGTAAAATATTTAAAGCATATTTTACAATATATTTCATTGTTCAAGTTAAACTTAAATCTTTTGTGCTAATTTTTAATATTACTGTGATTATGACGATGCAGATTATGTTTTTCCGGTGAGTAAATTTTAATATAAAATATACTGTTAATAAATTTTTTGAAAATTTGTTGTACCTAAAATTAAGGTTTTTAGGTGCAAAACTAAGCGAATTCAAAATATTGTAAAACGAAGCAAAATCAAGTGATGAAACTTTTAAATTGTATTTATTTTTAAGCATTATTATTCTTTCTTTTGAAATGATCGGATGTAGAGCAAAAATTAAGGTCATAAGCAAAGCAAAAATATATATCGTCATAAAATTTCTTAAATACTAAATAATGGTAAAATCTTCATAAATAGTAACAATTATAATTAAATATTCCATCACATGATTTTTTCCTATAGTTGAAAAACAACGAAGTTTTTGTTTAATTCCTGAATATCTTACATCAAGTTTATATAGACAAGTTTTAGTGTTGCAAAAATCAGAAGTTAATTTAATTAGAATTAAGTGTCTTATTGAATTGAGATGCTATGGGATTTGACTGTGTTAGAATTGATTATAACAATAATAGAGGAGAGGCATGAGATTATTAAAATAACAAGGCTTAAGGAGAATGACATTTTGTTGCTTTAAAATCATTTCTGGATGGAATCATAAAAATGAAATTATGTAGAAGAGATTTAATGGAAATCGAAGGCTGCCCATGTTTTCAAGAAGAAACTAAAAGATAATGAAACATAATTCCCTTATTATCCTTAACAGATCCAACGTTGAAATACAGTAAAACTTCGAAAATTAAGCCCTTTTATCTTTTCCAAGAATTTCCTTAATTATACTTCGCATAGTAGAAAGGAAAGAATAAAAAATAAGCCTATTTTCGATTAGAAATTATTGAATTCGCTCTTATATTCCAAAAACATGTCAATCAGAAAGGATTATTGGTTAATGTTAACTGCTATAGCATGTAGATTTAAAAAATTAAGACCGATTATGCTCTTTAATGGGGAAATTTCAATTTCGACAAAAGTGAAAAAGTCCTTCTATAATAGAAGTTTTTATCTAATACTAAAAACACTCTTAACAATGCCGGCAAAGCCTATTTTAAGGGTATTTGGCAAATAACTTGTCAGTGAATGAATTAAACTAGAAACACTTTTATTTTGTAAACTCACGGGCTTCTTTATTTTGTAACTCATTGGTAACTTCTTTTTGTTAATTGAATTTATTATTTTTTTACTGGTCAATCTTATTATTATCCATTAGTGTCATCGTTAATATTATATATTATTTTTTTGTTTTGATGTTGCTAATTTTTTAATTTGTTAGTATATTTTCTTTTTAATGCTACTAAATATATAAGGATTCCAATTTAAAAGTAGCACAATAGTTAATTATTAACTAATTTCCAGACAGCCGAAGGTAAGTATATACTTTAAATTAAATACATACTCTGAATGACCTAAAGAATAACATTCTATTTTATTTTAATCAATAACTGTACTACTAAAATAATAACGATGTCTAAATAAATATAATATTCTGTTGCTATTAATCATATATAGTAAAATATTTTTGAAAATCAACAATTTTAACAAGAAAAAGTCTCACGTCTCTCGACTACTACAATTGGCCAAACCATGAATCTTTGAATATCACGATTACAAACAATTTCAGAACATTTTACTGATCACATCAAGGGAGATCCACAAATCACTGCATAATGTTTCGTGAAAGCAGCTTTTGGTTTGTATAAAATAATGGAAATTAAATCTGCATAACTGGGTTGGTTTCAGTAGCAGAATAATATATATATATTTTAAATTCATATCGTTGATGCATCAAGAATATTTTACCAAAACTGGCTAATATCCACTTAGAAACTGTATTAATTTTTAGAAAATGCAATTGTTTCCATCAGTATATTTATGTGCTTAATAACACAAACTATGATCATGTACGTCATATAGAGCATCTTTGCAAATGAAAATACATTCATGTTTTTTACAGATTGGAAATACGTTATTGGGCGACTATTAGAGTATATACTCAGTTTATATTTGAAAAGCATTATAACAAAAACAAATAACTAATATTCAGCTTTTATAGAAACTTGGATAGTATTTCTAGTACGATTTATACTCAAGTGAATATTATAAATAGTTAGTAAAAAAGTGCCTCTAATTAAAAATACTTATAAAGAATATTTGTACGAATGATGTAAAAAAAACCCTTTTAGCATCTAAATAACAGAAAAAGATGAGTATAATTTCTATTTTAAATACTAATTATTCACTGTTGTATGAGTATTAATCAAGAAATGTAAATGTTATGGGAGTGCAGTTGATTCTTAAAATTGTTATTAATGTTAATGTAATTAAATTAATTAAGGTAAAACTTCTAATATAACAGGCGCAAAAGAAACCATTTCTCTTTTTTCCGAATGTTTTATTTCTCGTAATTTGAAAATCCTGTAAACGAGATGCGACTTGATCTCTATGCCACTTTTTTTTCCATTTCAGTACTCTGAATAGAAATAATTTGAATCTAGCCATATTAATTCAGTAGTAAAATAACAAGAAATTGAAAAGTAGCTAAATAATTATTTAGACTTTCAAAGTATTAAAAGTCATGTATCAAGAATTCAATAGGTGAAATCCACTAGACGATATTGCCATGTATAGGAGGTATCGTTTTACATCGCAATAGACAGCAATGCTTATTAATTATAGACGCCATTTCAATCCAGTTGTATTTCATTCATTGTTTAGCTTAATAACTATCATACTTTTCGACATTGCCGATTTGCCAATCGTAGATAATATGAAAGAGTATCAATCAGTAGATTTCAACCCCTTTTAAGTATGTATGAGCTTTTATACTTTTTGAGAGTATAAGTGTATGCGCAATAATTTTAATACACCGAACGAGAAAAAAGAACATTCAACAAACATGGACATAAAACCCTTTTTCCTATTTCTTTCTCATATATGAAATTGACATCTTGTGCCCACTTTAACAAAAATGTAATTACAATTTTTCTTGTTTCTTAAAGAGTAAACTTTTTAATAGGAATTCAAGTAATATAAACTCACTCAACCTTGAAATAAATAATTAATTAACCAATCTTTCCGTCTTGTAACTAAGCCACACCGAAATATTTCTTTAAATGATAGAAATAACCATATGAATTCCCTTTCCCATCTTTCGCAGGTATGCATAGGTATGGTTAACTCAATGTTCCCGGTCGTTAAAACTATGCCTATATTTAGTAATGCTTCTGCACATCAATGGAGGTTAAAACATATTTTTAACTGTAGATAACGAAATTAAAGGTTGTTTTTCCATTACAAACTTGGAGATTATTCTACAGTCGCAGGCATCACCTCTTATCTAAGTACCAATCTAATGGTTTTTCACTCAGGCCTGCTGTGCTGGAGAACGCGGATGGAATGATAAAAGTGTAACTATCGGAAAATTCCTTATCAGTTGCAAAAACCTTAAAGCGTTTTTGAGTAGTCGGTACTTTTTTTCCGCTTCTTTCCTTTATCTGCTGGTATCGAATTCGGGAGCTATGAGTGTAACGGCTTTTTCAAAGCTCGCAAAAAAGTTGAGAAGCATACATAAATGGTGAGTTTTAAATATTAGATAAGAGTTTTGTGTCGAGGAAAAAAGCACATATTGAGATGTTAACGTCTATATTTTAACGGAAATGCGAAGAATGAAATGCATTAAATCGGATCTCATTTTTTAACTAAAATTATGGTCTAATAAATGAGATGATAAAAACTTTAAGATTTTTTTTTTTTATTTTAAAACTTCTAAACTAATATCTTGGAATGTTATAAAAATTTTATCTAAACGGCAAATATATACCTTTTTTTAATGTGAAAAATTTAGTTGAAAAAAGTAAATTTTATCATATTTTGGCAAGAAATTATACGGATGAAAATTCGCTGAAATTCTTAAAGAAAACACGAATTATTATAATATACTATAAAAATAGTCAGCTAAAACAATTAAATAAATCTATATTTCACTAACTCCTTTATATAATTAATTTCCAATTGTTACATATGTATTTCATTCATTGCTAAGTAAGAATTAAGAGTTGAGCCGTACAAACTAAAAAATATAAGTGAGCTGCCCATATAAATCGAGTAAAAACTTTTCCAATCCATCGAATTAAAATTATAGGGAAAAACTCAAAGGGAATTGATTCATTAAGTTAATTATTTCATAAAAGACATTTTCCCTCATTTGATTAATTAATTAGTAAATTTCTTGCTCATAATGGTAAATGCTTTTAGCAAAAATATCGAATTTGTTCAAAATGCATAAATGAATACTTTTAGAAAATTTAGCATTGATATTTTTTGGAATTATAAAGGGCCAATATAATATAAATTGAATTTCGTTTTCTACTGATTGCCAAGTCTAAAATTTAGGTAAAAACAAAAATATTAATTAAGAATTTATTCTATGATTCATAGTAAAATATTAAATGAATAATATTTTGCATATAATGTTATGAAGATAAATATTTTGAACAAAATGTAATCTTCCATGACTTTGATTTTACATCAACACTGGTGTGCAAAACTTAAGCAACATGTATGTTTTTTGCCATAACTTCACGAGAAATCATCTGAGAGACATGAAATTCAGAAATGAGATACAGCATTTTGTTCTGAAAGAATGACGAAAGCATAGTTGCACAGAAATGAATACAATGCATACAGTATGGAATCAAACAAAAAAAAAGGTTAACTGAACTCATAGTATCGTTACACATGATTGTCTGTCCAAGAGGAAGAACAGCAAGCAGATGTTCCGTACTATGGGATATGCCCTCCCCTTACTGCAATGGTTGCTTCGCACCGTCTCCCCATACTCAGCACCAGATTGTTCAACAGTTCTTGAGGTAAGAGTGCCCATTCCTCAATCAGCATCTGTTTAAGTTGTCGGGTGTTCCCAGGAGGATGTAATCCTGCCGCAAGGCGTCTCCCCAAAGCATCCACACATGTTCTATCGGATTTAAATCAGGGGAGCATGCCGGCCAATCCATTTGAGTGATATCTTCACTTTCTAGTAGCTCCTCAACAGCATGAGTCCTGTGTGGCCGTGCATTGTCATCCATAAAAATGAAGTCTGATCCAATGGCACCTCGGAACAGACGCACATGGGGAAGGATCACCTCCTGACAATAGCGATCTCCAGTTACAGAACCTCTGTCGAAAACGTGGAGCTCAGTCCGCCCTTTCATCATAATGCCTCCCCAGACGACAACTCCAGGACCTCCGAAGTTATGGCAAAAAACATACCTGTTGCTTAAGTTTTGCACACCAGTGTATTAATGCAATGCCATTCTCAAATTAATAGCTTTACATGCAATTACTAAAATAAAAACAATTTTTGAAAAATCTTAAAAGGAAAATCGTTTATTACCTGAAATAAAAAAATATTTGTAGATTATTTATTTTTTTAAATATAACTACATATTTAAAATTCAAACAGCAACATGTAATTGTTTTTTTTTAAAACTTACTTTATAATACAGCTTTTTTACAATTACAGAACAGTACACTTTCTACGTTATTCTATTAAAATTTTCACTACATTTGTTAATTAAATGAAAGTATAAAATATTATCATCTCTTTATTAACATTTCAACACATGGTAGATTGATTGAATAACTGAGCCCTAGAAGCAAATTTTACTTTTTAATTCATAAAAAAACAAAAATGGAATATTTACTAATCTATTAAAATTTTGACAAAATAACAAAGCATGTAAGAGTTTTTTTTTTATATTAAAGTTAACAAAATCATTTCGCTTGAAGAACTGATGCTTAAAATATGGTGAAATGAAACTTCACTTAATAGAACATATCTATATTTAATCACACTCATAAAAATTCGGAACTACGAAGACATGTTAACTTTAACATGTTGCTCTTAACTATAAGGAAAGGTTCTTCAGAAAAATAAAAAGGAACTATAAAAAGTAGTTAGAAGATTTAATGTCTCTTTGAAGACTGAGTAGATTTTCGTGTAAAAAAGGCATTTTGATGCAATAATATATATATATATATATATATATATATATATATAT
>JAPMOR010101360.1:85426-337859 GCA_026543865.1 Argiope aurantia
GCATGAGTATTACTAATGATATTGAATTCTATTGCAACATACTCGTACAGTGTTCTGTTGCTGTAATTACATTTTATGTTTTCTTGTATTTGTGTATTGTAATTGTATATAGAGGTTTTATTTTTGTAAAATATTCATTCACTACTTAAAATTCAATCAAAGATTCTATGCATAATCTTTATATATTCTTCGATATAGAATCTTTGATATATTCTATATATCATAGATTCTATATATTTTTGCTACTGATTTGATTTTCAAATACTTATTTTCTTTACTCTTTTTATTAATATAACTTCTAGGAAAAAGAATTTCCATGTCTTCCTTAGTATATTAGTTTGTCCCACGGGGGCATTTTGTATCTGAGGATGAGAAGCTTCCGGCATGGTGGTTGGTTCTAGCCACCCTGTAGATACACAAAATGGTGGGGATATGGCTCCTCCCATCGATGACGGGACGTATTTATTTAGGGAAGGGTAGTAAAATGGCCTTACTCAACCACAGTTCCCGCCAGAAGTACTGTTGCGACGGTTCGGAAATTGATATTTCTTCCGTGTGATTTCCGGAAGCTTGCAGTAGCCAGTTTGTGGTTTATATATTGTTCTTAATTAATTCATACCATGTTCTTATGGCTTAAGAAAAATTGCTGAAAATCCATTTTATTTCTGTGATTTATAAACTCAAGATATTATTTAAAGAAAGGAGCGGCCAAACAGTTGAATGTTTTATTATTTTAAAAAATAATTACTTTAGATGCCAGGAAAGCATATTCAATATTTTTCATTGGTATATTCAATGTAATGTTTAATAACTTATTTCGAAATGTTTGTAAAAGAAAGAAATGTATGGCAAAAGAAGTAAATTAAATTTTTAAAAAAACCTTGTGATCTTTATAATTGACAACTTTTCTTGTTTTGTGAAGTTTATAATGAACAATAATTTCAATATATATATATTACAAAATTAATTAAACCAATATTAATAACTGCAATGCATATCATTTTTCGCTGACTAACAGTTGGAAATTTAATATTAACATTAAGTAATAAAATGGCAACATATTTCAGAAGCATCAACACACATCTTTTATCTCACATTCCACTAACTTCAAAAAATATCTACCAAAACAGAAAGAAAAGACAAAAATGAAATAAAATATCGATAAAAATGGCCTTCTTTTCTTTCACCAAAAGATGAGTGAATAAAAAGAGTTACTTTTCACACTGTATACACTTACAGCAAATTTCTCACATTTTCTACACTTAAATTTTTTATCACCTCTCCTATTTTTTTTATCAAATCAATGAACATACGCCATTGAGATAACGGTAGAGCTTTCTTAATGCTCCTTTCCCTGCCAAGAAGAATCATTTGCTGCGATAGGTGTCTTCATATTTTCATTTTTTTTTCTCGCGCGCTTTTTCATTCGTTTGTTTAGCTCTTTTGTTCCTATATTTCTCACTCTAGCACTTCCAATCTGTCTTTTTATTTGTTTTCGTTACATTAAGTACGTGTCTTTGTTCGAGTTTAGAGAGGAACAAATGATTTCTGATTCGAATTTCTTTCTTCTTTTTTTATTCTAAACTCTCCCCTTCTATTTCTTGGAGGTGATATTTATTTAGCGAAGGAACCGCTGAGAGCTTTTTTTATGTATGATAACAACAATAACAAAAAAAAAGAAAAAGAACTACGCGCAGATAATTATATTTCACCCTTTTCATGAGTCCTTTGATATTTAAAAATCGATTAGGTTTTGTGTGTTAAATATACCTTTGCCCGCGAGCTGCGATCAGTAAAAGCAAATGTGCGATCTTTTATGAGTTTATCAAAGCTCTCTATTCATTATTATTTCGAATCCGTATAAGTGCATAATTAAAATGACAAGAAGCAAAAAAGTAAAAGTTTGTTTATTGCTTTTGATATATTACCTTTTGTGTCCTCGATCCCAAAATGACAATGTTAACTGTTTAGGAAGGTAAACTTTATTTAAGCATTGAATGATACTAAATTTTATTCACGAATTAAAGTACCGAGATTCATTATAGGCAATATCACTTTATTTAAAAGTATCATGATTCTTTGTGTGTGTATTATGAATTGTAATATTCGAGTTGTGTTGTGAAATAAAATTCTTAATGAAATTGTTAATAAATATTTAACTAAGATTCTGAAAATGCTTCATATTATATTTTTATAGCTATTTTTATTTTAAACTACTTATTCGATTTCAAGCTGCTTAGATCTCTTCTTTCCGCTGATATATGCTTTTTATGAAATTACTTCCTTTAACAATAAAATTATCTTTGTTAAACATTTCTTACATTTAATTTTCCTTTCGGAAGTTGATTGGTAGGAAATATGTGGAATTGTCTTTGCAGTAAACCTGCCTAATTTATCAAAATTAGCCTTCCAACATCGGGAGGGGACCAAGTAGTCACTTATTTGAAGATGAGAAGCTTCCAGCATGATGGATGGTACTCGCCATCCCTGTGGTCATGCGGAAATGTAGGAGTGGTTACCTCTCATCGATGACAGGACGTACTTCCTGAGGGAAGGGTTGTACCATGGCCGGTGATGGCCCTTAGAACTCAGCCACGATGGATCGGAATAGCCGGTCTATGATTATCAAAATTGACCTCTTACAACCCTTCATTCAAAATCGAAATATGGGGAGATTAAGATAAATCTTTGAAAATATAACCAGCTGAAATGCTATCGGTTTTTATCTAGATACAATAAAGGCAATGTTATAACTACTGGTTGTTCCTTTTATTATAATTGCTATAGAATCGGTATTTATAGGTTTATATGCAATTAACAATTATACACCATCTTAAATATGTACCTGGTACTTCTTAAAAACGATTCTTTAGGTAAGGTATTTTTATTCTGAGGGAGAAGAAGAAGTGTGAACAGTAGGGTGTCCACTCATTTGTGACTATGATCATTTAATCGGTGCTCAGTATTTTTGGAACATTTTAAGTCAACCATCCAACTCTCCGACCCGCCCGAAGGCACACGGATTTAAACCATAAAACTGAATGACCGAACCGCAGCAACAGTAATTGGCGGGAACTGTGGTTGAGTCTTAAGGGCCATCACCGGCCACGGTACAACCCTTCCCGAAGGAAGAACGTCCCGTCATCGATGGGAGGAGTTAGATCCCCCACCTATTAGTGTTCCCTCCAGGGTGGCGAGATCCAACCACCATGCCGGAAGCATCTCATCCTCATTTCGAGGTGCCCTCCGGGGGGGGGGGGGGTTGGAACATTTTAAATACTTCAAGGTGTAACACGAACAATTCACACTCAGGTAATAAGCATAAACATTATTAATTCATATAAAGGTGTTCTTCTCTTTTTCATTTGATACTTTCTTTAAAAATTTCAAACATTTGTTCGCAGTTTATTGTGTTAAGACTACAATGTCTTTATATTTCTAGAAAACGTAAGCAGACATTTCAAACATTCAGCAATAAATGCAATTATATAACTTGTTTAAATACATTTTTATGCTTGGTTTTCAATACTTTGTTTAAAGACTTCAAATATTATATTTCGAGTTTTATTAATTTTTATGGGTTCAACTTATATAAATTTATCTACTTCTGGAGATATTTTCTTGTAATAAAGGCATTTTTTAACCATTACTCGAAAATCCTGAATAGAAGATACAAAAACTAGTCCTCCCTCACAAAAATTGAAAAAAAAAATATTTCTTTCCTCATTTTTTTCTCCTTGCACAATCTTTCAACCATCCGCCATATTGAATCAGAGGTCACATATATCTGTCCATTTTTTTTTCTTTTCTCTTCTGCCGAGGATATGTGACCGTCAAAGCCATAGTACTAGGTATCCTTGCTCCTAGAGTGACAAGAGTTTTCAATTGAGGGAATAGGATAATGTGATAATCGAAAATCCACTTATCCTGGGACCTCTCTTCTCCTCTAAATGGATATAAAGGAATTGCGAAACTTTTGCGAAGAATAAAAAATACTGTTGGAAATAGAGAAGCCTGGCAGTGTAGAAAAAGTACAAGAGAGGGCTTAATCACGTGGCGTTATAAGTGAAGGAGGTTTTTTGTCGCCAAGTATCGAGTTTGGCTAAAAATAAGAAAAAAATTGCCAAGAGGATGTCACTGCTTTACTTTCTGCGCATGAAAGATAAAATTGTTGCTGAGCGCACTGCAGATTTAAGGGTATAAAAAGGCAAAGAAAGCGTGTTGAAATAAGCTGATCATTCAGTATTAGAAAGGTCATACAAACATAGAAGAAAGTGAAATAAATGCAAATGGACTGAAAGAAAATAAAATATTAAAAATTCAGTTTTTAACATTCTAAATACAGGAAATTCCAACTTTAAAATTTTATTTAATAAAGTTAATCTAATAGTTGAGAAATAGGCTAAAAGAAAGTTGATTGTAATATGTAAAAGAAACATGCGTAAAAGCACTAATTATTAAAATATTCTCTTTATGTTCATCTATAAGCACATAAGATTTCATGAGTCTATTCATAGAATTTGCAAATCCATAAATTAAAGTTAAGGAAGTCCCAAGAATTAAAGTTTGAGGAACATATCATAGATTTAGATGGAAATATTTATTTCAGAATTGCAAGTTTGTTCAATGCAGAAAAACTATCATATATAAATATATAGCCATCGGCCGATCATAATGATTTGAAAGAAATTTACTAATCAGGCATATTATTTGCCATTTTGATTGGTAGACATTGAAACTTCGACTTTATAAAAAAAGAGGAAAAGCTTGAGAAATCGAGAATTTAATATATCCTAGAGAAATACTGTGATATCGAAAAAAGAAAATAAAATTCTTTGCTTGCAATCGTGTGCTTTCTCAAAAAAAAAATATTTCAGTAATATTTAGAAATGCTACTTCTTAATTCTTAATCGTACTGCTGATCTAGTTGTAGAAGAATACAAACATTGTTTTCTGAATTCTATAAAGTAATGATTGGGAATGGCTCAGCTTTATCAGAATAGTGGATTTTTACATTTCATTGCAAGAATCTGGAAGATGAGAAGTATACAAAAATGTTGGTTTATTTATTAAGTTACCCATATGTTAGAGCATAAACAATCTGTTCAAAACTCAGCATTCAAAAATGAATAATGTAGGGAATATTTCAATTTAAAAATATACATTTAAACAGCATTAGTAAAGTTCATGGTCTCTTGCAACAATTACATAGACAACAACACAACCGACGTTTACAATTTTTCAATCGGGCCCTATTTCAGGTAAAATCAAATCCTTCTTGCCTGAGAAATGTAATTTGGATAGACTAATGTCCTTGAATAGAGAAATAGGAATTAATCTTCAAAACTATCACTTTTAGAATAGTTTAGAATAGTTCATTCTCCAAGAATTTCTTTGTCAATGGCAGTCTTTTATAAATATGTCGTGTGCCATTTTTAGAATTTATTAGTTAATTCTATTTTGTACATCATTCTGAATAAATTCAGTTAGGTTTGTTTGGAAATATGCCTGAACTAAGGAATGAATTGATTTTGGCATTTTATGTTCAGTAGATCTTTGACGACAAATTCAAAAAACTTGTTTTATGTCACAAATCCTAAATTTGATCGCATAAATACAAGTATTGTCAAAAGACTGCAATTTTGTGTAGAAGTTGAAGGATCCGTTATTAGTTTTTGATTCTAATCTTTTAATAAAATATGTAATATGTATATTATTCCTGAAAACTACAACTGAATATTCACTCAAACATTAGGTATTGAAAAATGAGATTAGTCGATAAATTTATCTCTTAATAGCTTGGAAAAGTTTACAGAAGCATGATACCTAGTGGCCTAATAAATGAATAAATAAAAACAGTTTACTGATTGCCATGTTCTGCTATGGGAGTAGCATAAAAATTTAGTTTCTGTAACATTTTATTATGTATTTCTACAGAAACCAATATATTTTCATACATTTATGTACTCTATTTTGTGAAACTTTGCAGCTGAAATTATATGTCTAACTGCAATAGTTAATGAAATAAACGTTTATCTTTTTTGTGACACTCTGTAAAAGCGTTTATAAGTATAATTAGAGGTATCTTGTCATTTTTTAAAATTTAGCTTAATCAAATGCTATATCTATTTACCATTGATTCAAATTAGATAAAACTGCAACTTCTCTCATTGAATATGAAAGTGTTACGAATGTAGTAAAATAATCTGTTAATTCAGCATTATTGAATTATACATAAATATTATTCAGTGATATATTTAGAAAAAAAAGGCTAATAAAGTTCGTAATTAAGTTCAAGGTGTTTCTTTTAAGAAAATATAAACACACAAATTTATTTTCTGCTCAATAATTAACTCAATAATTTACTTTTTTTGTTCATTTCATATACAGCCATGTCAAACTATTGATAAAGTATCGACAATGCATTACTGTTATTTAGAGATTCGATTGCATCGAAGAATAATTAAATATGTATATCTGCTACAGGCCGAGGTTTAGATCCTGAATCAGAGGGTTATTTTTTTCTATTTATGTAGTGTGGAAACTTATCAAATTGGATTAAATTATGCACATTTGCACTGTTTGTCCATCATTCGACATCACAAAGTCTATCCTATACAATACTTATACAATATTAAGGACTTTTAATCTAATAAAATAAAGATCCAATTATACAAAATATATTAAACATTTAAAAAAAATTCAGATCCAGTATTGAATAGGATTCTATAATAGTTCAAATAAAAAAGCAATTTCATTTTTATATGAAAATTCAAATTATTGTTCGCGATTCTATATACCGTAATACTACATTAGTAGAAAAAAAAAGAGTAATCCTTTATTTTTTCAATGAGTTTCTTTATAAAAAAGAGGGTATGAAGTTCAAAGAGTAACTTTGTTTACAGTTTAAAATTTGAATTAAATATTCATGTGCGCATTTATTATATAAAACGATGCAAAAAAATAAAGCCCATAAAGTGAAAATACAGAAATTTCCATGAGCTCCCCGAAAAATGAAAAATTATTCAAATTCATTAATCACTTTGATAATATTATAAAAAGAAAATTACCATCAAGATAATATCATAAAAAATGAATTATCTGCAACTTTATGTTCCTTCTCAAAAAAATCAAATTTAATTACAGACATCATACACAAGAATTATTTTTTTACGTTAACTTAACAATAAAGGAATTCCTGATAGAAAAAAATATATAAATAAACTCTTTAAATTAGAACAAAAAGAAAAAAAATATGATGGTCTTGCAACGTCTATTGTTACATATTATTAAGATATGAATAAAGTTGCAGATATCCTACAACGAATGTTATAGTTTTGGTTATACTCGTAATTCCATATTTTTCCTTCTCTGAAGTCTGGCATTCCCAGATTTATGAAATATAAGCCCCTAATCCTAATATAATTGATTTAAAAACTATTCAATGTCCTTGAAAAGTGTCTTTTCAATTTAAAGAATTATTTAAAAATAAAATAAAAAATGAGCTTTTACGATTTTTTTGTATTTAAATAAAGAAAGTATCGAAAATTTTTATATTTTGTTTTGATTCATTTTGTTTTATTTAGCCGTTTTGTTTACAAAAACTGAATGCTTGAAACATTAGAAAAATATAATATAAATCAATAAGAGATTTTCAAAGAGATTCTACGAAGTATTGGAGAATGTGTTGCCAAGATGGTTGTTGGAATTCGATTTGAAAAATTAAGTGAATTTAAATTGCATGTGATCAGGTATTTTATATGCAACTTTAAAAAAATAATTATTCGATAAATCGAAAAACAATTCGTGCCATTTTCTGCAGTTAAGATATAATGAATCAAAACCAACAATATCAATAATATTAGGCTGTTCAATATTCATTTCATTAAAAAAAAATTTCTGTATTGAACAAAATTGCATAAGAAGCTTATATATTCGTTGGTATTATCTTTATAATTTTTTTAAAGTGTTAAGAAACTTTTTTGACCTTTTTTGCATCATTTAGAGGTATGGGATTATTGTCATCGATTGTGAAGTATCTTTGCACAATGATGGTCAAATAGCTATACATACTACAAAATATTATTTATTTGCATTAAGTAAAGAATGTGTATGAATACTATGGTTTAAAAACATATTATTAAAGATTTTAAGGAAAAATTATTAATTACATTGAAAACACTCAGTTTTTTTTTTAAACATTTAACAAAATATACTTTTCAATTTCACAATAAAAGTTTATTGTCATTAAAACTTTTAATACGTATATTTATAGTTTAGTGTTATAATAAAGGAAATTTTTTAAACATCTTTTCTACATCAAAATGTTTTGCTATTTTAGATATACTTCCCTTATAAACTAATAAAAATTTTAGCACTGCCATTATTTTATTTTCCAAATACGAGCTCATCAGCTAATTTAAGATAGTATAGCTCGTCAACAATTTGTTTAATGAAATGGTGCAGTGAAATATAACAGTTTTCAATAAATTTAATCGAAATTATACCTTTCAGTTTTGCTATTGAGACCGATAAAAAATGATTGTACATGCAAGCGTGTATGTGTATTATATGAACATTTTACACTGTTTGAAATAAAAAGGCACTTATATTCTATATTTTCTGAAGTTTTGAGAGGGTGCTGCAGATACCTCTGATAGAACTTTATATATTAATTCATTTTCTAAATTTTTGGCATGAATCGCATTTAAAAAGCAAGAAACCATGGGAAAATATTTTTCCATACACTTAAAAAAATTTATTTAAAATTTTATTTTTAAGAAAAAAAATCGAATGAACTAACTTTTGGGTGATTAAAATTTTAAATTCTATATAAAAATATCTCTTTTTCCGATAATCCATATAAAAGTAAGATTTTTTTTATCTAATAGGAAATTAAGTCTAATCTCCGGGACTTATATGCCCGTACGGGCCGGTCGGATTGCTTTGGGAATTCACTCAAAAATATGCAATTATGTAATGATATAATTATACAGATATATAATGATTTTAACTATATAATAATATTTATTTTTATTTATTCAATGAAATTAGTGAATTCATTGTAGGAATTTTTAAGATAAATCTCCGCAATAAGTAAAATAACTGTCCTACAGCTCACTTTCCCTAAACATAAATAGTTAAGCAAATATCCTTTAGAGTAATAACCCTCCCCCTAAATTCGCCGTTAAAAATCACTTTGAATTCACACTCCCATACCATTCTTAAACCACGTTCCCATCCGCTTTTTCGCAATAAAGCGAAAAACATCGCCTCTTTTGTGAAATGAGTTTAGGGTGAGCTAAGCAATTTCGAATTTCAGAGAGCAGGGTAAATTTAGCTACTTCCATTAAGAAGAACTGCTCCTCTGTAATGATTTTCTAGCCCCTCTGCATTCCCCATTAGGGAAAATAATAGTTCGTTAGACAACGATTAGTTCTCTTCACCGTTCTCTGGATATTTGGCCTTTTCCCTCTTTTTATAAAAGTTTTCTTCTTTTGCAGAATATTTAGGTACTGTCTTTTAAAGCTGATTCGAGTAAATACTGAAATAATGTTACGGGAATGGATTTTTTTTTAAGCACAAAATAATTTGCTGCGCTTAAATTTTATATTGGATATTGTGTTAATCCTCTTTTGCTTAAGTAAGTAAAATGTTTCGTAATTTAGGTAGCAAATTACTGGTATTAGGTTTCATTCAGTTTTTCATGAATCTTGAAGTAATCCGACAAATATCAAAGTTGAAATTGTAGGATTAATTAATGAACCAGATTAGTGGTTGCTCATTTAAAAATGCATTTAGAAATTCTATATTAATTGCACAAAAAATAACAAAATTATACAAAAAAATGGATCTTGCTTATATTTAACCTCTCCGGCGATAAATCTCAAAAAAAAAAAATACAAATTATCACTAAACTGTGTTTTAAAGAATAAAGAACTATTTTGAACTTTATAATGTAGCTTGCAGATTTTGGCATAATCTGAAAATCGCCAAACGAATGGAGAATGCAACCATGATTCTTATCTTAATATCTTAAATCTCATGTAAAATGGATCTTGGTGTTCTTGTTGTACTCAAAAAGTCATCACACTCAAAAACCGGAAAAATAAACAAGTACCCAGACAATTGCACTAAATATGCGAAATATAATTCGAAATCAGAGAACCGACCTATTGCATACGTTGTGTCAAAGTTCAATGATATTTACACATAATGGCAAGCAAAGAACCAATTTACATAAAATGTGTCTTATAGTTTTGCAATTTACAATTTTATTGAATGAAAAATATTTTATTGGGAAATTTAACAGTTAACCATACTCATTCTGAAAATAGTAAAATGTTCCTAAACGAATTTCTGCTAATTTTTCACAAAACATAACTAATTCACTAAACTAAAATAATACTAATTTTTTAAACCGAGATAGATTTAACTTAACCAAAACGGAGGGTAAAGCAGAAATCGAACTCCAGAAGGAAATAACACAATTCTGCTGAAAACCCACCAGACTCATTACTTCAAGCTGTAGCAATAGACATTATCCTCGATAGGGGCAGTGTTAAAGTATAGCCCTCGGTATTTGATTACAACTGTTCGATCCTTTTCCATGCAGAAAGAAGAAGTCGAAAACTAAGTGCTTGAAATAATGTTATTTTTCAGAGCTGAATTTTTTTCTTAATATGATATTGAAAATACTTAAATTATTTTTAGTGATGAATTAAATCTGCAATTATAACAAATTTAATTAATGGATTAAATTGATATTATCTATAACGTAATAAATCATATAATGAATTCAAAGTATAAATTTATTATTTTTGATTACAAATGTTACATATGACAAAAATTAATCACTATTTTCGAACTGGGGCTAAGAATTTAACTTTTGTATGATAATTTAAAAAATGAAAAAGCAAAGAAAAGGTGAAGGGATATTCTTATAGCTATGCGAAACCAATATTTAGCTAATAAACATATAACGGATAAAAAAATTTCAAGTCTTAACTCACAGCTTTTTTATTATATGGTTTCTATTTAAAAGCTACCAATCCTTTAAAAAAAAACTTTTAATAAAGTTTTAGACTTTTTTAAAATGCGTCATTAAAAATTCAATGATAAAGAATTTTTCTAAAAAGATATTGAATATTTGAGATAAAACAATTTTAAAATCCTTAAGCAGTTTGAATTCCCTGAATTCCTAAATTAATTTCTATTCCTTAAATAAATCAAAAACTATTTTAATTGCTCAAAATTTTCTAATTCTATTTAAAATGATTCAGTAGTATAGCTTAATATTTGTATATTACTTTATTGCTCGGTTTTAAACAAAAATAATGTTTGTTAAACTGCAAACAAATAACTTCAAAATATTTAAGATAAAATTCGGAAGAAACTATTTTATGAAATCATTCACATAAATACTAAATTCCATTAAATAAAAAAGTTCTTAAATGACGCATAAACATATATAATAAATGTATGAATTTTTTAATAACCGCAAAATAAAGTACAATCTTTTAAATAATAAAAGAAAAAAATTAAAAATATAAATTTAGAAGAAACTATAGAAATTATGCATTTTTTTAAAAAAAGGAAAATAAAAGTGAAAGTAGAAAAGGGGGGGGGGGAGATGCCCGAAAGATCAAATACACATTCTTAATAAAAATGGTCCATAAATTGCAGGCTCATTTGTAAGGCTGGACTCAGAAATGTGGCGTCGAAAATTGGCGCCAGGCACAGTCATAACAAAAATCAAGATAACGACTTTGGTCAGTGCAGCTCGCGCAAAGTACTTTAGCCAAGGATATGGCCTGCATCAGTCAAAGGAAGCAGAATAAGAATGAATGCTTCATCATTCGTCAATAACACAAAAGATGGATCTTCTTTAGTTTATTTTTGCATGAGGACAAGAATTTTTCACTTGCTATGAGCAATGAGATTACAATGTTCATTCAAGCAAATCGTTTATGTTTAATTCATAAGAAACAAAAAAAGAGGAAAAGGAAAGAGTTTAATCTTTTGTAAATTGACATTATACTTTGACAAATGTTTATAACTAATTCGATAATCACGAACGGACAATTATACTAAAAGAATATCTTGGCAGACAATTCCAGATTATTTTTTTTTACTTTTGATTCTGACAGAAAGAAATTTTTCCACATTTGTAAAAATTTTGAATAAAATATCTGATTTTATTTAAGTTTTTTTTCTTTGTAGATGAATATATGTAATAATTTTTAATTATAACTTTAACTTCTAAGTTGCGTAGTCTATTTTTTTTCTGCAATACTGTGTTGGCAAATTCCTTTCTGAAGCTATATAATTTCAGAATGCTTTCTATTGCTCTTTTTTTCCCTGTTGATGTCCTTCCTACTTGGTATACTGCAGCGCATCCATCATCGCTTTGAAAACGTATTTAGATAATAGATAAAATTTGGATTATTTCTTTAATATGTGAATAATAAAAATCTTTAAAGTGTTTCATATCTGTTCCCTCAGCAAATATTTTATATATAATACATGTAAAAAAACTAACTGAAATTTATACATATTAAATTAATATTTGCAAACATTTATGCTACTTATTTTGCATATTCTTGATAAAGAGGTCATGTTTTATCTTTTTTTGGCAACTGAAGGTGTGTTATTTTGTTCAAATTAAACTTTTAAAGTTTTTTTTAAATAGTAATTGTAGCAATTTATTTTAATATAAAATAAATTGAAAGAACAGCTATGTAATGCAAATATGTCATTTAAGTTTGGTGATTACGCTGAAAAGTCCAGATTATGAAATTTGTTTCATTTAATATTTTTAATATTGGAACAGACTTGTTTATAAATCCGTAAGAATTTCACTTCTAAGTAAATTTTGATATTTGTATTGACATAAATTTGAATGTCATTTTACATATTTAGATACTATTTTTTCAAATACAGAATGTGATAGAATTTTCTCGCGAAAAACTTCATATATTAAAATCTAATTCTTAATTTCTGTTCGAATTTCGTATAGTAATTTCTCAATATGTTCTGCAGTTCTTGAACTAGAAAATAGGTAATCTGTTGCTTAAAATTATTTTATAGTTATTTTAGTGCGTCATAACGTGAGAAAAATTGAAAATTTTGTATTATTTATCAATCGAACCCCAATATTTAAAGAATTCAAAGAAATGCAGTTCATTTTTACTTCAATAATTATATGTAATATTTCTTAAGTTATTTGCAAAATTTTAAGCAAATCATTTGAAAAATCTCTAAACCAGAAAAGTTTTTCTTTATACCTCTTTTTAGACAAAACAGGCACTTTTTCCAATTTTTAAAAAAATCGCCACTTAACCAGTATATTTTGGTTTTTATAGATGTTTTTTCAATATTTTTATGCAAATATCTATCTTTGAACTTTTTTTTAAATCATCACAAACTTGGCAAGAAAAAATTGTTCTTCCTTCAAAAATCTGTTTGTTCAGATTTTTATCAAATCAACTGTTCAAAAATTTCAAAATAACTTATGAAATACATTATTTAATTTCTAAATTAATAAATAAGATGTTTCCATTCCAATCTTTAAATACTGGAGTTCGAATGATAAATAACATGAAATGTTCATTGTTTTCGCATTATGAAGAATTAAAACAAATGTAAAATCTTTTAAAATGAACAAATTGGAAATTCCACAATTCAGGAAAGACAGAACATATTCTTACGAATTTGTAAAATATATTTCCTTCCCATTAAGTTCTCTGCAAAGGAAAATAATCTTACATAAATAACACAGGTTACTGAAAGATACCGAAACTTTGATTATTTTCGGCCTCTGAAGCAATTTAGCGACTGCCTTGACAAAATAGAAATTTTCTAAAACTGTTGGAATTTTAGTTATTTATCGATTAAGAACGAACATATGATAACTTTCTAGATCATTCGATGCTCTTTCATGGAAGTTATGAAAAGTGGACGCACCGATAAGGGTCAGTTAATTAGTAGGCAGTTAGCAACTGAATCGAGTCCAAGCGAGTATCACGTAGAGCGACAGTTGTTGAGATCTCTGTGATCATTTGTTTAATCGCGTTTTACTGCTTATGTGGTATTGTTTACTACAAGTGATGTTCTTGCGCGCGCTTCTTTTGTGCTTTGATACCTGCGTTTGTGTGCTTTCTTATTGATTAAAACTTCCTTCTCCATTACTGGGTCGTCAGATTTTATTGCTATACAACTCACGGACAGGTTTTTAATATTTCACGTAAAAATATAAAGAAATTATTATACGGAATTTAACAAAAATTATATAATGGATTTGTAATAAGGTTTCTCGGAAAAAGATTTAATCAAAATTCGGAATATGAGAAAATAGCATTTAAAGATGAAGATAAAATATTGTAACGTAAATTATGAATATATAAATATCACCGTAATTTTGCAAATAATGAACAAACGATTTTATAAAGAAAGCATCAAAAGGACTAGACTTATTGAATGGCATTTTTTCGATAATTTCTTCGAAAATCGACTTTTACCATAGTCAACAAAACCAAAACGTTTTAGGATATTTTAGATAAAAGATGAATTTATATAACAAAGTCAAACCATTAATTTTCAATAATCAAACATCGTATTCCATTAATGAAAGTTTAATGATAATACCAAAAATCGGAAATCCTTCATTAAGTTCCAACAACCACTTAGATATGCAGGGACAATTCATGGCATGCTTATGATATTTGGATTTGCATTTGCGTGCTGTAGCCTTATTTCCCGAACCTCCTGTGTTAATTACGATTTCCGTGCCGCGGTAAGCCATTATCTGCTTGTAAGTGAACGATCTTCTGCCATCTTCTGCATTTGCAAGGGGCTGTGTTAATCAAGACTTTGATATTGCCCTAATTAAGGTGAGATACAGAGCAAATTATTAGATACAACCTATTGCTTACGCATTAGAATACATCGGTACATGTTGGATTTCAGTTCAGTTGAAATTTCATGAAATTACCTCTCGAATAAGGGTTTTATCATCGCACAGAAATTATTTCAGAAATATTAGTGATATTTAAATTTGTATGCAAGATTAAGATATGAAAATATTCAAAATAACTTATGGAATTCAATCAAATAATTTATTTCAGCAACATTTTTTTTTAAAAAATTACACATCATTCCTATTTGAAATAACTTTATAAATTTGCATGAAATAGTATGTCTTAAAAATACAATTAATTAATATATTTCAAGACAAAAATCAGAAATATAGAAGCACTTTAGATATTTAGGAATCAGTTAAAAATTAAAAAGTACGGTCATTAGTGGTAGATTAGTTCTTTGAACGTAATATATTTATTTTTATTTTTGAAATATTTCCGTTTTTTAAACATATTTGCATCTTGTGTCCTCCATGATTATAAGCGAATAATAACAGGGTACTTAATACACTTTACTGCTGTATAATGTACTCAACCAAAAAGGAATTATGACCTCGTCACTGTATTATGAACCGTATATTCTAAGGCTTTACTATACAATATCTGCATTCTAAGTGATGTATACTGTTTGTTTATTAAAATTACGAATTAATTTAACGACATTAGTTATAAAATCATTTAATTATTTTAGCTAAAACTTTTTAAATTAAAATTTGCCTAATTATTACTTATATATTTATTATAAAAACTCTTTTATGTTAAAAATAAAGCCTTAATGCCAATTCCAGTTTGAAAATTCTCAATTTATTTTTCTCACTCTATCCATTATTAGATTCATTTTTTTATCCGAATTTTCAAAAAATTGTGGATACTTACGAACTTAACTTAATTATTCTTATTACTTTCGAATTAGCTGTTACATTTCATGTTACTTAAATTTGAGAAGTAGCAATCAAATAATGTTAAGCAATAATTGAAATTAGGGTAAATTCTCTACTGAGCTTTTCTCATACCTATCCATAACGACGCCATAACTTGTGATCAAAAGGCATTAGTATTTATTTTTACAATTAAAAGATTTAGACAATAATAATAAGTTAATTAAATCCTACAGTAATCCAAAATAATTTGTTTTACAGCCTTATTATATATAATTTTTTTCATGTTTAAATAATGTTATATTTCAGCGATATTTTATAAAATTTCTCCCGGAATAGAAGAAAAGAATCCACATTATTTTTAGATTCAGTCATTAACATTTAAACAAAGTCAATTTAATTTAATTGTTCTTCTTTCCAGGTTTCTACAATTTCGGTGTAAAAATCGTCTGCTTAATTTTATCTTTTTCTTTATACTTTTGAATCATTATATCCGTATACAGCAATGCAGAGATATAGATGTAAAACCAAACTAATTTTTTTTTTCGTACTTCATTTCATGCATCAATTTATTAAGTCTTTGATTTCAATTATATCTCTTTATGTATAATGCTCCTGAATTTTTCAATATATGATTATTTTTCCCTCCAATATATGTTCCGTGATAGTATTAATCCTTAACACAATAGGCCACTAATATACAATCAAAATATAATGAATAACATAATTTTTTTTCAAAAAAATCATTTATTTACTAGAATATAAAATGTTTCTTGATATACCCACAAATGCAAAATATGCATATTTTATATCAGCCAAAATGTGCATCGATAATTTATTGTTCAGGATGCTTCAATTTATTATATAATGAAAGAAAATCGATAAAAATCCAAAGAATTAGAACGATACTAACCTTGATAGTTAAAGTAAGGTATCAAAGACTAAAAGTTTGGTAACATCTATTATAATGAATGCCTCAATGTCATATTAAATTTATAAGATGAGCAATACGATATAAGATTATTACAGAAAATTAAGAGTATTACCTCTAATATTTTTCTATCATATTAACTCTCCTAATTGTGCCTAACTACATCAGAAATTTTTATGGGTCATTTCAGTTTACCTTTTATCTATTCCCACCGAAAGTGAGCCTGGTTTTCGTCCAATCCATCCTAGCTCTAGCACGTAAGTAAAAATACCTATTAGCGTAAACTCCGAAGACACCGTGACGCAAGACATAAATCATTTTAAACTAATTAAGTCCAGCCGATCATCATTTCCTTCATTAGTAAGTGAAGCTAAGGAATAAACGTAATTGTACTCAGCGCCTAATTAAGAAACATGCTCACCCCCTAGGCCAATTTATAAGCTTTTGGCTGCTGGCTCAATAAAGGGTAACGCCATAAACTGATACTCGCTATTTTTATGCAATGAAATAAAAAAATACAGATTCGCAAAGGGACCCACATAAACTCTAAATGCTTATTAAAACAATGATTTCAAATCCTTTGGCGTTTGTAATCTAACCTTCTGAGAGTTCTCTAATAATATTCTCTCTTAGATAATCGAAGTTGAATTGAACTCTGCTTTCTGTTCTAACGAATGTTTTAATGTTTTAAATCGAAATAAAGATTTTAGAAAATCACAATTCTACTGTAACTGTTCAGTGTATTGTCTGGAAATCACTATTGGTCACAACTATGGCAAATATTGATTGTATTCATTTCGTTATAAAAAAATTAGTACAGAAAAATTAAAAAATGAAAGCAAGGTGAAACTCATTAGTTATTTCCTATTCTAAACTTAATTCAACAACCCTCGAATATATAACCCAATCGTAGACGTGGGACATACTAATAAAGGTATGCTATTTTTGTTAACTATGTGCCGATAAAAGCATACTAATTGTATGAGCGTAATAGATAATAAAAATTTCATAACATAAAATTTAATTTAATGTTAGCATAAAATTGTGACTTTCTAACAGATATTGCTTTTCATTGAAATTTTTCTTACTTCATACCTTTTCTTATCCTGTTAAACATGGATAATAAATTGCAACTATCCGATTCCAACTATCCAACTCATTTTGAAAAAAAATATCGAAAAATATCCTGAAAAACAATCTTTACAATATTATCCTCAAAAAAATATTCAACCTAATGAAATAAAAAACCTAATGAAAACACTGAAAAAAGGCGGAATGGAATAATACAATGACGGAAAAAAATCCCATCAAGAAAGAAATATTATTGTCGAGTAAGTAGTAAATACATTGTAATTAGGACAATGTATTTGTCTAGTTAACATGTTTAATTGATTAAATTTTCAAGATCACAGGTTAATTCAAGCTCAAGAATATGTATTTCAAATGTGAAATGTTGTGACATTAATAACCTATGTGTCCTGTGTGTGCAAAAGTTCATGCATTATGTCATACAGGTACCAAATGTCACTTTTGGTATGAAATTCTATGCTTTTTGTACTTGTTTTATCAATACTGGAACGGTCAGTTCTGGCTATGGATGATGCTGGAGTTGTCGTCCAATGATATACCATACACTTTGAAGAATGGTCCACGTCTGCAAATCCGATGAATTAACGTTGGCTTTCTGAGTTCTACCGTAAAAAATCCAAAGTGTATTTTTAACATTTGATATTTCAGTCATTGAATCACAGTGTTGGTGATGCCAAAGTAAAATATAAATTGGTCAAAATAAAATTTTCTACAAATAGTGATTTCTATGAGTGATTTCCACTGATTAACATAGCTAATCAGGCATATAATGCCATATTACAATTGATGAAATTACGTTTTTTTTTTCTTAATGGAAATTATATGGCCAGATCAAACATGTCTATATACGGTCAAGTCCTTATTACATTATGCTATTGAAATCTGGTTAATTTGGCGGAACAGATTTTTTTTCTTCTAATCCAGCTAAAATATGTCCCATTACATTATGACCGTCATATATTTAAGTCCTTGTGTCTGAATAAAGAATCAAAGAACGTTATTTTTTTATTTTAAATTTCTATTAGTTTTGAAAAATTAGATCAGTTAATATGAAAATATATTATCAGACTTATTCATTCATTTTACATTTAGACATTCGGTAATAAATCATCGGGAATGCATTTGAAATAATATAACATAAAAATGCTGGGTTTTTAAAATGCATTGCGAAAGAGTCACTTTCCAGTAACTTTTATATAAATAATGATCCCACATTTGAGAAGTTATATCGATTTTAGCGGAATCTATTCTCCTTCATTTTATCGATTTCAGTATTCTTGCACTTGAGTTTTTGAAATGGAAAATCAGATAAAGGAAAAGAAAGAAATCCTATATTTTGAAATTAAGAAAAGAAAACTCTATGGCCAGAAGTGTATTAAAATGTATTTTAAATATAAATGCAAAAATAACTTTTGATTCATTACTATTTCTATGCATATCAATTATTGCTATTCTTACTTATTACTATGAATGTATGTGATTTATTATTTAAAAAATATTGAATTATTTCGAAAAACGAATTTTTTAAGATAACATGATACCAAACTTGATATATCAGTAAATGTTACATCCTTTCAACTCAGGAAACTAATGTTCAATATAGAATATGTGAAATAAATGACTTTGTTTAATAGGGACTCCACTGCCTGTTGCAAAATATTTTATTGAATTCTAGAGAATATATAAAACCCTCATCGATTGGTATTTATATGCTCATAACTGTATCCATGCATGTTAATTTCAGTTTTTCTTATTTGTATTGAATATATTTATAAAAATGATTTAACATTTCTTATTTTGTAAATTCATTCCTTTTTTCTACTTAAAATTAGCATATTTAAATTGCTTTATGGAATATTTGTTTTACAACTAACAATCATTTTAAATAACAATGGAGTTCTAGAAATTTCATCGATATAGTTTTATTAAAAACAGTCGCAAAAAAATTCAGATATATATACATTTCTAATTTAGATATTTTACTTTAAAAGAAATAATATTTTAATATTCCAACTGCTCATCCTACAACAAATTTTTTATGCAACAAACCAAACCTGAAACTTATAACAACTGAAATGGTTAAGAATCTGCGTATAACAAAAAGGGGAAAAAACCTTTCAAATGGATAAACATTTGAGTAAAACTTTATTTAAAAAAAATCACTCAAATACATATTCATATTAAATATACAAAGAACGCATAATCAAATTAAATATTTTTTTTTATTTTACCAATCTAAGTGGAAAGATAATTTCTCTTCACATTATTTTCATCAACAATTGAAGCATATTTTACCATTAAAATCATAAACTGAAAAATTATTTTACTAAAGTTTTTTTCGAAACAAAAGAGCAACTTTAAATTAGTTCTTAAACAAAAGCTTTAATGAAAGTGGAAAGTATGGATTCACACAACAACCCTCTTTGTTAGCGTGGTATATTCTTGTATGCTTTATTAAGGAACGGCTTGAAATTAAATTTAAACTACTCTTTTCATTCTAAGAAAGTTTTTTATATCAAATAACTGAATATAGGACTTTGTTTTCTAGTAATTCAGAGCTATTAAATTGATTTATTTGCACCTGAGACCAAAAGCAATCTACATTGTGATCCTTACCTTGTTTAATTTTATGGAAAGTTTAATAACTAAAAGTATATAATAAATGTACGAAAGCAATTACGGGATTTAATAGAAATGCGATTATTTTTTTATCAAAAATAATGAAATGTTTAAAATATGTTATTTGCTGTGACATCATAACTTTCCAGGATTATAATCAAATGTTCATAAAGAGTTTGAGTTTTTGAAATTGCTTCCAATTATGAAAATAATTTTTCTATTTCCTTTTCAAATAAAAATAATTTTGGTTAGTATACTTTTCAGCTATGTTTATAATCCTTAGTAAAGATTAAAGTTCAAGCTTTTGTTAGTTATTAAAGCAATTTTTCCAACTATTCTTTCGGGAAATGTAAGTTTCTTTGATTTCTCCTTCATTAACGTTAATTAAATATTTTCTTGCACCTAAAATGATTTTTGACCTAAGATGAAAACCTAAAATGAGAAACCTAAAATGATTTTTGTATAAATTCAAAATTCTTGAATAAACACAATAATATACAAATGCTTTCCGTTGTTTCTAGTAATAATAGCATTTTAAAAAATTTGAAAATGAATTTCATTTTATATCGAACATCTATTATATTTAGCGTTTCTTGTGTGGTTTTGAATTCTTTAATTGGAGTTTAATTTTAATTTCCTTAATTAATTTTTGGTTTAGAATTTATCAATAGGTACTTAATTTAGATGTTATTGATTTAAGTTCAATATTACAAATATTTTAGTGGTACGATCTCAAACAATTCATAGATACTATGTTGATTGATTGTGTGTAAAAAATAGATATTTGGGATTTAATATAAAATTAAATGAAATAAGGTAATTTTTACAATGAAAAGTTATACAAATTTAGCATAAATCTAATCTTTATTATGGTTTTATTACTAATAATTTTATTTAAAATTTAGGAATGAATTTATTTTTTAAAAAATTTTGATAAATAAAACCGTTTTGATGTAGTAATGAAAGGACATTACTATATTAGTTAACATGGGTTGAAAATATTGTTGCATGGCATTCTAACTATAAATTAAATAAATACGTACGATACTTGAAATTATAACTAGAAAATTAGTTATACATTTAACTAGAAATTAAATATTTATGTACGATTAATAAATTTAGAAAAATGTTTTATATAATATTTCATTGTGTTTAAACTTTCAAAAAGAAAAATGCTTTATAGAAAAGATAATCTGCTATAATTTTCAACGTAAGGGAGTATGTAAAATTAAGAGAAACATTTTACTGGCAAGTTATTCTATAGAATTTTCATCAAAATGTTTACATTTATTGGTGTGATTTCCCTTAAATCTAAAAGGGTTTTATATTTACATTTTAATGTATCATCAAAACAACATTTGATAAATTTTATATCATATTAAAGTTCATATATTTAATTTTACTTTTAAAATTCATAATGTTTTATTCATATAAAAGCCGAATTTTTAAATTAGTTTTATGAATATCCTTATGTAAGTAACAAATCGGGACCATTACCTTAAATTGTCTTTTTTTAATCAATGAGTTATTTAATCAATGGATTATTTGTGCTAAGTATTTAACTTTATTAATTATTGTATATTTATTTCGGCAAAAGTTATAAAAAAAGCGAAACAGACAAAAAACAATTGGTTAATATGAAATTATAGCATGAAAGTAACAATGTATGTGTCATAGTTAACAATCAAAAAATAATACTCAATTTGTAAATAATTATGAAATGAGTAATTAACATTTTTAATATTTAAAATTATTTATAATTATAGCATTTTGTAAACTATTTCCACTTTGAAAATCTTTTAAATGTATTAATCTGAACTCGGTGTTTCAGATATGTCAGCCATTATTCCTAAGTTTAAATAGGGAGTACTTTTCAATAAATTAATCTTAAATGAATTGATAATCTTACACTTGCGTTTGTGTTTCAAATGACCTTATTCCCATACCAATCATTTTGCTATATCATATTTTGTTTGAAAACAATTGCATTAAAATTAGACGTGCGATAATGATAATGCTAAAGAAATTCATTTTCCGATAACGATTTATCTTTCGATCATTTAGTATACTAGTTTTTTTATATCACACTCAAATACCACGTTATTACGAATTATTTAATGAACTAATTCTTTAGTGTATGAAATTAATTAGCATTTTCCATGTTTCATGAATTTCGTAAGACCATGAAAATGTGATTAATCATTTGCAGAAAAATCGAATATTCAATGTATATCTTGAAGGAGATCCAGGGAAACTCCATTTAGATAATTTTCAAAGTTTATCAGAATTTTAAAGATAGGAATTAGTAATTAATGAGCTCCCATATTTCAAACGACATATTCACAGAATATGAAATTTACGTGTTTCTATAAAGCAAATATATCAAATGCTGTAAAAAATTACAGAAATATTCGAAAATACTGAAAATTGCAAAAATATTAAAAATGCATCTTTTAAAAATTTCAAAAGACTCTGGATACTAATACATGTAAAACTATTATCTTTGTAAATACAAATCATTTTTAATTGAAGTTTGATAATGATTTTTTAGACTTGTAATTAATAAATATAAAATTATTGCATAAAAAGCTATCACATTTAAAAAAATTCTACCAGATACTATTAAAATAACAAAAATCATTATAATATCCATAATTACATCCTCCTGGGAACACCCGTCAACTTAAACAGATGCTGATTGAGGAATGGGCACTCTTACCTCAAGAACTGTTGGACAATCTGGTGCTGAGTATGGGGAGACGGTGCGAAGCAACCATTGCAGTAAGGGGAGGGCATATCCCATACTAAGGAACATTTGCTTGCTGTTCTTCCTCTTGGACAGACAATCATGTGTAACGGTACTATGAGTTCAATAAAGCCTTTTTTTTTTGTTTGATTCCCTACTGTATGCATTGTATTCATTTCTGCGCAACTATGCTTTCGTCATTCTTTCAGAACAAAATGCTGTATCTCATTTCTGAATTTCCTGTCTCTCAGATGATTTCTCGTGAAGTTATGGCAAAAAACATACCTGTTGCTTAAGTTTTGCACACCAGTGTATTACACAAAAAATAATATATAAATTACAAATGAAAAATAATAAAACTGATATCCTTGAAAAATTGGAAAAAAAAACCCCAAGATGCGAAAAGTTCTTATCACTTTAAATCCATATCAATAATTTTTCCACTGTTGGTATTTAGTTAAAAAATTTGATTGCATCGGCATTTAATAATGCAGATAAAAATTCTTCATATGTAAAAAAATTATTTTGAGTGAATCGCTGTCAATAAAATGCTTTTCGTCATAAGAATAATGAGAAATGAGGAGAAAAAAATGACTTAAAGATAAGGAAGGAAAAAATGCAATATTTTTTCAGGTTAACTTTATTTCCGAACCTATAAATCGGCTTTCCAATACATACAAGATCAATAGTTCTCCTCCTAAAGGCATATATCAGTAACTTTTCCTACAAAAAGCTGTTTGCTTGCAATTTTTCTTCTTGTCCTTTTTTAGAAACTTCCCAGGACTAAAAGAGTGAAACGATGTTGGGTGTAACGATCTGACAATCAATATATCGACAGCAATATTACGAGGTACGTTTCTCTTTATGTACTATAGCTTTAAGATCTGCTCAAAATAACTTTTAATTAGCTATTGTGGTTTAATTTTCAATTTATTAAATTTATGTTTGGATAGATGTCCATTTCGCAATATAACTTGAAGTATTTGAAGAGTATTTCTAATGCAAACTGTACTGGATAGGAAAATAATAAGCTACACACATCATGCAAGTGATCGAAATGTAGAAATACAAACAACAAGCTATTAAAATGTCAGTTATCTTTGTTGATAAAGCAGTTTGAAATAGTGCATACACTTGATTAAAACTGGAAATACATTCTAAGAAACCTTTGGTCAAACGCTTACCATCGCAATGAACAAATCGGTGAAGATGTCTGAAATTTATCTATGGGCTTAAATCTAAACATCATCACGAAACGTAGATTTGCTTAATTTTAATTTAAGCAGTGTCTGAACATGCAGTTTGATAAAATAATGTATTTCAAATCCATTGGAAAGAAAAACAATTTAATAATATGCTGTTGTTTTTTTAAATACTAGATGTTATATAATTCAAAAAACTTTTGTCGTATATTTTTACTGCCATATAGTTCATTAAAATCTTCTTAGCTATAAAATACATTAAAAATTGTTTTATAGTCTAATCTTAGTTTAGGAAATTATTTAATGTTATCTTAAATTGTATTGGCTAATCTATTAATATGCTATTTCTGAATTACATATGGACTGCGAATTTGGTGTGCTAACTGTAGAATGAGTTGGGAGAATGATAATGGCGTAAGAAACATAATAGCCGGCACCCCAATTTCGGCTATTATTTGGCTTCATGAATGATAATGTAATACAATCACAGAGAACAGTATTTGTAAAATTAAACATTGTAATTGCTGAATTCTGAATTTAATCAATAAAATGTTTCATTTAATCTTTTCATACAATGTATATTATTAATGTCTGAAAATATTCAGTGAAATATTTTATAGATTAAATTCAAAACTGTCAGTGTCAGTTTAAATCAAAAATAAAGATTAAAGGCTTTCATTATCTACAAATGCCCACTAAACGAAAACTTCGATACTTTAAATATTTTAACTATTATGATATGCTTATTATATTAAGTAACTGTTACATTCCTGCATAGTAATTTAATCTTCCCAGTGATAAATTATTTCAATAAACTTGAGCTATTGCTAAACAGTGACCACTAAGCTATTTTTGATTGACTGCTTTTTCATGGCTCATTAATGAATTCTGAACATCCTGAGGAGAAAAAAAATTCCAAAAACTCACTAAATAATAAAATTCTAATAGACAAATCTATAATGCGCCTTTTTGATATTATTTGCATGTATAGTAATTGAATTCTACTTGCGATAAATCATTTCAATGAACTTGAGCTATAACTAAACAACTTATTGTATATATTTTTCCGAGCTCGGATATTTTGTTTAAATAAAGTATATAGAATCTTGAAAAATCTCACGTTTGAAACATTAAACAACCTATCACAAAGCAAAGAAAAAAGATCGTAGAAAAAAACATGCAATTACATTATAAATCTATTTCCGAATTTAATCCAACAGATTCAAACAACGGATGTCGACTTCAATTACCTTACAAGTTGAGAAATTTTACAAAATACTCAGCTTGGGCAAATCAAGTTAGACAATTTTCAGGTTATTTTCCTATTCTGAAGTGAGGGAACCTGGAAGTGGTAGTATTAATCTTCAATCTAGAAACTTAAATAAGAAATGAATTTAAAATTAATCCTTTTTATCTTAATATTATCATTCATTTGATAATATGCAATTAGTAAAACCTAATGAAATGAAATTTCCATAGTCCTTTAGAAAATGTAGTAAAGCGAAACACTATTACTATTAATTCTTAAAATAAACGCATCTTATTATAAAATAATTCTATGATCGGAGATAACGGTGTCATCTTCTAACTGATTTAAGTACTAAACCAACGCATTTTTGAACTTATAATCATAGGTCAAAAATGGGGGTTATGTGTCCGGGCAAAATGTCCGTAAAAACTTTAAAAATTTATAAAATCCGGAAAATTGTGCAAAATAAAATCAGTTTGCAGGTTTAGCATCGATAAGGTACGGGATTCTTTTTAAGATAAGAAAAAAATTAGTTCGAAAAACAGCTGATAGGTGGTGTTTCGTACATAAGAGAAAGAAGATACAAAATAATGTTAATAAATAAATAACAAAAGTAATGTTACCAAATCCTTTATTAGAGCAATATGTATTCCATATGCACACCACCACAGATGATAACACATTACAGGCTTGTCACAAATCAAGCAACGGCAAAGTGTAGCATGTGTGGATGTATACATGACAGCTATCGGCAGATTGGATGGATCGATACACATAGATTTTAAATTTCCTCATAGCCAAAAGTCTGCTGTTGTCAGATCTGGAGACTGAGGAGGTCACGGAAATTTGCAACGTCTGATAATGTAACTAACATCATCATGGAGAGAAAAATGAGCTTCATTTGCCCACAAGATGTTAAATACTCATGAGGGATCTTGTTCAAGTTTGGAGAGAGCCCATCACGCAAATGCTTCTCTCTTTATGGTATCTAACTATAAAATCCCATGGAAAGACTGTAATTTGTATGGATATTTATTAAGGACTCCATGAAGAATGTTACGTATTGAGTATGGTGGTAAGCCTAAATGTCTGCTAGCTTCCCGTTCACTGCTAATCCCTGCAGAGGATTCTGACGCTAATGTTTCCATTCCGACTGCAACGCGAGCTGAACGCATCTGCCTTAAACTTGGTTGTCCGGACCTTATACGAACCTCCAGCAAACAAATTTCCTCAAATCGCTGTACATACCTTATGAGGCCTGCCACTGTTAAAGGCTGTTAGTATTATTCTCGGTCTTGATATTTTATAGTTATTATTTTCAACAGATGGTAAAAATAGTAGGTTGAAACATTCGAAATGAATGCCCCATATCATTTATAACCACGAAGGTTATCTTCCATGTGATCTAGGATATATGAATCCTGAAATGCAATATTACTGTTTTAATAACACGAGCGCTGTCATTAGTTACAAATTGGCCATCATTTGTCCACACATCAAATCCTTCTAAAAGATTCCAATCCCTTTATATAATCACACTGCCATTATTGCACTCTCTAGGAAAATTAGAGTCTTCTTATTAATTCTACTTCTGATTTTCTTACTTAAAATTGTGCTATTTAATTTTTTTTGAATTTCTTTATTATTTTATGGATTAAAATACGGAAGCAAACTTTTTTTTATCAGTTTATTAAGTTATAACCTTGGGTTTTCCAAAAGTCATGATGTATATAGATCGATAATATATCTTTTATGTAAAAAATAGTTAATAAAATTTCAGAAATTACTAATAAGTAAATCTTAGTAAAGATAATTTATAAATTCCTTTTTATCTTTATGGAAGGTTGAACGGAATCAGTTTTGTTATGTGACAAGCATATTGCACCAATTTATTTTGGAATATACTATGGAACTTACAAGAAGATGTTCTAGCACAATGCAAAACAACGTGAAAATATGCAATCATATGTTAGACGACATTCGATCCTATGTTTATGATGTAACATCAACAATAAGTTTAATCTAGATTTTTAATTAGTATTATTTGCTAGTTTCTAAATCTATTTTCCACTTTCAAGATGTCAATTTTTGGACATAATTATAAAAAGAAATATTATGGAGATAAATGTAACTAATATTAATAAAGTGAAATTTTTTTGAACATTTGAAGGTTTTTTATAGGGATGGAAAATCTTGCCCTTTAAATTAAATTTTTCTCAAGAATATAGTTTGGTATTTTTAAAACTGCGATTGTGTGCTCTTGTTCTTTGATTAAGCTTTTTTATTCCAGGGTACAGTGGAATTTTAGACAATAATCAACCTTTTATACGCCGTTTTATACCTAAAACATTATTTTTTTCGTTTACCCACCGTCTATTGATAAGATCTATTCTGAGAATGTCATTATGTATCATCAAAACGGGATGTAAAATCTATTACATTAATTTGGTCTCTTTCCATATTATGTATACACTGGTGTGCAAAACTTAAGCAACAATGCAAAGTTTAAGCAGATAGCCATGAAATTGCAGAAAAAGAATTCTTGCGATCAGTACAATGAACACGTAATTCAAGAGAAAGGTCATGCGTATGCAAATATCAGGAACAAAAAGTCACAGGCGACGTGAGCGTACGCAAAACACGTGCGGAAGGCGCGCGCAGCTCAACACTACAATAAAAGGAAGGACGGAGACGCAATTAAAGACATTCGCTGCAAGTGCACATGAGTTAATTCCTGAAATACGGCTAGCAAAAATCACCTGGACGATTTCACAAGTGGAAGAATGATCGGAAAGCTGGAGGAGAGGCGTAGTGTGACCAGTGTAGCTGAAAAGTTCGGAATCAACAAAAGTGCCGTTTCGTGCGCTTGGAAAAGCCCTCCAAACCACAGGTACAGCTGTGAGAAAGGTTGGTGGTGGCCGCTCCAGGAAAACAACTGCAGTGGATGACCGACATATCGTCCTGCAGGCGAAAAGAACCCGAAACCAGTCAGAAAGCGCCATTGCTCAGCAACTGTATGCAGCAACGGGGCGACAAGTGTCGCGTTTTACTGTGTCCAGACGCCTTCACAAATGTGGCCTATTCGCTCGCCGTCCGGAACGCTGCATCCCTTTGACAGTTTCCAACCGGCGGCACCGTTTAGAGTGGTGCAGTGAGCACAAAAACTGGACATCTCATCAATGGAGTCGTGTCCTCTTTACAGATGACAGTCGTTTTAGTGCCAGAAGCGATTCCCAACGCCAGTTGATTTGGAGAGAGATCGGGACACGGTTTCATCCCAGTAACATCACGGAAAGAGACCGTTTCGGTGGTCCTGGAGTTGTCGTCTGGGGAGGCATTATGATGAACGGGCGGACTGAGCTCCACGTTTTCGACAGAGGTTCTGTAACTGGAGATCGCTATTTTCAGGAGGTGATCCTTCCCCATGTGCGTCTGTTCCGAGGTACCATTGGATCAGACTTCGTTTTTATTGATGACAATGCACGGCCACACAGGACTCATGCTATTGAGGAGCTCCTGGAAAGTGAAGATATCACTCGAATGGATTGGCCGGCGTGCTCCCCTGATTTAAATCCGATAGCACATGTGTGGGATGCTTTGGGGAGACGCCTTGCGTCACTATTACATCCTCCTGGGAACACCCGACAACTTAAACAGATGCTGATTGAGGAATGGGCACTCTTACCTCAGGAACTGTTGAACAATCTGGTGCTGAGTATGGGGAGACGGTGCGAAGCAACCATTGCAGTAAGGGGAGGGCATATCCCATACTAAGGAACATCTGCTTGCTGTTCTTCCTCTTGGACAGACAATCATGTGTAACGATACTATGAGTTCAATAAAGCCTTTTTTTGTTTGATTCCATACTGTATGCATTGTATTCATTTCTGCGCAACTATGCTTTCGCCATTCTTTCAGAACAAAATGCTGTATCTCATTTCTGAATTTCATGTCTCTCAGATGATTTCTCGTGAAGTTATGGCAAAAAACATACCTGTTGCTTAAGTTTTGCACACCAGTGTATTTAATGAAATTGTAGTCAACAAATATAGAAGGTATTTAGTAAACCTTCTACATGTTCGAATTATTTTAAAATGCAAACATTTATATACTGTAGCCACAAATTTAGACATTTTGAAAGTTCAAACATTTATTATCGTTCTAATAATTTCTTCGGTTTTATTCATTTACAAGAATTTCACTGTTATATTCTTCAGAAGTAATTGAATGCTTAAAAAATGACAGCTCCTAAGCTTTCAACATATCTCAATTAATTTATCCTTTTATATTTCCCTATTATTGTTAGAATATACACACTTACGTCTATTCTGACTGGCGGCATTATATTACAGCTAACACCAGCTTGGAATTATTGTATCTTAATAAAGGCCAAGGTATTCCTCAAAATTTCCTACAGTAGGTTTAATTAACAACTTCATTAAAGAAGAAAAACATAATAAGGACGGTCAGATAATTCAAATGTTTTGATTCAAGTCTTTTTTGCTCCATTTACACATGTTTTGCTAGTAGAATTTTTTAGTCTGGAACAAGATAGAGGAAATACTGAACTGATAATCTTCAGATATCACCCCCCCCCACCGGTACACATACATTTCAATGTCACATTCATCACAACCTGTTGCACAATATTGTGCAATATTATATGATATTAATCCATATTCCACAGTATTATATAATATTGCGAACATTGATCAATATAATATATTGTACAGTATTTGTGTACTATTAGGGGTCATTAATTTCTACTAATTTCTACGCACTAATTTCTTACCAAAAACTATAAAATGGCAATATTTAATCATGGTTGTTTTTCCGGTTTTCTACTTTCCTTATCGATTAATATTAAAAAAGGAATGTGTGCTCATACATATAAGTGATAGCTTGAACAAAAGTCACTTTCACAAAGACTAAAAATTGCAGAATTCGCATGAAAATATGAAGAATTAAAGCTATTAAAGGACTAAAAAGACTACTTCTTCAAATGCAACTCTAAAATCAATATCATATATATACATATTCCAAATGTAACATGGAAGCAAAGAAATTCTTGATTTATTGGTTACTTTAAAGTAAGTAAATTTTATAGAAAAACAAAGTATAAAATATATGACGATACAGACATGCAGAAAACTATCTGTGTTATTTGAAATGCTTTAAACATCTATTTATTTTAATGGTTTAATGAATAAATACTTTTTGCGACCCACTTAGAGGAAGATAAATCGAAACAATCCACGTTTGACTTGTTTCATTCCCTTTTAGTCTGAAGCTTTTAAATGATTGGAACCAAAAACATAGACAAATCAATAACATATTGATATGATAAACAAATTCACAAATCAAATTGTGTGAAGTTCTACCATTGTGTGTTATTAATTATCGATTTTTTCCTCCAAAAACTTAAAATTCATGATTTATGTGTATTTTGGAATAGATAAGTTAGTTTGGAATATGCAATAAAATATTTTAATATAGGTTTAAAACATCACTATCTCTACCTACTAATAACAAAGGCAAATGTTTGTGTATGTATGTTTTAGAAGGATCGTTAAGCTTAAAGTATCAAAAATATCAATGGTCTAAATAAACTAATTCGACACGGAAGAATTTTGGAGGATAGAAATGTACATCTTGAAGTGAATTAAAAAATCTTGAATTAAAATTAATCAAAAATTTAGCGAAATTTTAAGGTTTTTCTCCCATAATTACCGAAAATATTATAGCAAAAAATTGATTTCTCATTACATTAAAACTCGAAAAAATTGCTTTTTTAATGATACTATTTTAATTATTCTACGGTTTTTGGTATAATTTTTGAAAAAGAAAATTAAGATTTTCTGTTAATAGCATATATTTAACGGAAACCTTCTAATTATTTAGAAATAAATTAGAAACAACAATGGAAGAAAAATCCAAAGCTAAATATTTGTATCAACATTAAAAATGATTCGGTGTCTTTATGACAGTTATGCATGTCGTTGCTGTTGCACTTATATTAAAAGTTTCATTTCAGAAGAACATCATAGGTAATATAAAATGACTCGGATCTTATTTTTCAGTGTAAAGAAATCATCATTTTACAAGAATGTACGAAGTTTAATTTAGCAACTAGCCACTATGACTTTAGAACAATTAAGGCAAAGAATAAGAATTTTTTAATTGGGTAATATTTCTAATTTTTATAAACTAAGTTTTATAAACTTCCCTTCTTAGCTTTCCATTTCTTCCTTCTTTCCAAAATGTCCCAATTTCATCGACAATAACAGAAAGAGAAGAGGCTGCAGATTTAAGAAAATTATTTTCAAGTCTTTTAAAAAAGGAAACAAATTACATGGCAAATTACTGAACCACTACTCAACGTTTTCGCAAATAATATTCCTGAAATTAAAAACGTTTTCTAAAAGAATTCCAAGATAAAATACTCAGCATAACTATTGTAACCATGCCTAAATATTTTGTAAAAAGGAAAAAAAAATACCCTGAACATTTCCTTCAAATAAAGCATATATTTAATTAATTTAAAAAAAAATGCATTTTGTATCATGTAAGTTTTGTGCATTACCAAAAATCTTAAAAGAATTTTCCATAATAACAATCAATACAAAGAGAAATAATTAAATTATAAAATGATTATATTAATAAAGGTTGTTTGTATGTCAGTCTGTTAACTAGTAACCAGTTAACTAAACCAGTACAAAACACCATTCTGCATAAAACGCTTTGTATTTATTATAATAACTAAACAAAGAAAACTCTGTAAGAGAAACACGGCTCATTTATCAGGTTTCTTTGCTTTAATGTCTATTTCAGAATAGACATTAGCCAGGGACTGTAATATCGCTTTGTTCAGAATGTTTTTAAAAAAGCGATTCGTATGAAGAATAACAACGAGTTTGAGCTATTTTTAACGTAAGTGCTTACAGGCTATTGTAGAATAAGTATGAGAAATATACATAAAATAAGACATCAAACTTAAAATGAATAATTGCATTTTAAATATTGACGTTTCAAGCTTTCGTAGCGTTGTCAAGCATAGATTTTACTGAATTTAACAATAGATATGTAAATTAGAATTTATTAAAGAAGAAACTTGAAATAACTATAAATACATTCGTTGTCACAATAAAGGATACCATTAAAAATATACCAGTTTAGAAAATATTCTCCAACAAATTTCGAATAAATGAAATAACTTACTGTCTCAGTGATACGCTTGTAGAAACTCTTCATTATATATTAATATAATGCTAATTAAAATTAGAACAAGCACAGTTTTATTTGAAAAAAAGACAACTCATAAATATGTTGGTCTCATATTTGATAAAAATGTGCATTTCTGGTGTTAACTGAAAGTGAGTTTAGTTAAGTTACTTTTACTCCCGGTTTCGAAATAACACAAGAATTATTTTAGACTAACCTCTAAATTTTTAGTAAAGTATGTGTTAACATTTTCTCTTCTTATAATTGTGTTAAAGTTACGATTGTCTGGCAATACACTGGATAACAATTGTTAAGAAATTTTGACCTTTAGTGTAAATTTTATATTTTTACAGAATCTATCCTCTGATCCTTGTCAATTATTTTGGAAATTTATCACTGGCATCCAGTTAATAGTATCTGAAAATCTAATTTGTGCTTTTTTCCCCAACTGACTAAAACAAAATTCAACAAAAAACTTAAAATGTAGTCACAAAATCACGGACCGCATTTCTTATGTTTCAGCCTTAGTCTTTTTGGGATAGTATTTATATGTTTGTGAAATTACAAACAAACAGACATAAACAATTTGACAGGTTTAGTTCAAAATGTGACAAATATTTACTCTTCAGATGATAAATATGCGTACCAAATTTCATCCTTCTAGTTTTGTAGCTATTATCTTATTACTTCGTTTTGTAGTTATATTAGGACAGTCCAAAAGACAGATTTCCTCTGGCTAGATTGCTTTCATAATTTGATAGGAATTTACAATTGTGGCGTAATGCACATATATCACATTTCATTCGTCTAGGTCAAAGCTTTTTATGAGTTATTGACAGACATATATAATGCAAAAAATATATTCGTTTAAAACACAGAAATTCATAAAAATCTTAAATGCATTTTTTTTGGAGATGACAGTATTTTTTCAATATGTCGTATACGCTTCGTATACTAGTGAATAAATACATTCTGAACACAAATACATACATATAATGATCCCAATAATGTGCTACATTTTACTATAATGATCTTTGTTTGTTTAAATAGAAACAAACTAGGAAAATAAGGTAAATTTAATGAGAATTTCAACATCTTTCTAAAACTCCGATTTTGCAGTCTTAATTTTAAAGTGGGTTTCACAGAAAAATTGGAAACATGAAAGCTTTAAGCCCCATTTATGAAAGTTTGTTGAAGATTAAAGCATACTTAAAAATAAATATGCCTTATCAACTTTTCCCTGACGAGGAGAAGTACTAATCCTCTTTTTTATTCCAAAATTCTTCAAGGGGTTTTTAAAGAGTTTTTTAAAAAAGAAGAAAGTGACATTAATTTGAATATCATTAATCTGAATTATAAAGTGATTAATATGAATAAGCGAGGAAATGAGAAAAAAAAGTTTTTTAAAGATTCTTTCCAAAAATTACTCATCTTGAAATAAATTTAAATTCCTTGCTATGAATCATGATAAATCTTTTTATTTAAAAATTCATGAAAGAAATTCTTTCAAAAAGTTTATTTAACTGTAATCATATTAAATTTAATAAGAAATATTCAGAAAAGTTATAAAGATATTATTTATAATATTTAAATATTCTTTGGAAAAAATTATAATAAAAACAAAATTGAAATTATAAATTATTATTATGGTAATTAAAATTTGTTTCTAGAATAGAAATAGAATTTTGACTGTAATTTCTTATTATTTAAAATTTTAAATATTGCTAAATTTAGCTTTAAATGTAATTAATTAATTTATAAAAACGATAATTAAGAACTTTTGATTATTATGAGAGCACAATTTAAAAGTAACTTTTAAAATAAATATTTAAAAAAAAGAAAAAAAATATTTTTTTTATTTAAGTCAAGGAAAGATTAAAAAAAAAAATTCTGATCTTTCTCTGATGGAGTAGTGCAAAATTATACGGAAATAAAGAGATTTAAGAACCATTTAGGTTATATATATATATGAAAGGAATAAATTTTTAATATTTTAATAGTTTAGCATATAGTGTCCATGTGGCAAAACTTTCGGAAGGAAATTCCTCACTATTATATTATTTATGATGCACTTTAAGGAAAAGAACTGATATTATTTTTTATAAATAAGAAATTAAAAAATCATTAAAATATTGCCATCTATAAAAAGTATTTAAAAAATTAGGACTTATCTTAGATAATTTTTAAGTAACTTTGAAGTTTGATTTAAAATGAAACAAATTATTTAGGGAACTTCATTGATTTGCCAAAAAATACAAGGATGCTTTTCACAAATAATGCATATTCTTAAAAAAAAAGGTTTGTCTTTTTAGTTTATTATTTTTAAGATGCATAACTGTAATATTTACATTTTTTGCATTTTTAAAGCAATTTTTTTTAATTTTTAATAATAAAGTAGAATTTTCTATGTATCTTGATATTGATACTCTACAAATTACATATAATTTATAAAGCTTACAAATCTGCTGCCACTCCCGAAGGATTGACGGGTAGGAATCTACAAATTGGAGTGATGTTTTTTTCTAATATGGAGTAGAATTTCAATTATTTAATCAAACAAATTGCACAAATATAAATTCTGCAACTACTTAAAATTAAGAAAACTATCTTTTTAACTATATAATTTTAATTTTTTCATAGTTCTGTTACCCATTTTTAATTAACCTTTAAAGATGTTTTAAACTTATTTTATAACGATATATTTTATTTATGTAAAGAAATAATAATCACTATCATTGTGGCTACAAATATACCTTACAAATATAAGGTTTGCATTCACTCTGGATGATGAAAGTAATGGTTTTTATGATTAAGTACAATTTTCATATATTTTTTGAATTTTTGTTCAAGACGATAAACTTTTTGAAATTTTCTTAAACTGTCGATTAAAGTTTAACTTTATAAATAAGAAATGATGGAAATTTTATAAAATATATCTATTTTTAAATAGTTTCAGAAACAAAAAGGTTGTTTGAGTTGAAGTTTAATCACTTTCGTTACAAAATAAATTAAAAATTTTATATGAAATTGAAAATTTTATAGAAAATATAAATACATAATAGATACATAATACAGATACAATACAATGAGCTGAACGATGTAAAATTTTTAACATAGTATTTGTTATGTCTATTGAAATTTGAAATTTCAAAATGCTTTGATTAGGAAGTCGTTCAAATCAAGGCTGTATTCAAATGAACATTTTTTCCCGTTAACCAGTCGCCAAAAGAGGTTAGTAATTCATAATGTAATTTACTTAATTTATTTACTTAATGTATTCTACTTAATTAATATATTTAATTTTACACTACGAGCAAACACATTTAACACTGAATCTAATTACATAGTTGTGATTATTTTATAAAATAATTCTGATTTTATTAACTTTTAGTTCTGTTTGAAATCTCACACTTTTATTTATATGAATATGTATAACTACAGTTGATATATTAAAAGAAAAAAATCCATATATACATGAAAATATTGTCTTTTTCAGACAATAATCTAAATTCTACGAAATATATATTTTACTCTGTCTATAATGATTTTGGAATATACTTATCATTTTATCTATAAAGATCATTATGACAGAGTAGAAATATTTTTTTTTAAATAAGGAGAAAATTTAAAAAACGATATTTCAATTTAAAGCAATGAAAATAACTTAATATAATTCATTTTCACAGAAAAATATTGCGTTTGATAAAAAATCGAAAAAATATTATATTTTTTATAGTTTTTAATAGAATAAGAAGATATTTTTTCACAATACTTTTATAAAGGATAGCAGAAAAGATAAAATGTAGCATACCCGTTTTCTATAATAATGTATTTCATTTCAAAAAGCATATTTCAAAAAACTCAGCTAGTTATTGGTTAAATATTAATGATTTTTAAAATTATTGCAATTCCATTATTTATTAAAATTTGGTTTCTATTTTGATATGGAATTATTTAGCAAAAATTTGTATCACTCAAAATCACAATGCTCAAAACAATTGTATTTAAAAATTATATTTAGTTTATTTCCTTTACTTTATTATTTAATCAGATGAAGTATAGATGAAAGGAAATTAATTAACAAAATGCTCCTTTTGTGTATTTTTTCTCAATTTAAAGCTTTCGTTCTGTCGAAATTCAAAAAACATTTTTTTAAAGCTTAAAACAAACGCAATTTAAAACTAACGTGAGCTAAGTAGGTAAAATATCTGAAAAAAAAATGTATCTATGTGTCAAAATTCTTATGGCTTTTCCGGAAAGAGTAAAATTATAGATATACTAACAACGTTAACGAGTAATTATTGTAATTTTACTGGAATTTAATATTTGGGTCTAAAAAAATTCTGCACTGAATTTATCTAAATGTTTATAACGTTCATTAGACATTAAATATTTAAGCGGAGAAATATGAATGCCCTTACTTCTTGTTTAAAGACATCTTACACACATAAATAATATTAACAATATATGTGTAATAATTATACTATGTAACACTTCAATTATTTAAATTTGTATTTTGCGCCTGATATATCTATAATTCTATTTATCTTGTTTTCATAATTTTACTTAAAATTATTACACAAAGAAAATAAAAGATTTTATTTATAAACTGAAACGTATTGGAAAGAGAAAAAAAATCTTTTGAACTTCTCTTTGAGTAAAAGTAAACACAATAGAAAAATTTATTATGAATAAATATTAATTTTTTTTTAATTCTTGGCACATTTTTTTACATGAGTATCTAATTTTATAATATAAAAATAGAGACGACTTTTAATCTTTAATACCACAATATTTTTACAGTCTCACTTCGCTAATTTACATCAAAATGAAGCACTTAAAAGAAACTCCAGCATCTTAAAACAAAGGATACAATTTATAAAAATGATCCTTACAGACATATACAAAAGGGATAGGTGGGGAACCGATGACTCAGAACACTCTTTCTAAAGTGGAAATACAATAAATCACAAACAACAAAAATGCATTTTTTAATTCGTCAATAAAAGCCCCTCACTACATCCAAGGGCCCTCTAAGTTGAGAACTAACAAATTGCTAGCAAGGCAGAACAACTTAACGTCTTAGTCTCCACTATTGAGCTCTGAAGCGAAGTATTAATGACCTACAGAGCTCGTCGAGCTATGCTCGTGTCAAATGACTGCCCATTTCTCATTCTGCGTAGACTCGTAGACTCCAGAGCTTGCATACGAAATAAGCGAAGGGTGAAAAGTGTCATTAATTTGAATATTAAGGCGACGGCGAGGGTCTGCAGTGAGAATAAAAGAGCTGGAATCGGGCGAAATATTTGCACAGCAGAAGATAATTGTCTTTCTTCAAAGATGACGCTGATAATGTGTCGGCCGCGATGTGCTGAAATGACACAGGGACACCATGAACCCTTTTGTTCCACTTGAAGAATAAGATTTAGAGCGGATGAGAGGAGGGAGGTTGATGCATATTTAAACTCGTTTTGATACATTCTGTTTATATGAATTTCTCGATTTTAATGTGATAATGCGTTTTTAGGAAATGCCGTCGAATTGAGGAACTACGAAAATAGAAAGTGAAATGTAAAAAGCAATGGCAGCGTCCGTTTGAAATCAGAGATCACTGACTTCAGAGGCTTGGTCATGATGAGGATAATAGCATTCTAAAAGTTTTGAATATAAAAGATGGATTCTTTTTGAAGAATTATTCAATATCTCACTCAGTTGTACAATTAGATTGTGGTAAATTGGATCTCAAAATATCTTATGTTTATAATTATATAAATAAAATTTTGAAATGTATTTATAAATTACTGCCATCAAAAAATGCCAAAACTTATTTCATTACGAAAGAATTCATGCTGATAGAATTTATTTTTTAAAACGTAAACCGAAGTAATTTCTCTCCGCAACAATACATTTTTGTCAAGTCTTCTTTTGCCACACCACATCTCGACTCGTTTCTTCGAAACTTGATAATCACTGATTTTTATCCAAAGAAAACATCACAAAAGAAGAGACAAAAACAGCTTTTGAAGTAAAGGAATGCTATGTTTAATTAGGTAATTTGATAACGGAAGAAACTTGTAAGGCGGTGGATTATCTTGATGGAGCGACCATGACTTGACCATCAAAAGATGTTTCAGATGGCTCATGTTTCCTAATGATTCATTAAGAATGTGAAAATGTTAATTCATTCTTTTAAGGTGGCTCCATGATCATGTTGAAGGAATGGTATATCCTCATCCTCATGCAGTCGAAGGAAACAAAAACGACAACAAAAAATGCGACAACTTTACACATCAGCCAGAAGTTTAAATTTTTATAACGATATATTTTTGATTCTTCAGTCAGTTGGAACTGGACATATATTGATATTATATTCAGTGGGAAATGATACTATTTATCTACATCTAGAAAATATTTCATAAATACTGGATTTTTTTTAATGTATGACTATATTAAGTATAGATAGGGAAAAGGAAAGGAATTTCTCTCATTCCAAAGTCACGAGAAGATAATAAAGCAGTGGAAATATCCAGTCCCGGATTGAACAGTGAAAATTCCAACTGTCTCTGTAAAGAGAAAAGACTTTATTGTAACTAAATTCTAAACCCAATAGTTCCCGAACAGCACAAAAAAAGGGCACTTGAACAGCAAATGATTATTAAATAAATCTCAACAATACAAAATCTCAGAAAGAACCCTTTTCGAACAGAGATTTCGCTCAAGAACTCACGTCTCTTGATTCACCTGAACCCTAATGACTCTGACTCTGGGATCTTTATATTTTATCTGAGAATGTATCGATTTTTTTAGAATAAGTACTGGAACACGAGTCCTAATGGTACTTTCACTAATATTCTCATTTTAGTTTCCAAAATTGCCTACTTTATTGTCAATTCGCAAATAATCACTAAGTTTATTGTCAAGGTAGGGGCTCATTGAATAGGCTTCCATTCAAAGCCTATTAGAACTATCTGTAAATTAGACTTTTTTTAACCTTAAAATTGACTGCCTGGAGAAGCAATATTACAAACTCATAACAATATCAGTAGTTCCTTTTAACTGCCCATGCAATTACATCTTTGAAACAAAACTCTTTATAAGCAATTCCATCAAGATGAGCAGCAAATAACTTAGTATCGTCCTAAGGTCTCCAATTCATTATTTTCTGGTTTCTGATTGAGTGAGCATGCTGACCTCTTAAAATGCTCAATAGATGCTCCAGAAGCCAGTCCTCTAAAAGAATATCTTAGTGGTATCGAGTTTTATCGTCTATTTAAAGGAAAGTATCTTCGATGCCTCCAGCATTTGTGTCAACATGTTTCATCTTACATCCGAGAAAAATCTTATTGCAAATAAGTGGCATTCTTTTTCCGGTTTCGATGGACTTTATGTACAAATAACGATCTGCAGGTTTTATTATTACAATAAGACAATCTTGAACTGGCCTTTTACGAATCAGTGGTTCAGAATTGGCTCCAAGGATGAAAAATTATACTTTAATGCCTGCGCATGAAATGAAGCAATCATTTTTGAGATTCATTTCTTTTCAATTGGCTAACATTTTGCAGAACTAGTGTTTCTAGTAAATGAGGACAACAATGCTGGAAATTATTTTGCAGAAATATTGTAAAAAAGAAAAATAAAAGAAAAAAAACTGGAAAACGTCATATTCTCAGTCTATTAATGCATTCTTTATAATTTCTAAAAATTAGTATTTTAACGTCATTGAGGCCATTTTGCATAAAAGATTGTATAAATTCTATGAAATCTATATAGTTTAATTAAAGTTTATATATTAAATATTAATTATATTGGGAAAATAGTGCGATACATTAATTTATACAGAGTAAATTAAAAATTTTGCTTGGAATCAACGATTATAGTTTCCATGAATCTGTGGAATAATTCAATTACATTTAAAAATTCTCTTAAAGTTCCGTACTTTCATATTTAATTCATGCTGGCTTCTTTCAAGTTTCGAAGCAATGAAATTATTTTAATAATTAATATTTAAAAAACCCTTATAATTTCTGTCTTAAAGAGTTTTAAAGTGAAATAAATTAAAAGTTGCATAAATGGTACAATGGAAATGCATTGGAGTGATGCAAATGAACTATGTTCTGTTCAAAATTGGATTTGAATGCTTTTGACATAATAAGCTTTCACATACTCCTCCTCTCCAAAAATAATAATAATACAGCCCTTCAAGGATATTATAATCAGTTGAATGAAGTAATAACTTTAACTTTTAAGCAAGAATCCTTTGAAAGATTATGAATAGATAAAGGATGGCGCAATCATAAGAAACTTTTGAGAATTCTTTTATCCACTTGATAATGATAATATAGATTCAATCAGTTTATTAAGGATATTTTAAAGAGTAAAGGAAATAACTTTCTTTTTTGAATTTTTAAAACTTAAGCAATATTGAAAATTTGTTAAAATTTGTTGAATGAGAGTATGAAAGATTTTTAACTAATAGTTAGGAAAGTTAAATTGCATATTGCAGCAAATACTAAGAAAATTCTTTTATAATGAACTTGGCTTTTAGTTTTTGAAAGATTTTAGAAGACACATTAATGTTAGAAAGAACACAGGTAAATAATTATGAAAATTCTAATTTATTGAAGTGAATTCTTAAATTTATTTTATTAAAAAAATTTTCATTTAAAACCGCATTTTTCAATGACTTCCTTTATTTAATTAATGCGCAAAAACTGCCATTGTAAATATGCTGATTTCTATAAAACATTTCGCCGAGATGTTTGATCAATTTTTGTACTATATATTATGCAATTTAAAAATGTTATGTCTATTGGTGTTTTTTTAAATGCCTAATATAGTGCAGAAACCAAATTCACAGCTATTCAAAAAATTGCCTTTGCAGTGATACCAATTATTTTCCTTACAATTTTTCTTTTATTTTGATTAACTTTTCCAAATATATTAAAGTTTATTTTACACAATATTTTTCAATGTTTTAGCAGCTGCATTTATACACATGCACATTTTAATGATATTAAATATATTTGTTTTCCGTGCAATTTAACGTTGTTAAAATTAAATTTTAAGAAATGGTGGATAGAAATATCTGAAAATATTATTCTATTTCAATATATTTGGTCTATATATTCGAAACGCCTTAAAATAATGTTTAAGAAAAGAAATAGCATTGCTTCCCATTTTGTTTTGCAAAATAATATTAACACATGAAACATAATTAAATTGTTGTAAACATTAATATGATATACTTATTACACGTTGCATAAGAAAAGACATTTCCCGGATGAAATAAATTTCATGATTTTAATTTTTTTATATTAAAAACTGATATTATAGCCTGCATTGTATGTAGATTCTTTTCGTTATCTATACCCATGTTAGAGAAATTTTTGCTATAAAATACTTGCATTGTATGCAGTTTTAATACAATTTTTGGGTCACGATAGCATACATCGTGCTATAAAAATGAAGTCTATTATAGCTAATACTTGGATGCATATCTTGATATATATGATAATGATTATGATTAAATGATATGATTATGATTATGATTAAAATAGCTGACAACAAAATTTTTCTGATAACAAAAATGTATCTTACTTTTGCTAATCAATTGAGTCAGTTAAAATATAGAAGCAAGTTCCACAGTATACTTATTATCAAACGATTTTAATGTTAACGAAATAGCATGAATAATAATGTTCTTCATTCTTATACTACCAAATCTTTATTCTTTTCAAATATTTATTTTCGGTTATTTCTTTCTTTATTCTTCCATTAGGTTAAACCAAATCAGAATTCAATAGTTAAATTTAACTATTGAATACCATCTAACATATTCAAAAATTTGATAACCAATGAAGATTAATTCATATATACCTTAGAATGCAATAAACAGATGAAAATTATGAAAATTGTGGAATATTAGTTAATATACCATGATGGTAATATATTAAGTAATTTAAATGATGCTTTCAAAATACTTATTCCTGCAAATGTAAAGTTATTTTATGTAGCTGAGATTTCCTTAGCAAATTGTAGAAATATATTCCTTTACACACAGCTACAAAAATGTTTTAGTTTACTTTGACTTTTATGATTTTACAGTACAAAAATTTTAGAAACAGTTTATACTTTTTACAACTTTTTAATTGTAGAGGTAAATTAAATTTTTAATATAATTTAGAATTTTACTTAAGAGATGGAACTGTTTTAAATCTAATTCCCCATTTAGGGCTCCATGCAGGGGAATGAACAACATAATAACAAATGTAGGCAGGAAAATTTGAATTTAAATAATTTTTACTACGATTATTTAAATGTATATAGTAATAGTAGTTCCATTTATGCATTCATTAAAATAAGTACACATTTTATGATTTAAAAAAATACTTTCGGTGATTTCTAATACTTCTAGTATTTCCTTTATGAATTGTTGATGATTATGGGGATTTTTTTTCCTGTTCTATGGCAAACTTAAATAACAATGAAAACAGTGCTGATGAAGACTAAATTTTCATCATATGGCAAAAAATCTCAACAAATTTGAAAAAAAAAAATGAAATTGGTAAGCGTGGTAGTTTACGATTTTCCTCATTTTTTTTTCTGCCTCAAAAAATCGTAATTTTCAGGGGGAAAAAAGGCAAAAATTTGTATTTTTTTTACTAGGTGGATTTTAATTGCTATATTGCTTGTAAATATATAATATTATCAAATACTACGACGGAACACATTTTACGTTGCAGATTTGGAATCTTTTTTTAGTCTCCGAAGGGTTGCAAAAAAGTCAAATATAGTGAAGAATATGACTTTATCGCCACGATTTACACACATATATTGTTATTCGATATAATTACCATGAAGATTCAGACATTTGTCTTATCGATGATCCGGTTTTCAAATCCCCTCTTTTAACAACATTGCTATCAATGTTTTCCGATTCCTTGTTTCCTTTGAACTCGAAGTGTTTTCAGCTTTCTTTTAATGAAAGAATATGAAGCAAAAATATCTAAGTATCCATTTATCAAAGTCTAAATCAGCATGCTGATCGGCGAGCTCGTTGCTTGGGATTTCAGTATCTTATATTTTTTTGAACCACTGAACAAACTATTGGAATAAAATTTTCAATTCTGACACTCTTGCATCGTTGTCTGTCCTCATCAAAAATGTGGTTAGAAACTACGGATTTTCATCTCCTTCCTGAATTGAAGAAGGCCCTGACCGAAGTTTCCAGACATGCGAAGCGATTTAAAGTAAAGCTGACGCATATTTCATTTCATTGGAGGAAACTTTTTTAAAGAGGGGATCGGAATCCTGGTCCATTGATGTGTCACATTCCTGAATTTTCACGTCATTTAAGTCAAAATATAACAAAGCTAGAATATGATGCGCGGTAATAAATTCCTTTTGTCTTCTTATCTTGTTTGTCTATGTTTTTATGGTCCACCGGAGGTTGAAATTATTCAGCCCTCTTACTACACTAATTATTTTAATTTTTGGAACTTATAGTGATACTGAGTTGCTGGTAAAAATAAATCCTTTAACAAATTTTAAATTGAAGATAAATTATTAAGGTGTGAACTGCTAATATTGTTAAAAGTGCAGAAAATTTAATTTAATTTTCAATGTATAGATGTATAGTGTAGTTATGAAAAGCTATATTCAAAACAAAAATTTTTTTATGCATATCTAATTTATTTCACTGAATTCATTTTTGAATAAATTGTGCATTTCAAATGTTTCCTCTTATGTCAAAAGTGAGAACTGCGAAATATCTAAATAAAGTATAGTTGTAAATGATATGCATGTGATTTATATATATATATATATATATATATATATATATATATATATAGAGAGAGAGAGAGAGAGAGAGAGAGAGAGAGAGAAAGTCATTTACAGGATTCTCCAAGTATTTGCCTAAAACAGAACATCGAGTAATGCACTTCTGGAATATTATTTATATTAAAGGGTCTGAATATTTTAACGACTACATTTTTAAATGGATATTTCCATGAAATGTTTCGATCATTAAATATATTACCATCAAGCACACATAAAATATGTATAACAAGCAGGAATATAACATAGTTATTTCTCTCATCAGATTCGTGCCGCAATTTTATACGCGTGAGGAACTTTTACAAATATCTTTTAGAGTATAAACTGAAAATTTCGAAGGAAATCATCTCAATATCAGTAATGATTTATAAGAAGCAATAACTCGCGAAAAGTAATTTACGATTGCGCGCCATACTCAAAAAATTCCGTTCAATATTTATCTCCAAGTAATAAACTTTGTTTTCTTCATCAGAAACTGGGTCACCCAAAACGAAAAATATTCGGGAATTACTTTTTCCAGGACTAAGAATGTCTATCCACTTTTGTTAAACTGCCGGCTTTAGAACAAAGTGATACATATTGCGCTACTTTTTCTTAAATAAAATAAATGTATAAAGTATTTGAAAGTTGTTCCAAACCGAAAAATGTTTTTGAGAGCATTCAACCCGCCATTTCTTGTTTTTTTTTCAGTTATTTTTTCTTCATTTATCTCACTAATATTCGGGCATTCCCGTGATTTGCTCCTCCTTTCGTCTTCTTAAAAAGTTCAATACTTTCTGCGCCCCTCTAGCTCGCCGACCTTCTCTCATCCCCCCCTCCAAAAGAGTGATCCCGCCTGACGACGCGACACGTCGTCTACAAGACGGGAGACTATGCGACTGGACGACTTGTAGACGTTCAGCTCTTTATGTAATCCATGATTCTTTTGAAAATAAAAGGAAAGAAAGAAAGATAGAAATAAAAGGAAAGAAAGTTTGTTTCTTTCTCGAAAACGTCATTGAAAAAGGATAAATGGGCGAGCTGCATAACAGTGTTATTTATTTGGCGGATGGCATTCTTTATGAAGTTATTGAATTGGTATCGTTAGATATTTGTAACATGTAAGCTTGAATGCTGCGAAAGACGGCGATTGTGAAAAATAAGATGTCAGTAGATTTCCTTTAAATACGAAATTCTTATGGCCTAGTCATATTAAATACGTCCATTATTGCCATGTTCTTTGCAAGTGATGGTTTATTAATACATTCGTACAGGACAAAAGTTTTGTCTTTGCCTTGATATAAGCTGGACGTAAACCTATTTTTATTCTTATTGGAATAATCAGTAAAGAATAATCAGTTTAAGAATAATCAGCAAGATTCGCTGTTTTTTCACAGATAATATTTTATTCTGTCTAGTTTCTTTTCCCTTTTTACACAGAAAATACAGTATTGAGTATTATCTTTTACAATGGGGTTAACAATGAAAGAAATTGTTTTGTAAGAACAAATCTATTAATTTATTGAAATATCATTTTGAATTATAAAATATTATTAATGCTTAATCGTGAAAAATTAAATCAGGAATCAAAAATTGAATGAGCTTGACAATATTTTTGTTATATGTTAAAATTATAAAAAAGAAAATTCCCAAAATTAATAGCTCGTTATCATGAGCTTTTAAATTTGTTAGATGCTCAATTCCATCGATTAGTGTATAGCATCCTTTCATTTGATAATGCTAAAAATTTATCGACCATGAAAAGGAAATTCGTCTCTACAAGTCATTAACTATCTTTTATGTAGTACCAAAAATAATCGACTTATCTAATTCTGTATGTACTGTTTGAGAAGTATATTTAAATATAAATTAATATCACATTTACTTCGGAAAATTCGAAACTGACAGCTTTTATATTGCCTACTTTCTATATGAGTTTTTTTAAACTATAATTCTACTTTTTTTAAATGTTGTTATTCTATTTTAAAAAACCTTGTAAATAAAAATATATTAGTTATTTATATAAATTATTAAAACATCAATAATATATCATTTATCTATAGAAATTCTTCATTCAGTCAAAATTTAATAAATAGCTTTTCTCTCCAAATATCTACTTGCTCGAGGAAGTTATCATTTTTCATTTCTAAAAATCAATGCTTCACAGATCATCTACCTAAAGCACACATATTTCACTGCTTCGCTGTCTAAAACACACAAATAAGTGATCATTAGAAGACCAGGTGGGTCACAATCCGCCAAAAACACACATATTCTACATATCACCTAACCAAAGCACACATTATTCACAATTCACTTACCAACTCAACACATAGTTTTCAGTAATAAAAAGAAAGGTTTACCTACCTACCCACTACACATATGATTTACAACCCATTTTTATTCCCAAAACTTATATGATCCACAGGTTATCTATCCAAAGAACATATGATTCAGATACCATCTATCAGTAAAACTCACAGAACATCCACCAGCCCAAAATACACATGGTTCATAGACCATCTACCAACCCAAAATGCACATGGCTTACAAACTATCTAAAATCACACATGCATCCCAGTCCATCTAATTACCCAAAACATACATGACTCATAGTTCACCTAAATCTATCTATATCTATACTTATAATAAAGCTCAATGTGTGTGTGTGTGTGTGTGTGTGTGTGTGTGTGTGTGTTGGCGCTCTACAGACCAGACCATTCAACCTACAGCTACCAAATTTGGCACGTGTATACCTTGGAGGCCGGAAATGTGCACCTGGGGGTTATTTTTTCAAATTTTTAACTAGAATTTTATTTATTTAAAAATTAAGCGAAAATTTGACGTGTTTCTGCTATAACTGCCGAAAATATTACCGCACAAAAAGATTTTTACATGAAGTTAAAGATAAAAAATTTATCTTTTAAATGATACTACTGTTTTAATCTTAAAATTAAATTTCTATTTTTAATGAATTTTTGAATAAATATTTTAACTATGTTTTTCAATAATTTTTTTCGTCAAAAATAAAAATGAGGATTAAGCACGTTTCGCATTCATGAGAAAAAAATAGATTTTTTCAAAGTGTTGCGATCACATTGATTAAAGCTCTAACTGAAAATAAATTAAATCTTTTTTGAAATGAAATCTGCAAAATTATAATTTTCGGTAAGTGTCTGTAAGAAATGAAACAAATATGAAATATTATTTTTTCTAAAAAATAAATTCAAGAAAAATTATTTTATGATCTTTTACACTCTCTATACAGGGTGTTTATTCAGTCCCGGATCCATTTTGATATTTAATGACTCATAAAATAATGAACTTATGGCATTTATTGATGGAATAACTCATATATTTTCCTTTTCAGGTTTGAATATTTTTACTTTTGTAAATATCGTCTGCGCGTGTTTTTAATTTCAGATAATTTCATTTTATAGTCTAAATATCTGTACTTTTCTAAATATCGTCTGCATATTAATTGCATTTTTCTCTCTTTTGTTTTTGGCAACTACTGAAATGTTATGTTTACTTTTGATGTGTTTCTTCTATGTAGTACTTTTGTATGTGATGTTTTATTCGAGCGGATATTAAGGAGAATGCATACACCACAAGAGAAAGCACAGATTTTATGGTGGTCATAGAGTTAATTTCCAATCAACTAAATCACTGACTTTTAAGAGTTAATTTCAAATCACTTAAACTGACTGATTTATGAAGATTTAAATATCACTATTCAATAAAAAAAGGATAATTTTAGATTTTTCATCGATCGTTTCAAAGAAAATACGCCAATAAGCGAGCAGGTTTCTGAAGATTAATTGGCCTAAGATTATGAAAATGGTGAGTTTTTCTAAATTTTTAACATTTAAAACTTCATAAATAAGTCTTAGTTGATCGTGGAAAATAGAAACATTCATTCATTTATTTAAAATTTGTTGTGTCCAGAATATTTATCAGAATATGATACCTTACTGCATTAAATTTAGACTTCATAATTTTTGAAATATATTTATAATCAGAAACAAAATATTATTATTGATTTCATTTCAATCCTTTTGAAAGCAAAACTAAAAACTGAATTTTATACTGAATCTCAGAAATTTTTGTTGAATTATTGTTTGAGATATTACATAAACTATGAAAAATATTTTGTAGTTAACATAAGACTTAAATACCAAGCGATTCTGTTTGCAATACTCATATTCAATAATAATAATAATTAATAAATAACAATAAAGATGATTAATAAAATAAAACGCTTGGTTTTATTAAAAAATATCTTAATATTAATTGCAATTTCGTCATTTACATTTTTAATTAAAGTTGAAGTTTTACCGGAAATGGCAACAAATTAGCAAAATATATATAGTAAATTGAACGAAACGATCTAAACAATATAAGTGTGGTATGACTATCAAAATTTGAAGATTAAAAATGTTTTGTTTGAGAATCCTTTAAGAGACCAATTACTTAAAATATTTAATTGAAAATTGTAGCGAGCGGTAATACTGGCGAACCGGCTGGTCGCCAAAGGCGGCTAGTACTTCAAATACAGAAGGTTCATAGACCATCTACTTAAAGAACATATGGTTTCCGAGACCATCTATCCGAAAAACAAATGGTTCACAGTTCACCTACCAACTAGAAACATACATGGTTTACTCCATCTATCTGAAGAAAAGGAAAACAGAATTCACCCATATACCCAAAACACATATGGTTTACAACGCATTTATCCAAAATACTCACGATTCACAGTTCACCTCCCTTCCAAAAGCATACGTGGTTCACATAACATTTATCCAAAGCAAACATGGCTCAGAAACCGTCTACTTGAAGGTGGGTTCAAAATCACCTACCTACCCAAAAGACAGGTCGTATATTCAACACATATAGTTTGGGCATAGAGCATCTTTCCAAAACATTACTTTAAGTTTCAATAGAAAGACAGACTACAAATAAAAGACAATACATGCTTTGTTTTAAAAGTAGAATTTTTATGAATTAGAACAGTAATTAATACTGATTTTTACAGTTCTTGATTGCAATATTTTGCCTGCTTTGTTAGGTAAACAGAATAGTCTTTTAGATGCATTAATTAAATAAAATAGTTAAAGATTTTATATGAATAACTCAGCTTAGAAATACGAACCACTCTTTTAAAGAAGACAAACTACATAATCAATTAAGATACCGATATAGAATGCTTGATTTTTAATCTTTTCAAATTACTGCCCAAATATTTACCAGAATTGTAATGAAAAATTAAATGAGAAATTAATTGTAACAATAATTGAATCAAGGTAAAAAAATATTGTTTCAAAACAAACAACAATTCCTATTCGGAAAAGCCACCCATGAAACCGAAAATCTATTCATAAATTCATTTTAATGAAAAGGCAAAATATTTTTTGCTATACAACTTCATTATCTTTCATAAAAACTCATACTTCAACCGAGTAGTATAGGAACTTCCTTCAAGATTTCGGAAAATATGGATGAGCCATATTAAATTATCATTACTTACCATACGGAAAATAAAAGAGCTTCCTTCAGAAAAGCGTTTGCAAAAACATAGACTGCATTTATGAAATTTATTTTTGACCCTTACTTACCATAAACCAAGCATCTATATCTTGGCAAACAAAAACTATTCTATTCACGTAATATTTTCACTTTTCCTCGGGCTACATGGAGTAGTATGTGAGCGGAAGAACTCACACATGATGAAAAAAAACAAGGGCGAAATATTGGAAGACTACTGGAAGGCTAAAAAAACTGGATAAAGAAAGGCCAACTATACAGGGGCTTGGAATATTTTTCGACGAAATACCCACATATATGTATGTATTCGAAGTAGCCTCGAGCCCTTGCTTAGGCGGTTATGTTACAGGTATCAGATGTTCACTGAGCTCTGTTTTATCTCTTTTCTTCTCAAGCAGGAAGTTGGAAATAAATCATGAAGGAATGAGAGCGCAAAAACTTAAGTTCTCCAGAAGGAAAAAGAACTTTTAAAAATGATTAAAGAGAAATATCAAAACACAACGCGGACCATTTCTAGAGAATTTCTTTAGGGTAATTTCTTTTGTGGTATATTTTCAGGTTGTTCTCTAAGCACAGGTATAATATATAGTATGAAAAATACAATGCAATTAGAGTTAAATGAATTAATATTTCATTTTACATGACATTTTAATGCAACATTCTATTATGAAAATTAGCTTTTTCAGCAAAACAATAAAGTGGAAGCATTAATTAAGGAAATTTTAATGCATTTTAATCTTATTATTTATTATTATTTTAAATTTGATGAATTTTCAACGCATTGGATTAGTTAGATAAAAACTTTGAACGTTTTTCGGAAGGAATTATACTCATCACTTATCATTGATATGTCTACCAGCTAACACTGACGATTTCAATATAAATGAAACTTCATTACAAAACCTTGTGACGAATTAAAAAAATAAACACGTAAAGCCTTTTAAGACAAAGTTTTAAACTCACTTAAACGTAATTCTAAATTTCAAAAACAATTTGGATCATAATCTTCTTACATGTGAAATGTCAAGTTTTAATTATAAGTTTGGTAATAATAATTATTTGGATTTTTGGCATTTTAGACAGTTAAGTTTCAGAAAATATTACATTTTATGAAATGATTCAAAACTAAGCTTTATTAAATTATTAACTTGTTAACTAAGCAGTATTTACTATTTTAGAGAATATTATATAGATAATTACTAAGTCTATTATGTTCAACATTACAAAACTGCAAATGGACAACCATTAAATGTGGTATTCTCAAAACGTTCTTGCATGCTTCTAGTTTTTTTAGTTTAGTTTAGTTTAAAGCAGCACTAGGAGTATTTTGGGACGAACCTCGTAATTTTTAAGCACGGTCAGATTACGAGGACACCACATGAACTGGCACCCGCCTCTCCACACCGCAACAAGGACGTTTGGCCCAGACAGTTTAACGTGCACCAGACCCGCTTACACGACGGTTCTTCGGTGGAATCGGGTATCGAATCTGAAACCATCCGATTCCGAAGACGAGACCTTACCACCAGGCCACCGCATACTTTTAATAAATGTATTTGTGAATTCTTAACTGCATACCTTTGGTAAGCAACATTACAATATTTGAAGATTTATCGCTAAAATAGAATTAATACACCAATACGAGAAAATCTGTATTTTGATAGTCCTTTTCCTGGCCGAATGACCAAAATTTGATTCAGAACTTTTCATATAATTAAATTGTTGAATTTTGGAGCTATTGTGCTTATATGCTTGTGAAAATATAGGCTGAAGACGATCACTGTTTATTTGAAAGCTATGATTCTTAAACTGAGCATCAAATCTTATGCATTTAGTTTTCTTCTTTAGTTAGTTTGTAATTATATTGTTATTTTATCTTATATTCGGAAAGCTGAAAGTAAGAACTGAACTGAAAGTAAGTTAAACCGAGAGTAAGAATAGACATTCTTTTACCTGTCCAAGGTTCAAAATTCAGAAACCTGTCCAAAAATTACTTTTAAACTGCTGAACTAATGCTGCTCCGAATTAATCAAATATAACTAAAAGAAACATGATATAGTTCTTTTAGAGGCACATAATCTCACGAATCAAAAGAACCTATTGAAAGAGTTTTAAATTTGGTATAGAAATGTTCGAAAAACGATTCCATGAATCCTCCGCTGTGTCTTGGGCCCAGAAACACATTAAATCTATCAAAGATTATATCCTCCTACTAATGTGGCTCCGAAATTTGGCAGAGCCATCTGACTACAGTTAAAAATGACTAATAAATCCTTAAGAATAGGAACGAGCAGAGACATGACGATAGTGCACTGAACATAAGGTACAATATTGCAATGACTGCGTTCTCAATCTCCAGATTATAATTAGTCTATCAAACAAAAATTATTCTGTATCTGAACTATTAGAATTTTCTTTGTAAATTGTGTTTGCTTATAGAACTTCATTTAATAACTTATTTTTTGTCCCCACAAATAAAAAAAAATACGTTTGAAAGTATCTCTGACAACAATTATATAGCACGAAAATAAGTAAATTATTCTTCATACCACAAACACTACTCCATAATAAAAAATAAATTAATAAAAATAAGGAAACTAACGTAATTGAGAAGAAAGAAATGATGAAAAACTTTCTAAACCAACTTTTAGGCCAATGAAAAATCACAATCAGATTCGTGGTTGCAAAATTTCTATCATCAGCGATTTGGTATTCGTTTATCCAACCACTTGAAACCATTATTAACAAAATGCCTTCTGAGACTGATCTATTATTAACAACGCTTAATGGATTGCACATTACCTTAATAGACAAGTGATGTGATTTTCACTTCGCGTTCCTAGTATTGAGTTTCCCTTCTCCCGCTGGATCATTAGAAGGTAAAAGTAATTCTTTGGCGAAGCGAAATCAGTTAGAGGCTATTATCCAAGACACTCCTCCAAAGCATTTTCTACATCAAAGAGTTGGATTTGATTGATTTTGGTTCAAATCTAAGCTGTCAAATACTGTTGAGTTCAATTATTACGTCATTTTATTTTTCGATTTATTTCAAAAAAATCAAGAAATTATAGTAGAAATAACGTAAAATAGAAGAAAACAAGTAATAGCTGAAATTAATGTTATTAATTATTTGGATTGTATTTGTAGACAACACAACTGACAACTATTTATAGCACTAATAGATTTATACATAAATTTTAATATTTATTTGAAATGCTGTTTATTATAATTACATGCATTTAGAAGGTGATATTTTCTTTGACATAGATGATTATGGACATCTAAAAATTTTAATACATCTGCACTTTTTTAAATATATTTTTCTCCCATTTAAAGCTAAATTCCTTGAAACATGGTAGGCAATTTTTATGTAAAATTCAATGGCATTAACAGAAACTCTTGTTTGTTCTCTTCAAAACAGGAACTTTTTAGAGTATTTTTAACAAATATTTTGGTGTATTATAAAGATGCTTCTTGAGGAGTTTTTTTTTTTTAGGAAAAATTACCTGTAACATCTGTACATATTTCGACTAGTTTTCATCCACACAATTGAAACGATAGATTTGATAAGAATTCTTTATATTACAAAGTTTCTAAATTAAATTTATTTTCTAGCATTGAGCATTCGAAGGAAATTAACTCGACTGTTCTTTTAAACACTTCATTTCCAATGAAAACCTAATTAAAACTTATGAAATAGGAAAATACAGCATTTTGGAACGCCAAAACGATAACAAAGACTTTTGAAGGAGGAATATATTTCCTAAAACGTTCTTCCAACTTCTTAGTATTATATATTAATTCGCATATATATATATTAATTCACCTTGTCCTGTTTCATATTTTAAAGAAAGAATATTTCAAAAACGAATTTTCACTCCAATCCTATAATTCCTGAATTCTGAAATTTTTTTACATTTAATATTTCTGATGACATAACATAACACCATCCTGCTCTCCCGTTGCTTGTAATATTGAGTTATCTAACCACTGATATTTTTGATGACAATGTATTATTCCGTTATCCTCAGAATTTAAGTATTAAAATAAATTTAATGTTAATTTAATGTAAAAATGAATTGGAATCAATTAGTTCTAAATTTCAAACATATGGCACCACCTGGTATTGAGCATTAGAAAAAAGAAATTCCGTGATTCTACATTATTGATAACCACAATGAATTAAAAATTAAAAGGCCAAAAAAAAAAGGAAAAGAGGCAAAATATTTCTTACAGTTTACTATTAAAACATATTAACAAATAAAGTGACAAACTTAATTTATGAAAATGATGCACACATTATTATTTCACACAATTTGAAAGATTTTTGTCTTCCACTAATTTAGAATTATAAATAATTATTATTGAATAATTTTTGCATCCGTATTAATAAATACCTTTGTATTTTTAATAAGATCTAATACTTTTTTTTTCAAATGAGTGTTTCAGAAATTATTTTTATTGCTAGTAGTGAACCAACTTGAAATTAAAAAATGTTCCTTTATTATTAATTTAAATTTTAAAAACAGAATTTGCTATTGTTATTCTTATAATGAATTGTCTTTTTATGATTAAAAACGATGAATTACATAACAAACTAAATAATGAAATTTTGACAGTCATTTCTTTAGCACAATTACTGAAAATAGTGAAACGCCTGGATAATATGATCAATTTTCTGGTGTTATACAAATATTTATTTAATTTTTTCTGTTTCAAAGACTTATATTGAGGTCATATTGGAGCCAGAAACAAGCTTTCATATTTTATATGCATTTACATTGAAGCAATAAATTTTACTTGAATTCATGTCACAAAAATTTTAGTTTACTTGCTGTTTTCTTACTAAATTTTTCACCTTCGTATATAATAAGGATTAGAATTCCTATAAAAAATATTCTAGTTTGCGAAATTATAATATAATTATAAATTTAAAAAAACATTTTGCTTCGAAAATTTGCCATATTGTGGGAAGCAGTTTTTATTCTAATAAGGTTTATAACAGCAATTTACCCCTTGTTTTATAAATAATTTCTATTTTCAATTTTTTACTATTTGTTCTTTCTTTCAGATACTTATATTTTTATTCGCAATAATAATTCCATAAAATGTAATGATCCAATTTTGATACTTGGCCGTGTTTGTATTTAAAGAATTCACCGCTCATAGCATGGACTCTGGCCAAAATAAGGGAAACGAATTTTACGAGAAATGATTCATTAATTTCTACATTTACAAATACTCAAAGAAAGCTCAGAAACTGAAAAAGAATTATTCTTTTAATTGTTGTTGCTATGTTAGAAAATAATTTCGTCTAATGCTGAATGAAATAAATGAAAATTTTGGATAATGTTCGGTACAGTTAAGTAAATAAAGTGCAGTATTTCTAAAAAATGTTTTAAAAAATTGAAATAATTTTAGAAATTTTATTTCGTTTTTCGAAGGTATTATATTTCTTGAAATAGTTTAGTAAAACTTAATTTTAAAAATAATATTTTTTTGTTTGGGGATTTAGTCCTTTGTTCAGACATTATACAACTGTTTAAAAAATAAAGAAATGCTACATAAATTCTGAAACTACACTTAAGTTATTTTATACGAAAAGGAATCATTTTTCAAATGATAAATGATGCGAAGTGTTTCGCTATACGAATAAACATTGCAGCTGCAATTTACATAAACATCAGTTTTATTCAATGGTTTTGCTTAACATCTGGAACATTTTCAGGGCTATAAGCAAGTTATTTTTGTGTCTGCTTAAGTATAATAAAATTTATTCAATAGAATGGATTGAAATTTTCTTTTTCAAATATATTATATATGAAAAATTGCATAAATGCATTCATTATTGTCTTATAGAATATTTTCGGCCACATGTATTATTATTTAAAAAATCATGAAAATACCTTACAATTTATTATATGATGAATATGTTCCACTATTGATAAAAAATGTACCCATCAAACGAGGAGAATACAAGGAGTCAAATAGTTAATTAAGTCGCGAAAAAGGCAGAAAAAGAGATTACATAAATTTGCAGGAGAAGGGATGGATGTCATTGTTTTCTAAAATAAAAGGAAGTAATTAGTCAGACGTTTCACTGCTATTAATTCAACTATGGAATAAAAATATTAATGTTATTTAGGGAATTATGTTAAATTGCGTTTCAAAATTTGCGCTTTCGCAATTGGGCACCAAATTCTTTCCTCAAATATTCTGAATAACACAATTTGCGCTTCTTTGAAAAATTATACAATCGGCAAAATTTTAGCAGTTTATCTACAGGGTTTTGATATCAAAGAAGGATGTTCTCTCCTAATAGGTGAAGACAGAATTCTATCTTTATATAAGTAACCAAAAATATAAGCGTTATGAAATTAAAACCTATTATTGAAACAATCTAAAATTATTTAGGAATCAAACTAAAAACTAAAAAAAGAAAAACACAGAAAAAGTGCATTGTATTTAGAGAGCGCAAATGCAGCTACTACTAAAACACAGATGAATCTAGACAATTAGTAATAAAAACCAATTTTGGTAAATTTTTTGGTATAATTTTGATTCTTTATTTTTCCTATTAACTTGGTTTTTATTACTAATTCCCTCTCTCTCTCTCTCTCTGTGTATGTGTTCTTTTTCAAGATAATTGTTAGTCAATTTTTGTTGAAAATGCAGAACTAGGGAAGTGTGCGGTTATTAAAATGTAAAATACTTAAATTTACAATGCCTAAAAGACGTTAAATGAGCGCTTTAAATTAAACTGTGCAAAGTTGAAAATTTTCATATAGTTCTTTAATAATGTTTTTAATGGGTAAAAACGATGTAAAATATAATGATTTCCAAGTATAATTAAAAAAAATCCCATGACGGAAAGTGTCATCATCGCCATTGGAATTACCTTATTGGTATGACAAATTCGGTTAACAGGAAAAAGAAGAAATTCTACTGAAAGATAATGTAAAGATCTTGAATTTTTCAGAAATAAATAAGAAATTTTTCATGGATTTTTATGGTAATGCATTTACTTTCTTATTATCAGCTATTAGTGTATCCTTTTTCTAGTTGAAGTGTGCTAACGAATTAGTTCAATTTCGATTATTTTTCTTTTCTTAGGCTTTTGTATAAGTGGTTAATAGCATTGACGATTTGAAAATGCATTTTGTTTTGTCTTTCTCTATGAAGTGTCAATTATCAGAATCAAAATATTTCGTTCAAAAATCGCAAAATTGTGCATGTGTGTGTGCGTGTTTCACATCCTTCCAACTCTTTAAAACAACTGTCCCTTGAATTGCACAAATTTAATAGTAATTCAATTTTTTTCTAAATTTCGGAATTTTTCGGAAAATATTTTTTACCTTGTTTACAAAAATGGATTATATTGTCACCTTGAATTTCAAAACGTTTTTATTGTTTCATTAAATATTTGTTAATTTTTCCTTTTAAGAAAGATTTTGTTTAATATATTTATAGTTTACCATATAAATAAAAACGTACAGTTACAATACCGTAAATCTTAGCAATAGATGAACCATAGATGATGATGTCATAGGACAAATCTCCATTGGAAATATCAGTGCACAAAATGAACAGACCATATAAACAAAATTGAGGCATGTCATTAAATATGTCGACATAAATTGTATAATATTGAAATATAAAATATGTTGTTAATGTCAGACAATATACAGTTTTTTTTTTCAATCACGATGCAATCTGGCACACGTACTTTTTTAAACTGTCATTTTAAGTCTCTAAAACTAATTAAAATCTCAGTTAATTTAAAAGTGTTTTGGTGTTTTTCCTTTACAACTTTCAAAAATATTATTTTACAAAAATACTTTTTACACCATCTTAAAATTTTAAAAATTACATTTTAAGGGATATCAATTTTAGCACTGTACAGTTTTACCATAATTTTTTTAAAGAATAATGATTCGGAACACAACTTTTCATAAAATGAGAATCAAGCTAATTTCATAATATTTAGGAATGCATATGTTAGAATTTATTTTCGAATTTATTCGTGCTGCGCGTGACAAGTTTTCATTTTTTTTAACATCCACCCCACGAGATCATATTGTGTTCGTGTTTTAATTTATAGTAATTTATTTTTTTATCTTTGATATTTATTTGTAAATATCTTAGCAAGAAATTTTTTTCGAAAAATTACGAAATAAATGAAAATTTTGCTTGCATTTACATTAATTTACATTAATACATTGATTAACTGGAACAAATCAAAAGTATACTTTCACTTATTAAAAGCATATTTTCACCACAGTTTTATGCTACATGCGTATTAAAAAGTGATTTGCAGCCAGAGTCAATGAATAAACTGACTTTTTTTAAAAATTTCATTTTGAAATGCTTGAAGCCTAATGAAAATGAGAAAAGTGCAAAATGTTATATATTAACATATTTTATAATACGATAACGGGCTTATGCGATTTTTTTTTTTGCTTCTTAATCCCAGATTTTTAGTTTCAGTATAATTTTACAAGAGTTTGTAATTCAATTTTTTTTCTTTTATACATTCTGACTAAGAAAAATAAATACGAGCTTTTTACAAAATTTATTATTCGAAAAATGTTGGCACGTTTACAAAATTTATTTGGAAAATTTTCACATTAGCAATTTTTAAAAAATATATTTTAGTTAGACTTAAGAAATGACACCAGTGAAATTTGATTTTTTTTTACTAATAATATCTAGCCAAATTTGGTTCTAGATTTAACCTCATTAAGAACTAAGAATTATTTTTACGATTTTTTTTTTATTTCGATGCAGGCATACAAACATTTTATTCACTTTCGTCTAAAATTTAATTCTATTAAATTCGTAATTTCAACTTTATCCAAGAACAGGAATTCAATTTTAAAAAAATGAATATATTTAGTGCCATCAGTATAGAAATAAATCAAGCAATATTCTATTTAAACCAACTGATATCCTCTGTTGACTTATTTAATTTAATTTAAATAAATTTCAAAATAAAAACAATAAAAAATTCGTACTATGAAGGTTGTTTGCGCATAAAAGTTGTATATAGTAATTGTAAATAATCCTGAATATTATTATTGTGTATTTGTTGTCTGTGAAAACAAACAAAAAATATGCGAAATAACATGCAATAATTCAAGAAAAACAGATGTCAGTTATTCATCTAAAAGATCTTTCCATGTACCTTTTGTATTTCCATACAATTGTACCTTAAAATGAAGATATACGAAAGCAGACTGCCTGTAAGGAAACCTTCCCATCAGTATCTCACCTATTTGTATTCATACCGCATTGCAATCTTCAGCACGCGCACACCCACAACTACACTAGTTTCTTATCTCGCTGCAACGCACACTATCAGAAATGTCATTTCAAAAGGCGCATTTCCGATTTTATCACTCCTTTATGGGCTAAAAGATGGCTTTCTGGCGATTCTATCAGCAAAAGAATCAGTCCGTGACGACTGCAGACCCGTTTAGAGCATTCAATTCGAAGCTCAAATAGCCGAGGGGTAGACAGATTCTGTTATAACCCAAGTTATAGCTGAAACAAGGGTATTATGTATTGCTTATTTTTTAAAAACACATGTTATCATATAATATAACGAGTGGTAACTATCCAGAGAAAGATATATTAGCGCTCTGTTTGTCTACAAGAAGTGTTGGAATAAAAAACGTTAACTAAAATTTGATTTTTTTACAGATAATTTATTTTATAAAGTAAATTTTCACTCTGCTATGTTATATTTTTAAAAAAAAGAAAATAATTCTCATTGAGGAAATTTCAGAATTTGATTATTGAAAATAAAAATTACTCAATTTTTCTAATTTCTTTTGTATTTTAAAATTTTACAATTAATTCGCCACATATTGATAATTTAGAGGAGAATTTAATTTCCTTAGTCATTCTTTTGTTCTAGAATCGTTTAATTCGTAGTACAAGACCCACAGAAGAAATCATAAGTGATATAATTGATCATTCAAAGATATTTTTTTCATGCAATGTGTTTTAAAAATGATTTTAAATGTTAGTTCAGAAAAATAATTTGCATTGATAAAATACAAATTATTTGTAATAATTTGTATAAAATATATACAATTATTTATAATATATGAAATAATGTTATTATATTATTGTATAAAATTAAATAATAATATAATTTATATACAAAAAGTCTCATGTTTTTATTTAATTTGTATATAATTGGAAAATTATACATGCATTTTTTTCTATAAGAAGTTATCGTCATTAATTCGGCTATTTTATTCTTCAATTTTATATGTTCTTATTCTTCATAAGTAACTTATTAAAGAGCATAAATAAATTTTACAAAACATTTTTTATCAAAATTTAATTTATATATATATATTAACATATTTTTGACAAAAAAAATATGAATAAAAAAAATTAACGAAGAACAAATTAGACAGTATAATTGTTAAATATTAAAAAAGTTAATATATGTTCATCTTCTCCTTGTTACCCAACATATATTGAAAAGGGGGAAGTTCTTTTATGTAGTATATAATTTCATCCTAAGAAAAGGCTCCAATAGTTGTTTTTAAGAACTTCTAATTCCATAGTATATGGAAATGAAAATTTAATGAGTGGTTTGTTACTTAGTTAAGTTCATTTAATTTATTTTCTTGTAAACATTTGTCTTAATATATAAAATTTTCAAATGTATCTAAACACTGTGATCGAAAATTTTATGTCCAGACAATTTTTTTTTTACAAATACCAGTCACATTTAACCAACTGGTTCATTTAAGATACTGGTTATATTTTATTTTAATTAAATTGTTTAAATATATGTATCTATGATTTTGTCAAACTCCCAGACATTAAAGCTGTAGTTAAATTCTATCCATTGTATACATGAATCTGTATAATAGACATGTGTCCTATGACATCATGGCACTGTAAAAATGAAAATGTGTGGTTCATCAGTCTTTATATTTCGAAGTATTGCCAAATCATTTCTTCATTCTGCTAATAAACTACGCAAATACTATTAAACAGAGTATTTCTGTTTTAACTTTGAAAATGGAAAAAGACTCACGCAATCAAATATTGCTGAAACAGAGAAAACGTTTTGATTATCAGGGAAACAGTATGATTAATTATTTCAAGCAAAAGAAAACCTGTTTTCAAAAAATTACAAAAAAATTAAGGAAAATTTGCATGACTGTAAAATTGACATCATTGCGAAGACAAGTTTTTAAATTTTGAAATGACGCAAAATTTATTTTTGTAAAATAATACTTTTCCAAATTACCATGAAAAAAATTTAATTTTAGCTCAATTTAAATTATAATATTAATTAATTAAATTTATAATTAAAATTGCAAAGAAATCTCTTCGAAATAAACATTCTCATTCTCCTTGGTATATATGTGCCAAATTTCGTAGTCGTAGGTCAAACTGTCTAGCATGTAGAGAACAAGACACACATACATTTTTATTATTAGGAAAAATATTTAATAATTGAATATATTTTTTTAACTTTTCTTATATCATCTTAGTTCATTTACAATACTTAAAACGCCTTAAAATTAAAAATTCTGTAAAACTTCGAATATAACCAGAACTGATGATTTAAAAATAGGACATCTTCTTTTTGACTTAGATCACGTTATGTCAGAAGCCAAAGATCTATGTGTAGAGGTTGAATATCATGTCACGTAAAAGGAACACCTCGAACAGAACGTGCGTCAAAACAATTTTTTCACATACAGTTGAGCAAGAGACATACAATAAAAATAACAACAAAAATGGAAGCTAGATCTAAGCCTTTTTTTTTTTTTTTCATTCTAACCAAAGCTTCGGAAAGGATTAAGATGAAAACGGAAAAAAACGGAGTCTTGATTTCCTTTCTGTTCCGTTTCTTTCAAAGAATAACAAACTTTTTTGGACCAACGCCATACATAAGGGAAGACCAGGTGGACAATCATATCTACGTAAAGAAGTAAAAAAAGTATCTGGGCATAGAATTTTTATAAACAAAAATTGCAAAAAATAAAAGGAAAGTGGAAAAAATAGTTTAAAAAAAAAGTATTCTACAAGAAGTGACTATCAGTTTTTACGTGAAAAGCCTTACCCAATGTGTTTCTTTTCGGTATATTGCAAAGAAACAACCAAACTTTCTTATTTTTATTTTTCAAAAAATAAATGCGATTTAGGCATTAGGCATATTTTACAGAATAAAGAACCACGTGCTTACTCAGAGTAAAATATGGTACAAAAAATTATTTGCATCTCCTGAATAAAATTAAGTTACATAAGAGTCATCTAACAACTCTGAAGTGGTAACTGAGCTTTGTTTATAGTATTTTAAAACATTGACTAGATATGGTCAATTTAGAGAGTATATCTGTGACATTTTCACAGATATTAGTTTAATCCCTTTTATTTGATATAAATATAATCCGAAAAAAATGAAATGACAGATGTTATTACAAAATTTACAAATGAGTTTCGTATAATTTTCATTATGCAATTATCAGGTGAAAATATATATTGCCAACTATTTTTTATTTCATTCTTATTTGATAAAATTATTGGAACTTCGAAAATAAAATCTAACTGTTACTCTTTTCTGATTCATCGTAATTTAGTTGCGCTTTAGTCATTTAAGAAATGAACTATGGAAATAATATCTTTGGTGGAATAATCAACATACAAAAAATGTGTGGATGTATTTCAACTAAAAGTTGTACAAGATGTCTTCAATTCAACTCATTAATGATATTTTTAATGATTATTACTCATTAATGATATTTTTTAAAAAGTGTATAGAACAGCTTGCATGATTGCTAACAATAATTCGAAGTTAAATATATGGATGGAATATAAATATATGGAAATAAATGGCAAAGATGGACATTCTTTTCTCAAATCGTTTATAAGAAAATGTTCGTCATCTGCTGGAAAAAGTAATATAATTTGTTTTTTCAGCTCTCAAATCAATGTAATCTTATTTGAAAGTTTTCGACATTTTTTATAATGTCTGCCACTTTTTTTAATGGAATCATAAAAAGATTTAACATTTCCTTTGTTTGTTTTTGTTTCAAAACAATGTTTTAATCAGCAATTAATTGATGAATATTATTTATTTAAATTGCTTTTTCTGTCGTGAATAAGTTACACCATACATATTTTAATTTGACTCTGACTTTAGTTGATTTTGATATTGTAAAAAAAATTAATTTATTTGCCTACTAAAAAGAATTAGTATTTGATTTGGATCACTTAGTACATTTTTTCGTTCTTAATTGCTTCTTATGTGTTTTTCGATTGCTGGTATGTTTCTTTGATGGGATGTTCTACTTAAAATTTATGAATGGTGCAAATGTGGTTTTCGAAACCTATTTGATTTGATTGCATTCTTTAAATTTCAACACGACTTTTGCGGTAAAAACACTAGAATAATACCCATCTTCTTTCCTGTCATATATTAAAAATTCAGAATATGATAGAAAATGCATTTACCAGCATTTAATAAAATTACAATTGTAAATCTTTCAAAAATACAAACGCCTCGTTGTTCTCTTGTTTCACTTAGCTTCCCGATATACAAAATACGATATGACATTTCAGCGCTGCTCAGATATACACTATTTTAAAATAGCTTAGTTAGATGGAATTATTCCAGAATTGTACAAATTACTACTGATCATATATCCACTTCTAGCATAAAAATAAGACGTACACTGCTCTATGTTTCAATGAAGGAATAATTTATTTCACCTAGAACACCTACTCTACCTTTACAATTGGACCTGAATTATCTTTCATATAAATAAAATTTCAATGAAAGCGAATACAAAAAAATGATAAAAATGTATATATTGGAAAAATTGTTAAAGATATAACAGCATTTCTGCTAAGAATCACTCTTAATTGTTATATTACAAATAAGAAAGAAAGAAGTTTTTTTGTACATATTTAAACAGTTTCTTATATCCAATCCGGGTGCGACTGAATCCAGTTATCCTTTCACTATTTGCCCTATCAGACCAAGTGCATATCTACACGTTTCTTTTCAACATGTGTGAAAACATGCGTTTCTTTTCATCATTTGTAATTATAGTATTAGAATAATATAATTACAAATGTCGTCATAATATTAAAATAGGAATCCTATCTTCTCAACTTTTCTCCTGAAAAAAGTTTTAAATAATTCCCTTATTTTTCAATTCTTCCAGAAATAAAGATTCAAGACGCCAGTCATATAACTCGTGTTTATATCCTCTAGCAGCCATTCAAATCAATATACAGAGGAAAGAGCGTACATACAAATATATATATATAAGCAATTCTAAACCTGAATCTCCAGCATTTTCGATCATCAAAAAGACTAGGGAAGGAGGGAACTTCCCACGGTGGCCGCCCCCCCCATTATATCTTCCCCCCCCCCTCTCCAACTTCGCTTCTGGATCGCCAAGGACATTCATCTTTTCGCTATTCCAGCCACCGGGCCCCAGCTGGACTGAGGAGGTCACAGAAAATTGGATTTTTTTCCCCGTCTCCCCAGTTCTCACAAGGGTCGCTGGCTGTATCAGTAGAACGTGACCCTACACCGATGAGAAATTGATGACTTGAAAAGTTTGAAGTTTGCACCACCAGGAAACTTTTGAAATTGACAAATAAAGAAAACCATTCTATTGGGATGGAATTGTTTGGATGGTTTTGTATTAGTAGGGAATCGAGCTGGAAGTTAGAACAATAGTTTGCGGTGTTGGGCTTAAGAGGAGGGCTCCAAGTGCTAGACATATTTTTTGCCATCAAGAACACATTGTTTTCATTTTCAAAAATGGTCAAAGCGTATTTTTTTTAAGAAATTTATTTATTGATTAGTCGTGAAAATTACAAGCCCTACGACAAAAAAAGGTTATATTGACCGATACAATGATGATTGCTGTCCATATAAAATTTCTATAAAATTTTGTAGTATATTTCTTATTGGCAAATAAATGTTAATTCAAAACATGGTTTCAACAAATTTAAATATTTTTTTATAAAAAAATGTTTTGATTTTACTAATATTATTTACTTTTGCTAAAAATATGTCATAAAATTACTCTGATAAATAAATAACATACAGCTACCATATTAGTAATTTTATAAGAGCATATCTCCGTTACAATGATGTTTAATATTACACAGATATGTGAATCGATAAAATTTTGAATAATATATGAAATAAAAGAGAGTTTCTAAATCACGTAAATTAAGATTTCCATTCAGATTACCTGTTGCCTCAATGTGAAATTTTATCCATAATTCTGGAATGTGAAATGTAGTTTAAAGAAATTAAGATAATTCCATTAAAATCTTAAAATATCTTCTAGAATTTTTCAAAAAATTATAATAAAGAAAAGGTAAAACAATTTTTTATTCATAATAATAGTTATTTGAATATAATTAACACAGTTTTTGAAATTTATTTTGAACTGTTGGTTTACAACTAGTTACGATCATTTAAAATTTATTTCTGCAGCAGTTACTGATAATTCAATTCATTGATCTAGAATTAATATATATATATATATAAAGTGACTTTCGCTCATTAAACTGTGTGATAAATTTTTATCAGAATTCTCTTATTGATAAATAAGGCGTTCAAAGCAAACATTAATCCATGCATGCTTTGTTATCAAATAATTTTATCAATACGAAAAAGAATGATGGGGAAAATAGAAAAGATAATTTATTTTAAAGAAGTATTCTTCTTAGTTATTTTGCATTTATGAAACGACATTTCTTAAGCAGTTGAATATTATTGTTTCATAAAAAATCATTATTATTTTAAAAAATAAATAGTTGATGAAAAAAAAATATAAATTTTTCTATTCAGTTGTCTGAAAATGATTTCGATTTTTCTCCAAATAACAGAAAAAAAGAAATACATTTTTTTCTTATTTTATTCAAAGTGGATTTCTAAATTTCCCAAGCAAATAATACTAGAAATTGTACAAATGACTTTATTTTTATTCAATAACTATGTCTTAGGACCTGTATATCCAAGTATAAATCGAATAAAATTATTTAAAAAATTCATACTTTGAGAAATATATATGAAAGATGAAAATTAAATATATCTGAATTTAAATAATTTAGTACACCAAAATTTTGAATTTTTCTAAATTTTATGAGAAGTCACTAGAAACACGCAATTATCTTTCGTAGTTCAAATTCAAAAAGCGACACATAATATTTTCAAGAAGTTTTACTGGAAAATTTAGAAATTCCAGCTAAGGCAAGTTGTTGTTAGAAAGAGTTTGCCCATTGGCATAGATTCAAATAAAATTCAAATAAATGATCTCGAAAATGAAATTATAAAGGCTTAAATAAATGTGAAAGAAAAATTTGGAAACATACTAAAATTTAAGGAAAATATAGTTGTATTAACTTATAAATGAATAGAAAAAGCAGATTGTAAGAAATTGGAAAGTTCCTTCTATTTGTATAGATTAGAAAACTTTGAATGTTTATCGTGCTTTTTAAAAGCACCTTTTTGACAAAATTGTCTGTAACTCTTGTACAAACATTTTCTATTTAAAATAAGATTCAATTGGAGGATTTAAAGGGAATAAATGTAACGTAATATACACATAAATTCTATTCTTTTGAATTAGTTTCAACCGTATACAGAAATAAGACACGTAATACACTTTTTAGTTGGAGAAAAATATATCTAAATTTTAAGACAAATTCTATTTTAGATAAAACGTCAATATAAGTCTTTTATTTACTTTATAGGTAAATATTCCCTTTATTTCCACAAACACTGCCATTTTTACTTTTTCATACGTGGAATATATAGAAATATTGAAATTATCAAAAAATACTCCGAACTTGAGATTTTGGCAAATGAATTTTGAGAAATTTTGTTTGTGTGGTTCTTACAGAACAAATAAACTCTATAACTGAAAAACGTAAAAAGCCAGATAGATAAAATACACACGAAGTTTTAGCATCTAAAATGTAGATTATAATATTTTGAAGTAATTCTGCCAAAGGATTGATCATCTGTCTGCCTGTAAGTTTGATTACATGTATAGAGAAACTATTGTAATCTTCAAAAAAAAATCGAACTCGTGATTTTGGTGAATCTCCAAGTTTCAAAATTTGATGAATCGATCATCAAATTTTTAACTAAATCTATCAAAGGATTGATAATCTGTCGGTCTGCACTTTTGTACGCACGTAAATCCAATAATATAAATCAATGAAATTCGGCGTGCTATCTCGTGACTATATCTGGAATTCCATGTCAAATTTTGTTTCGAATCGATCTGAGAAAAGACATCGAAATTATATATTCACGTGATAGATTCTGTAAAAAAAGATCGATGTTTCATAACTATATCACTATTCTAGGCATTCAGGTCTAAACCGACATCCACGATTTTACACTAGGAGCGAGGGATAAATTTTTTCCGGAGATTACCGAGAAAGTTTCGGTTAGACCATTCCCGCTGGATTAAACATGAACAAGTAAAGTAAAAAGGACTTAAGCAAAAGTTTGCCAATATTGGCCAACCAAAGTTTCATTGCTACTGCACAGAATTGTTTGCACGAATAAAGATTATATATTATTACTTTCAATTTTTTTAACTAATATATTTTTATTGCTATGTGAAGATTATTATTTAAGTTTAATATATATTTTTTAATTCATCAATTAAGGGATTATAAAGAAATGAAAATTTCAACATCCGACACTTTCCACTCTCCACTGAATAACATATCTACAACTCATCCAAAGCTTTCATCCGTCTCTTACCATATCCCTCGTTGGTTCAGGTTCCATATCTCAACTTAAAATAACAATAATAAAATAACTTGTTTACAAGATTATCCAAAATATTTATATATACAAGGTGATTAGTAAAGTATTTTTAAGTTAAAATCAAAAATGTCGTCTCATATAATCATGGAAGTGATGTGTACTTATACAAAAATGTGCACTTATAAGGAATTTGTTGAGACAGGTCACAGCGCTCCTAGCGGCTAAATAAGGAAGTTAGAAATAACTGAAAAAAAGGAGTTTTGACCAAAAATTCCAATTAGAAAAATGTACACTATGCCAGGATAAAAGCAGAGGAAAAATTTCATGGAGTTATCTGTAAAACAGGGAGGGGGACATTTGCGATTAAATTTATAAACTATCCGTGACATGAAAAATGTTAATCTAAAATTAAAAAATGTATTTTTCGGTATTATTATAAAATTTGTCCGAGTTATGCAACGACGAAGTGAAATATAGGCAATTAAGACAGCAACAAAAATAATAATAAAAAAAATGCGAAAAACGCAATAAAGGAGGATACTTTAGAATACATTTTTCTATTATAAGATTATCCTTTTCATACAAATATTATCGCCATTTTTACAGATAACTTCAGGAAAAAACGTTTTCTATGCTTTTATTGTGGTATAGCATACATTTATTAATCGAAACTTTTAGACTATTGCCTTCACTTTTTTCAAATATTTATGTAACTTCCTTATTTCGGTGCTAGGGGCGCTGTAATCTGTTTCAATAAGGTTTCAACAAATTCAGCACAGTCACTTTACTATATGTGCACATTATTTCTCTGAATATAAGAGATGACGTTTTGAATTTAAATTTCAAGGGCTTAAAAAGACTTTTCCAATCACTCTGTATTTATGCATGCATGCACTTATAATATTGGAACTGATTCTCAGAAAAAAATCAAACTCTTCCTATTTTGCTGTTAATATATCAAAAGACGACTTCTGTGACCAGCTGCACATTCACAAAATTAATTGGGATTCCATAATTCTGTTGTAATTTTTCCTCCATACAGAATGCCCAATGAAGTTCAAATTGGATTTCAGATTTCTCTAAAACAAATGAAGGTACTAAGGGACAGGTGAACATTGTAGAGATATCTAGAGACTATGCGTTGAGTTTTCAAATTGAAATTGGCAAAATCATCAGATGTATATCTAGACATCGTTTCTTTGACTTCGTTAACTATTTTTAATACAGATATAATTTAACAACTGTACGTTTTATTAAATGTATTCTAATTAATAAAATGTAATCGATGAAATCCAGAGTCAGAATATCAGATAAAGAAATCACCTATTAATAAGAAAACTTCTGAAAAAGTTTTGTTTCTAGCTGAAAATGTATCTTTTAAAAAAATTGATTTGATAATTGAAATCAGTAGTACAGCTCTCAAAATTGGAAAGTCAAAAAGAGGGGAAATTGAGTTTTTTTCCCTGGCTAATTTCAGTTTCATAATAATATTATTTACAAATAAAAAAAAATATTGCTATTTATCTAGATAATAAATGCTTTCACTGTTTGCCAAACGATTCTTAAGCCCTCCGCGCTTTTGTGCATGTTTAGGATGTATTTAATTCGTCAAAATAAGGGGGAGAAGAAAAATGAAAGGAGATGTTTATATTCAACAATAAAGTAAACTCGTATTACGCGTGGAATAAATTTAAATAAAATAATATTATCAGAAACGACATGATACTCATATTTAAGAGAAAAAATAAAGAAAGAAAAAGTATCTAATAGGGCTGAAATCAAGGTCAAATAATGACGAAGAATTCCGGAAAAGTGGTCATCAATCCACGTTTCACCTTATAGTGAGATAAAATCGTCTAAAAAGTGCAATTTCCATATACTGAAACGAACAATATATTTCTTGATAATAAGCCTCGGTTTCAAAATTTAAATGAAAAAAAAACTATAATCATATATAATCAGCTATAATTTTATATATAACACATTCAGGTTTACGGATCTACTTTTTGTTCCGATGGGTAAAACAGAAAACTTTTCCGTAATATCAAAATACGTGCAAAATCAGCTCTTTTATCTGATCTGGAATCCACCCAAAAGTAAAAACGATTACAAAGCGAAAGGTTATCCGATAAAGCAGGTCGGTTCAGAAGGAATAGCTACCCGCTAACGCGAGGGTATTGTAAAAATAACGCGCAAAATATTCATCCCCCGCCCTGCAAATTGCTCCTTTTTTTTTCTTTTTTTTTCCCTTGATTTCGCTTTCATGTATGAAATTTCGGGTAAACGTATAAAGTCCGGTCTCTGATATTACCGGATGGAAGTATCGGATTTTGATTAAGCTGCATAAAAAAACAGTGGGTCATAAAAGTATGAAAAAATGAGGTTAATGTCGATAAGGGTAGCTTGGGGAAGTTCTAAAGTTAATGAATGTAAGCATCATTAACTTAAGAAAAACGTGAATATATTTCTGTGTTTTTTTCTCTCCTCTTTCTACCGCTTAAACCCACTTAGATATTAAAAACAAAATACAATTTTGAAATCAATCTTTCTTTTATGGTGCCGAATAGCATCAGAGAGCAAGCTAATGATTCAATAAGCGGAGAAGGATCGAGCTCGTGAATGTGACAAGGAAATTTATAAATCTGAAAGTGATTTAAATAGAATATTCTCTGCATAAAAATGAATTAATATTCACAATATATCTACATTTCGCCAATCGTGTCTTCTCCTCCTGAAAACTTATAAATACAGAACTGTTTTTAAATATATTTTATATAATACCAACCACACTTGACGTTCCTAGCAACATTGATTATATTTAAATCATATATAATCGTATATATTTCCTTTAAATCATATTTAACTTTAATTTTGATCTTAATTAGGATTAAGAAACATTTTTGAACACCAGATAACGATAGGCATCAGTGTGTTCTTATTTTGATAATCTCGGACTAGTTCTCAAGTAGATAAGTTACTAAGGGAAGACTGCCCAATGCCATGATTCTTATGACAAAATTTCATGAATATTCCTTCAATTCTTTACCGATCATGGTCCCTAGAACCTAAAACCACCTTCCGTACAAAATTTTAATTGGCTTGGAATATGTTGTAAGAAATGTAAAAACCTCGGATGAATTCGTAAATGGGCCATCTAGCTCAAAGGGATTGAAAATATTGGAGGGTTAGAATTTTCATTTCACTATAACTTTCTTAATATTGAAGAAGGAAAAATAAATTCAATTAGCCAAATTAGCGCCTTCTTAAGACAAATAACTTTTGTATTTGAAGTTTTTCGATAACTGCAATATCTTACAAGTTGGGATCTGAAAAAGGATTTCCAAACTCTAATTTTGTCTGTTTCTAACATCAACAATTTATGTTGATAGATAGTAACTTAAATGTAAAGGAATCAATATTTACCTTCCAGCTTGCCTAGAGGAATTTTTTTTTATTGCATAAATGAAACTTTTTAGTAGAGTCATGTCCCAAAGTGTCATTAAATTTTCTAGGTAAGTTATCATCTGCTTAAACGTCGTCTTTTTCTTCTACATGTACTTAGTGTTCTTATTTCTGTTGTAAACTGTTGAGATTGTAAAGAAACGTGTTTCTTTCGCTTTCAGCAATCGAAGAAAAACCAACATGATGAAATATTTATTTAATCATGTGAAATATTGATTTGAATCAAAACGATTAGAATTTCATTGCAATAATGATTTTTATTATTCAAACTTACGTTTTTTTTTATTGCCAAAATATAGAATACATGGAATAGCATTATAGCATGGAAAATAAATCGATATCAAAAAAGATTTTACATTCTAACAAGGTGCAAAAATTATTTTGTATAGTTCTTTTTCCAGGAAATGATCACAGAAAAATGCAAAACTCATACTAAATCCCTTAAACCTCTACTTTATACAAAATTCTGCATCCCTTTTAAAGTATACTTATTCTAAATTTAGCAGATCTAGGTGAAAGTATTTCGTTTGTAGAAGGCCAAATGACAATCTGGCACACTTTCTCCATCATTGTTAGTAGATATATTATGTATATATAAAATAAGTATGATTTGCAATCACCGCATGAATATATACATTATTATTCACATTATTTATCATAGTATTGACAAGAACTTTGAAACATGACTGTATAATCGTACTAAATAAAATGTTAACACGTTGATTGCCACTTTAATTTCACATACCATCATTAATTCTCATTATCCATTGAATATTTTGTTGAAATAATACTTACAATAGATAAATCAATTTGTGTAATTATTAATAAGGCATTTATTTTACTGAAATCATTGCTGATCTCCCCCCCCCCCCCGGCGCTGAATTGCAGTTGTTTCTTATGTGTGTATGTTACATATTACATAAATTTCTTCACATCCTTTTAGTAACGATGACAATTTAAAAACAGTGAACCTTACTCGAATTATGCCTTATTTTCTAATAATCTTGCGCCCTCGCCGGCAATCCCCATGGCATTCAACGTTTTTACAAATGTACTACAGAATGGTCTGAAAGTTTTCGCCAATCCTTGAAATTGAAACTAGGCAAATTATGAAAGATGCTATATGATGTATCTTGAATAGACTTTATTGAGTATAGACAGTCATTCTTTGTTGCTGTGCTTCCTTATGTTAGTGTCTGATATTATAAACTAAAATTTAGAGAAGTCTAAAAGCAATAATCCTGAAGAACTGTCATGCGATCTAACAAGAAAGATAGTGTTTGATTAAAATTAAAATTTTTATTTCATAGGACGTTGCTATTGTCATCAGTTCCCTAAAATAAATACAGTTCAAGCCTTTTCGATTGTTTATTGTTTTCTGTTGTGTCAGCCAATAATATTATTTTTTAAGTAGCAATAAATTGCTGTTATTTAACCCTTTAAAATTATTTTAAAGGAAAATTTGATTTTAGAAAACAAAATTTTGACAGGAATCTGCCTGATACATTTTAAGCCGCTGATTCCAAATCATGTAAATTAGTGAACTTTCTAGAAACTTATTTTTAGCTCTGTTACAACCAATAATTATATGTAATGATATTTCAATTTTTTTGGTTTTATTTATGAGATATTAATAATCAAAGAAAATTCAAGTTAATAGTACATATAGACCTATCAGAGATTTTTTTGTTCAAATAATCGACGTAATACGAGTTTCTACGCGTCTTATGATTAGAAATTGTAACCTTAACAGGCTACTCCGACCCACTCAAATGCACATGCATAAACCCGATTGACCGGGCCGCAGACCCAGCAAAGCTGGCTAGAATTATAGTTGAGTCCTAAGAGCCATCACCGGCCACAGTACAATCTTTCCCGTGGAAAGTACGTCCCATCATAGGTAGGTAGTAACCGTCTCCAGCCATTTCTGTACCCACCCGGGCGGACAGAACCAACTACCATACTGAAAGCTTCACATCCTCATTCTTGAGGTGCCCTGGTGGGAGATATATTGTTATTAGTAATATCACTGACTCTCCGACCCGCCCGAAGGCACACGGATAAAGAAATTGAATGGCCGGACCTTCTCAACAGCAACACTGGCAAGAACTGTGGTTGAATCCTAAAAGCCATCACCGGCCACGGTACAAACCTTCCTGAAGAAAGTACATCCCGTCATCTATGGGAGGAGCCAGATCCCCTAACTTTTTGTGTACCCTCCAGGATGGCGAGATCCAATCACCATACCGGAAGAATCTCATCCGTTTTTCGAGATGCCCACCAGGAGGTTGATCCATTTAGTTTGATTCATATTAATGGCAAATGTTTACGCATTGCCAGTAAGAACAATGCCCCCATATGGTATAGGATATCATCACTGTCTGAGCTGAGACATGAATATTATCTCAGCCCAAAATATAAAATTAAATAATAATAAAAAAATTAGTATTAATTTATAGATATTTTAAATATTTCACTTTATAAGTTGCTCTGTTCATATACAAACTAGCTTTAAAGAATTGGTTGGTGTCATCCTTTTGCTTCAGACACAGTTTTATTTCATAGATGATCACCAAGATCAACTCCACACAAATATATGCATTATTTTATAGTATATTATTGATATCTTCCATGCCTTGCAGCTCTTTTGTATGATTAACTTCAGTTATTCTTGGGAATAAAAATATGCATTTAAACAATTCCTTGCTGATATATTTTTTTAAAGATTCACAAGAAAAGAGCTAAACAAGCAAAAAATACTTTGGAAAACCATGTGAATATTTAGTACGATTTCTTTGACATGTTTCGAGACAAACTGCTCCAAACCAACCGGACTCTGGATCCGTTCTGAAGTTTGAGATAGTAGAAGCAATAAATCAGGCGGATGTAACTAGTTGAAAATGTCACTTCTGCATTTTTGAATTCTATTTGGTTTTACGCAAGGACAGTTGGCTTTACGCCCGGAAAAGTTTTAGACCAACGAATACGTTAGAAGATGGCTCGAAGGACTATTTAATCTTACTTTTAGAATATCCTTGTCTTTGTCTTTAAAATGAAAAACAAATTCTTTTTTACTATCAGACGAATTAATCAACCAGATACATAGAATTTCCAAACATGAATATTTCAGTTGCCCACAGAAGAAGTAGTTTTCTGTGTTCCTCCAGCCATTTGCCTCGTATAGAATTATTTTATATAAATTAAAATGAATGAGACAAAAGAAGCTGAAAAGAATTTCTCTGCATGAAAGCAATGTTCTTAATATATATTGTTGGATTTTTGAATATTTGCCTTTCTGCTACAATTTTACGATCAAATTATGGTCAACCCAGAATTTTATTTTTAACTATATTCCCTGAAGATGACTTGGACGCTTGTTAAATCTTTCGAGAATAAAAATTCCTCAAGTTGATGTGGAGTGTAAATTTGGAGAATTTGGTTCTCAAGTATTGCACTCTTGCAAGATCTTCTAACAGGTAATGGATCTTCATGTCTTCAGTGTTCAAATATTAATCATAAAAGAACATTCACGTAACTTCAAAAAAAAAAATGTAACTTAACAAATAAAACGAAAATAAAACTTCGAATTAGCTCAGAAAATAATATTATATAAATACAAGATTCTATGTCTTGGAATTTTAGCGTTTGATTTAGAGTTACATGTCACACAAAAATAGAAACCTATTAAATTAGAGAAACTAAATTAGAACAATGAAATAATTTATAAATTATAGTATTATATATTTGAATCATTGCTTGCTTCATTTCCAATGTATAGTAAATTTGTTTTCTTTAATACAGAGGAATACGAGTTTGCTTTGACAATATGAACTTATTCTTGATCCTAAAAAAGAAATAGTTATTACTTCTTCTACAATTATAAATTCTAACCATGAACATAAGATGTAAAAAAGCTATAAACAAACATGTGTGAAATCTTTAGTAACTAGCATCTCAGAGTTCGTGATCGATATTTGAAGAGGATTTAAAATGAAAGAATCATTTTTAAATACACTTCCTCTAACTTTAACTTCCAAGTAACTAATTAATTTTAATATCGTAATTTTTAATTCTTACAAAAGCTCTTTTAAAATATATATAACCATGCATTTGATTAGGGCATCAAAACTTTACATTTTTGGCAATTATTACAATTTTATAAAAGCATACACTGAAATAAAAGTACTATCCTTGTGAGCTGAACGTAAGAGGTTAATTTGGGCTCTTAGAAGCATAAAAAAGAAACGTATTTCAATTAAACGAAGCTACATCTCAAGAAATTATAAATATGGCATTTCTAAATATAGCATAAATAATTTTTTTACAATATATCGTGACTGAAACATTTTTTTTTTTCGTAATTAGTTGCTATTTCCTAGATCTAATCATAACAAATATTTTTCTCTTAGTTTGATTTAAAAATGATTATTTATCACCTTAATTTAATTTTGTCGCTACTGTTTTACTATACTATGATTCAAAAGATACCATTAAAAGTTTAAAATAACACAATGTTAGAAAAATAAATGAAGAATCAATTTTTCGAAAAGGAAATTGATCTGTCAACTCTAAAAGCAAATTTTATGTTTTACATTTGTGCACCTCGGCTTTGATAACCTAGCTGCTCTTTAATACTTTAATAAAAATAAAACTGAAAGTTGAAAAGGATGATTAGAAGCATCTAAACAGTTTCCTGTTATCTTATCGTCGTGGGCTCAGCGGAATTGTCCTATTAATTTGGAACTGAATTATTCTCAGAAATGTTTAATGATCGCGTTATCTTATGTACCTATCTAATATTTTAACAAAGAGCTGACTGGTTCCCTGGTAAATATGAATAATTTAAATGATTTTGTATTCTAGTAATTTTAATTATTTTTTAAAAATTAAAAATTGTTTCACAACTTTTTTACCAAAAAAATTAATTTACAATTTAATTAAAATGGTTTTGAATATTTATTTTACTAATCACCCCATCAATATTAGATTCATCTGATGAAAATAAAATTGATTTAAAATGAAATACGAAATGTATGCTACTATTATTGAATTGCAAGCAATACTTTAACGGAATATAATGTATAATAATTATTGAAACAGGCATATTTCTTAAGGGAATTCCGAGAATTATTAATTAATTAGATCAAATAATAGAAATGTTGCATTTGAAACCTGAATATTTTTAAACGATTAAAGTTCTGGAAAGCATTGAAAATATACACATGCTTATTTTCTTTCTTTCATTGGGATTCATTTCATTTATATATTAATTTCAGAACTTCAAATTATTATTATCATCTAACTTAATAATATGTTTAAAAATGTTAACTTTTATTGAAAATTTTACTTCTTATTTTCGTTACAAATGTTCTTCACAAAAAATTATGCCGTCATTGTTTTAAAAAAAATTACCTAATGATTAAAGTTTTAATAGGGCTAATTTTAAATGAAATTATTCTGATGTTTAAATTTTATTTTAATATTGTTTAAAAAAGAACATGACTAATTTTTCCTGGCTATTTTGAAAGTATCAAAAATGAACCAGTGGTATTGGTCTCCGCGAAATTCCCTCGCCTTACTCTCCAATAAAGGTCTTCACCTCCCTCTCCCCGCCACTTAAAACTGTGGACGGTGAAGCCGTGAACGCCTTACATGCCATTGACGAACAATAGCTACGAAATATAAATCTTTGGCTTGAATCTAATATTTTTACTGAATCTATCATGTTAATATTTATTCTTGGATGCCTTTTTTTCCGACCGACTGAAACCAGAATTTCATTTGTAATTACAAGATCATATGCAAATTTCATTGATTTAAGTCATTACATTCATGAGTTATTGCGCATACATATATTTGAAAGTACAGGCTGTCAGCTGGTCAACTCTTCGGCATATTTTGTGCAAAAGTTGACAAAAATCTGGATGCTAAACCAGTGCACCACATTTTATCAATATAGTTCTTTAAGCTTTGTAGTTATCGAGTGCTTTTGTATTAATACAGCTAGATAGACAGACTTCCGATAGAAAAGTAAAAATTTTGTCTAAAATTCGTACACCAAATTTTATTCATTTAGCTTAAAGCATTTTTGAATAATCGGGTTCAGAAGCAGACAGAAAAAATGCGAAAAATGTATTTATGGGACTTAATGTACTTAAGGAGGTCTGAATGCTGAAGATTCGTCAAAATCTCAAGTTCGAATATTTTGACGATAACTGTACATTCATTTTGACTTCTTCGTATATGGGAAAGTAAAAGACGAGTTAAAAAAGTTGACAATGATATATTTTAAATGCAAATGAAAAAAAAAATTTGCATCATAAGTGATTAACTTTCTAAACATATGCAACAAATTTTCCTCATATGTTTTTATGAACCATATGTCATATATTATGCCATATGTTTTATGTCATTTCAAATTTATCTTTTATGCTTTGTGACACGTTAGAAACAAATTATAGTGCTTTATGAGATATAATTATCTGAATACATATATAATAATTATGAGACATTAAATTATTAAATAAAGTATAACAAAATAGAGAAATAGAGATGTTTATCATTTTTTGGAAAAATATCAGATATATCCGGTATTCATACGTGTTCATTCAAAACTTTCTTCTACAGATATTTAGTTATATATGATCAATCAATGCCATCGACTTTAAACGGCCAAAATCTTTTTTAAAGTATTTTTTGTAGAAGACGCAATCTCTTTAAAAATGTTTCTATTTTATTTATTACTATGGTATTCGCCAATTAATATTATACTTATAACTTCAGAATGTTTCATTGCTTTAAAAAAGATGGAAGTGGTTCTCCGCCTATCAAAGAGATCCTCAAGTGACTTAAGAAATCCAAAGCTGCTAATTCTGAGATGAAAGATGAAGAGCATAGTGGTTACGCAGCAATGGTGGAAGTAATCTTATCAAGACCTTGCTTGCTGAAAATCCGCGATGCAGTCTGGGCAAGATAGTGAATACCAGTAATATTTTCAGGACAGAAGAACATAATTACTTTAAGATGAGATATGCAAATCGATATGAAATTTTGATTCTACACCTATTGACAGAGACCTATCCTTATGAGCCACGTCTTTGCATATCCATGCCTCTAAGAAATTCTTTCATAAAGAAACTGGTTGCTGGAACCGAGACTTGGATTTTATATCAAAATGTACATCTAAAACGTACTTGAATTTAGGATAATAGACTTTCAAGTATCGAGAAGCTTGAATTTCATTCCAAGAAAATTATTTTTTTCATTGGTGGGATTGTAGCCTACTATGAGTTGTTTTCACAAATTGAAATTATCAATTATGTCAAATATCGCAATATCGCAATCAGTTTGATAAACTGAAAATCGTCATAGCAGAAAAAGTTTGATTCGTAAGTGAAATGAAAACGCATATCATTGAATAGTTTGCAACTAAGCTCTAATAATTAAGGAAAGATGGAATAATGAGGTTTCCTGAAAGAAGGCAAAAGATCATAGAACAGAATGGTTCATATACAGAATGGCCATAAATTAACTTTCCTTGTTTGGCAGCATCTACAGCTAAAACGAATGAACGAAATGAAACCACATTTCCTATATAGAAGGCATGGAAAGATAAATTACCCAGAAAAATTAGTACCAAAGTTTTCCGATAGGGATTTACTGGCGCAATGAGAGTCCAGTTATGAATGAATTCATGAAACTCACAGAAAGTAATCTTTCTTTCATCAACATTAGGGTACCCTGAACACCGAGCAACATTTTCAATATGCTGACTTCCTCTGTGTACAAAATTGCACCAGGTGTATGACGTTATTTACTGCTGCGTGTAAACTGTCAATTTCGATATTCTTACGTTATTTACTGCTGCGTGTAAACTGTCAATTTCGATATTCTTAACAGCTCGTCTTATGCTCTGTTTCAAGAATGCAGGTTTGGAACGCCGGTAGCTCACACTACGGATATCAGGTATTCCCACAGCCGAAATTCACAGGAGGTGAGTCCAGGGAACGGGGAGGCCATTTCGTCTGAAAATATTGACTTATATCTCTCTCAATACCAAAATACTGTCGTAAAAGTTCTGTACTGATAGATGAATATGTGTCCTTGCTTCACGTTGCATGAAAATTATTCAGTCTAAGCTCTCTTTTCTGCAACAAAACTGAATAATAAAAGTTTGCAACATTTATCCATATTTTTCTCCATTAAGGGAGCAGGTAATTGGACTTGTTAGAGTGAAATTCTCAAAAACGTACTGCCCGATTATGAAATTGGCCGTGAAACCGAAACACACGATCACCTTTGGGGAATGCAATGACATTTCTTGGATCACTTTAGGACATTTACGTGCCCAAATACGCATATTTGAGTACTGACAGACTAATTCAATTGAAAGTGAGCTTCATCTCCCCACAATATTTTCCAAGGCCTGCCAATGTCGACCTTCATAAGGCAAGAAACATTAAAGCAAAAGTGAAAGGCTTTTCATGATCTGCGATTTGTAATGCTTGCACACGGCTGACCTTATATCGATAGAAATGTAGCATTTTGCGTAGGATTTTCCGTACAGTAGCATAGAGCATAATCGGTTTGACGAGCAACTACACGAGAGTATGGGCTATTGCTAGTCCCTGTGTCATCAAACACTGCTGTAACAACATCTGTTACGTCATCGTCTGGTACTGTTTTTCGTTCTCAGTCCTAGGTCCTAGCGAACCAGTTTACTCTATTTTTTTTAATCATAGCTCCCATTTTTTAATCCTTGTACTTTTATGCAATTTATGAAGGGTTCGAAATCACTTAAGAGCAACCAGGGAATTACACTGTTTAGTGTAAAACAGTTTTACTTGCAAAGCACATTGAGGTAAGGCAGGGCCCAGATTAAGCATACATCAACAGTCAATCACGAACAACAGTCAAAACGAGCTGCTAACATGTCATTTGTTCTTCTCTTTCTTCAAGGGATGCATTAGAAATTTTACATAACCATCCAGATATGCAAATTTCCTCGTTCGTACGTAACAGCAGCGCCAATGTTTCTCTTATCGGCAACTTTTGGCACTAATATTTTTTTTTCTACAGAATTCATTTTCCCACGATTTACACAGTCTATCTATGAAATGTGGTTTTATTTCGTTCATTCGCTTTAGCTAAAGATGCCGCCAAATAGGAGAAATTATTTTATGGTCATCCTGTATAATACAATTAATCACACCTAAACAAAATCAACATGTGTTAATTTTGTATAAAAAAAGAAACTACAGGGACATTTTTATTATTCAAATTAATGTCTGTAAAAAGGATACACATATTACAGAACGTATTTTTTCTTCCAGTTTCTTAAGAAATATTCAACTGAGCTAAACTTTGATGATAAATTTCCTTTCATGATAGTCCTTAGTAGGTTTGAATCAAATAGACGAGAACCTATCAAGATCAACAAAGGACTTGTCAGCCAAACGGTAAGCAGATGCGAAAGAATCGAGCTGACCGAGCACGAAGCACGTTTGAAAAGTGGACCGTAAGCACGCACGGGTGAGGCGAACTGTCAACCTGTCAATAATAGGTCACTGACAGATAGATGGGCAGTGGAAAAGTAATTGATATCCCATAGGTATTATTCACATGTCTTTTGACGCCGAACATATAATAAAAATATTAAAAATCTGTTTTCAATCATTTGAATTTAAAGAATATAGTGGTAAGCCATGCTAGATGAGTAAAGCAAAAAGCCTCAGCATCATTTTTATAACCTGCCAACAAATGTCTGAAAAGGACTACAGCAAGATAAAATCAGCTGCTATTCTGATAAGTTCGAATGTTTACAACATTGTTACATTAACATAAAGTTATTATAGTCAGAATATTGTGATCCCATCTGCCTGGTAGTTTTAAGACCGATTATTCTGGCGATGAATCTAATGATAAATTGAGTTGCACCTAATATTAATACAAAAATGCCCTATACCGCATTGTTTTATTAGCGCAGGTAGGAGCTGCAGCAAGAATTACTCCATGCTAGTACTTCTTTGCTCTCTGCTTCCCTAATCCTAAAACTTCTTTATACAAAGATACTTGACATCGTAGTTTTCAGATTGCTACCGATGCACACAATCTCATCAAAAAACTATTTGTTGAAGTACTACAGAATTAACAACAGGCCTACATTTGCAGACTAACATGTTACTCTAAACGAAGAAATCAAAATTTACAACACTTATGCATCATTCATTGAGCCGCAATCTATAAAATGGTTGTTAGAATACATATGCAAAAAATGTATAGTTAAAAATAAACTATATATAAGATATACTTTATCGATATAAAATATAATGAGACAGTTAAAAGACCTTAAATTTTAATTTTGTGTGAAATGTTATACTATATAACTTGTTAAAATCCATAAAATCATTGGAAAGAATAGAATAAAATTGGAAAAAGGTAACTGGATGAATAATGGAAAAACATATACTAAAAATTGATGGTATCGTTTGATAACAAGAGAATCGCAAAATAATAAATGATACGCGAAAGCTTTCAGTGAAAACATAAAAGTGCCTACAATGCAGTGTTATAAATATTTATAATGACATAATGAAAACAAGATAAAATATTTTATTACTGACTTGTAAATCAAAAAATTTTCTCGGAAAATAACTATTAATAAAAATAAATAAAATAAAATAAAAATAATAAATAAATACAACCAATAATGTAAATAAATAATAATTGATAATTGGCAGAGTAAGAGAGAGACAAAGAAGATATTTATTATTTCTCTTCAAATAACAACTTAAATAATTTATGAAGACATCTTCCCAAATTATTACCGTTCATTATTCAATTTTTAAAATTTTCAAAATTGTTTACCATGAATATTGTAATAAGAAATGAATTAGGCTTTACATATTAATTTTTAAAACCAGTTTAAATTAATTTCGATGTATGAAATTACGGTGTTTTCTATTTTGTCTTAAAGAAATTGGTTAGCTCAATATTTTATAGAATTTGTATTGGCAGTTAATAACATTATCTTCTTGTTTCTTGGATCTTCTATTTCTTATTTATTTTAATAATACAAGAGTATATTGTGCAATTCACTAAGATTAAAAACGAATATCTCAAAAATGTACTATAATATATATGAAGAAAGAGGATGGAAAAGAAGAGGCAAATGAAAAAGCAGATAAAAGAAAAAAAATTAGCAAATAGATGAATGAAAAAATAAAATTAATTTATTATTATAATGCAAACGATAAATTCTCGAAACTAATTAGACTTTATAAAATTAATTTCGAAAACGAAAAATCCCTTCGCGGCACACATCTCAAATTCCAACCTTAAAAAATGTAACCTTTAACCAAACAAGATACATTTTATATATTCAAATCTAATATACGATCGGTTTTAATAATTTCTTATTTTTCCCACAAGCGCTAGAATTCCCTACGAAATCTTATAAAATTTCTTCACTTACAGATTTATAATACACGGCCACCCCGCTACGGCAGTTATCCGTTCATTTAGACAGATTTAAAATCCAAACGAATGCCCAATATTTTTATGTTTTCTGTCCATTAGAAAACCAAAATGACCCAATCCCCATTTTATGTATTGCTCCACGTGTATAATACATAATATTTGGGTGGAAGCTACAGCGGCGGCTTGAAATGGCTGCGTTCAATTGGAAAAAAGGAAATTCCCAAAGTAAAAGACCCCTTCTCCTAAGATATGCATCCGTGGAGGATCTTTTCAGATGAAGTGCATTACGCCGAAGCCTCCAATGGCTCTTTTCCATTTTATATATAGTATTTATTTTATATTTATTTATTTATTTTCCAATGGTGGCAGCTGTATTTTATTCACTTTCTCTATTAGGCCCTATCTATGGCTCCAAACCCACGCTACTAGCTTTTTTTATATATATACGCGCAGTTTAATCGGATCGGAGAAGCTATTGAAGGGGAGGGATGGAAATGGAAATGAGTGCAGTTTATTAGTGGTGGTGTGAAAAAAATGACCCCCCTGAGAATTTGTGGAGGAATTTATTTTTTTCCACTCAAGTTTTGCTCCACCTCCGTTCTATTTTTTTGTTCTTTTTCTCAGCATTGGTTGCTTTATTTATTGGTTTATTTTTTACAAACCCTTTTTATAATGGTTTTTGTATTATTTATGTCCGACTAGGATGCTTGAGGTTCTATTTATTAAGACACAAGAACACGTGGTGTTAAAGGTGTTGGGTTTCATTCGCTTTTTGTCTTTTCTAATGTCTAGGTGCATTATTTATTATTTCATTACTTCTTTTCCAGTAAACCTCTTTTATCTTTTCGCTAAAAATTGATTTTGTATGGATTCTTAGGTGAGGTGAATTATAAGATAAGAAAAATAAATTATTTAGCATAAAAAGGAGATAAATTCTGAGCCTCCGATTAAGAGAAGTAACCATGTTAATGTAGAAGTAAATACAGTATATTTAATAATTATAAAAAAATTAAAGTATGTAGTTTGTTAACCAAAAATTAAAACGCAGAATGCTAAAAGTAAAAAGTAAAATGTGAAAATGTAAAGAAAGGTCTCAAAATTACGAAATATTTTAAATAGTTTTATAAATTAATGGGTGAATATGCAAATATTTTGAATCAAGTGATGGTATACCAATTATGAAAGAGAATATAAAGAGAATATACACTTTTTTTTCAGTTTCTACTGCAAAAGATACAGATCAAAGGAAGTAGCCAGATAAAAATATTATGAATAAATTAGAAAAGCTCCGTAAGACAGAATTCTTGGCACTAAATTTGGAATACGAAAAACATTACTGGACCGCTTGGAAGAGATTTTACGAAACCAGAACAATTATTGGATATTTTAATTCTGATAGACCAATTAAGAGTGTTTCAGTAGCAATAAACGATAATTATATACATATTTCATATCGAAAAGAATCCACTTGACAGTTGCTAACAAACAGACACAAGAGATATAGAAAAGGCACGGACACCAAGGGAAGGCGATCAATGAATTCTTACGCATTTTAGTTGTTTATCCATAAACCAGTTATATGTTTCACATTGAGAAGAAGAAAAATAAGTGTTGTCCCTAAGATGAGAAATGGAAGGATCAAAAGTTGAGGAATGTATTGTTCACAAATGAAAACAGATTTTGTTCATAATTCAGTTCAAGGCACCAACATATTTAATATTAATCTGGGACTGTTAAACTCTACCACCTACATCTCAGAAGTTGAAAGTTGATCCTACAGATGTAAGCGTATTATAGTGTGGACAGATAGATATTGAATAGGCATATTTAATTTTAGATCTTGAAATATTACATGCACACAATACATTTATTATTACAAGGATATCTTTTTCATTCGTACATTCTATTTAGGAGCTCCCGAGTTAGTTATGCTTGTTAAAATTAGTTACTAACAAAATTACTTTATCGGTTATCTATTAGTTTTACTTATACATTATATAATGAAATTGTTTTTAAATGTCTCAACATTATTTCACACTCGATATGGAGTTATTTCGTGTTATACACTTTACTGCTATTTAGACTCTTTCCACTACTACACTGATATTTATAAGAAACTTATAAGAAAATGCGGCAGTATGAAATGTTGCGTGCACAACTCAATCAATATAAGGTCTCTCTACTTCCTGGAAATCTCGTGATAATGACCTCAAATGCTTTTAAACACTGGAAGACCCTCAGAAAACAAATAAAATTCTAATTGAATCTGAGACTTTATTTTGGTGATATTAGTTTGAAGGATCCTCTGTTTTTAATATCTGTTAACGGCATTTCATTTCAATTCGGAATATAAAATATGGTAAAATGAGAATATTAATTGTCATTAATTTGATGCTAACTATTAAAGATGCTAATCTAAAAGATAAGTAAGCAAGAATTTTTTCAAAAAATTGGAAGGAAAGTTTCGAGAGAACGAAATTATTTTATTCAGTAATATGCTGCCAACTTTTGTCTATGACTTTTTGCCATCCTACAGATAGTACCGCGTTTCATTTAAAAGTTTCGGATTTTTATTTGCAAAGAATATCAAACTAGTTCTATTTGATATCAAGGAAATGTTTACAATTAAATACATCTAACATAAAAACAAGAACAAAATAGATTATTATCTCCCAGAACGAAACAAGGACTCTATTCAATTAAGCTCAATTAATTTGGAAGAGAAAAAACCCCATCAGTGTATGGTCTTGTATTACTATATTGAAACACGAAGTTATCTTTGAATTTTCTTTTCTTTAATTGCACTGTTCATTTTGATTAGTAGTTGAATGAGCACTTTGAATTAATTAGTTTTGAGATAAAATTTCAAGGATAATGACTTTGAAACATATCAAACTGTTCATATAATATTATGTTTATAAATACTAGTTTTTGATATTGTTTTACTGACTCATCTTATTTCTTCTAATAACATTTCACCTGATAATGTTGCAAGCAACCCATTTCATCTCCTTTTACTAAGCGCTTCAAAAAAGAAGTTCCATTTTGTAGGAACATAGCATATGACATACATGCATACATTTTGTTAACTAGAAACTTTTATTAATTATTTGGCAGCCTCGAATCCTAGTTTATTTTTCCTCAATCAATTATTAGAAACTATTGAAAAACCATAAATGATTATTCTAAACATTCTCTACGATCACTACAGTGTAATATTAATAAATTTACTGCTTCACATTTTCAAATATTCAGAAAAAAAAAGTAAGATAAAATCGTTAGAAGAAAAGCTCATTTTTTTTAATAGAAGAAAAGTTTTGATTCCATTGTATTCTCGAACCTATAAAAACAACATATATATATATATATATATATATATATATAGATATTGCGTGTCCGAATAGAAAAAACATTTGACATTTTAAAACTTCTGATTTATTTCATCCGGGAGGCATTTTATGTACAAGAAAAGATGATAAAATTGACGTCCGTTTACATTGCGATACAAGTGCAAAAAAGACCAACATTTTCCCCTTCAGTGGTTTTACTATTTGATAAGGAATTCTTTGACACGTGCAGTCGTAGGAAATTGTCATTTAGCTATCTTTGAAAGAATGTTGCTAGCATTAAGTATTTTTATCCCTGCACTCGGAGCGTGAGAAAATGCTGAAACTAACCCTTTTACAGAACGCATGTAAAATTAACTAAATAAAAGGTAGGAATCGGTTTAGGAAATAAGAGATCATTTTAGAATGAAATTAATACAGGCTAAGTAAGATAAAAATTAGGAAGATAATTAGGGTTTAAATTAGATTAATATATATCATTGCATTATATTATATATATATATATATATATATAGCTAAAAATCTCAGTTTTTCACATTCTTTGTTATTTCCGCATTTCTGCACTTCTTAAAATCGTATACTTTCACTGATACAAAAATTGGAGTTTCTATAACGATAAGTTCCAGTTCCTAAAATTGTTTTATTAAAAATTGAAATCAAATTTTGGATTCGCTTCCTTCTTTATTACGATTAAAACAAGCATAAAAATTAAAATGATTTTTTTTACTCCGCTTTCCAGCACGATTCCAGTATTTTATGATGAAAGGTTTTAAATATTATGGATTCGGGCTGAGCTTGCTATTGTCTGATTTTTTTTAAAAAAAAAAATCTTAATAATCGTTGGATTATAATGGTAGTTTAATGTGGTTGGATGGAATTTAATAAAGCACCAAATGTCTGATTGGATGGTGTTTAAATATCACTCGATAAAGTGTCGGAACCATCTAAGAATTATTTTTTCCCTTAAACATAAATTTAAAAAAAATCTAATTTTATCCTTTTACCCCCATCCGAAAGAAATACAGAAATAACGAGCTTCGAAAAATCATATCAGCAAAACTGACTAAGGGAGGGAAAAAAACTGAAATTAAAAATGAAAGAAAAGGAAAAACTAATACTTGTCAGGGTGGACAAACTCTCATCTCCTGTAACTCTCGCTTCCCAGCAATCCCCTAAGAAATCGCACATTTCGATCACGTCCGCCATGACAGCTAGATAGCGCGATCTAAAATCCCAGCTGCCTCACTTTAAAAAGTGATTGTTACGTTCGTAAACCCCTCAAAAAGTTGTAAAGGGGGAATGGGGGATGGATGTGACAACGACACGCATGGCGAATGTCAAGGCTGCTGCTGGAGAGCTAGGAGGACAAAAGAAAAAAAAAGGGGAGGGGAGCAAAAAGCTGCGTGATGGTGCGCCGTGAATTTTTATGGAGGTTATCATTCATAGTCATTGTCACGTCATTAGAATCATAGTAATTTCCAGATATATCATTAAATACACATTCGATTCTGCCGCAAAGACGAGTGAATACGCTACAGCAAAATGAACGTCATCGAATCTTGCTTAAAAAGTTTATTGCAAAAATTTTGTTCTATAATGGGCTTTGCATTTTTTTATACACGATAGCATTTTGCCATTCGAATTTTTGTATTTATAGCTTTCGTTTCTAATATTATTTTACTATCACATTTATATTAGCTCTATTTTTTCTTTAAAGAATTGATAATTTTCTAATAGAAAAAGCGATGTACTGAATTTACAGTTTCTCTTCAATTTCAAGCATTACAAAATACTTTTAATGTTTTCTTATTTTTTTCACTTCTATTTTATTTTTATCCTTAAAAAAATTAAAAGCAGATATATAGCATTTTACTGGATAATATGTATCTCATTAAATAATATACAGTATGCAAGACAATTATAAATAAATATTATTTTCTGATACCATAAAACAGAACTTTAATTTGTTGATTTTCTACAGGACAAGCCATTTGTGTCATACCTATTGAATTCGGAACACGTGCACTTTAAAGGAACTGCTCACGTCTGATACCATTTTTTAAAGTAATTAATAAATTACTAAAATAAATTCTTAGTAATTACTAATTAATAATTTAATTACCAATTAAATATTTTTTATTTTTATTTTTTCATTTATAAAGTTTTTATTTTTAAAATTTTTAATTTTTTTAAAAGATGAGAATTGTAAACGTCTGAACATTTTGTATATAAATTAAAAATATTATTTAGAATCTTATTCTTTGAAGTCTATTAAATTGTACAACTTTTTCAATTCTCATTTCACAGTAGTTTTGTTGTTTCCCTTTCCAAATTGCACGCATCTAACTTGAATAAACATCTTAAATCATCTCTCTTCCAATTCAATGCGTTTTTCCCCCTGCTGCATGTAGTAACCGTTCATTGAAAATGGCCAATTTTATAGCATTTGCATATGAATATTCCTTAATGCGAAATTGTGGAATTAATGATCACATTTCAAGTAATCGTTAAACAATACCAATAATAAAGTTATATCCATAAATCAATTTCGGTAGGTTTTTTTTATATCTTCTCCTTTTTGTAAAAGAATGTGTTGTTGCAAAAATTTAACATTATTTGCCTGCAGTAAATATAATAAGGAAAAGACAATTACAAACGTTTTTAATGAATATTGGATTTATGCAATCTCACTAAATGCTGACCTAGGCGATCATTTGGCAACTTGACGGCAAATAGAAAAACTCTGAAAAATATAAGAATTATGGTGATATCTCTCTTAATAGGAGATCCGCTGATTCTTCTAGAATACTTTATAATATGTTAAGAAATTATAAAAGGAGAACCTCTCAAGCGAAGAAGTCTTTGGAATATTGATCGTTGACCGAGTTCTCCAGAGGCATTCGGCCCACTATTTGTGTCGTTTCAATTGTTTAATAGAGATTTGATACTTACCTGTGTGCTGTATATTTCTACAATTACTATCTTTATATATGTTTCTGCTGTATTTTGTCACCTAAATTTCGTGTTTATTAGAAAGATAAAGCACGGCTATCTACTTTCGCATTCGCAAAGACTTCTAGTTGACCCAAAGAACACACAATATAATATTTTGTAAAAGACATTGATAGAAGCAGTTATTACTGTATTAATCCATCACATTTGAAATCAGATGTCTAAAATTATTTATAAAAAAGGATATTTTTCGCCAAAATTAAGAGATTTTTTTTATACATTAATAGAACGAAATTTTAGAACTGCAATTCAGTTAATTATAGCTCAGTTTTCTTTCTTTTCATTATCAGAGGGGATTCATATTAGTAGTTATATTCCTGTTACAGAAACGTGATAACTGCCTACATTTCCAATTGAAAATGAATACATTTTAATAATAATTATTGCATTTTCTTATTGATTTTAATAAGTCAATGATTATTATAATGAAATTTTAATGCGTTATGACAAATACATATCATATTTATCTTCATATACACATATAAAATGTAACGTATGTGATACAAATATCGCTCTTACTGCTTATTACCGTAAGACAACACTCATATTATATATTTTATATATATATATATATTAAAAAAATCATCTTACGATTGTCAGGGTGCTTCATTCATTGAACTTTCTTACAAACTCTATTTAATACAGCATTTCGAATAGAGTTTCAAAATGTTAATAGAAATGTTCTGGAGAGGATTCGGAATATATTTAGTCAGAGGAATACTGACTGAATATATAAAAAAGTATATTCAGTCAGAGGAATGAAGATATGAAAGAACTAAGAAACATGCTTTAAGCAAAAATGAAATCAATTGTCAGTATATAGGTAATCGAAATGAAATACTTATGGAAAATTCTCCAATAATTTATCTAGCAAAAATGGTTTTTGAATTATATAAAGAACAAAAAAATTAACTTTTTATGATATCTGTTCTATTTCCTACAATTTTTTCCCTTAATTTTAATTTTTTAAATTATGATGTGCTATTCGTTAAATTTTTTTAATGTTATTATGGTGATAAAAAAAATTATGCCACATTAATCAAACAGCATAAAATGTTAATAATTTGAGCGAACAAATTTGTTGTCAAAAGCTGTATGCATTATTACATTTTATGTTTTAATAAAAATCGGATTATTTCGACTGCATACTTTTAGAAATTTCGCATCATTTCTGAGCCTTATATGAATTTTTCATGCTTTCTACTAGTTAAAATGCAAATAATTTCATTCTTTTTAATATATGTCTATCGGCCATTTTATATCTGTAAAAGGCTTTCTATATGAGAAAATTATTTCTCTAATTATAAATAACCATTTTTTAAAATCAATATTAATAAAATTTCAATTCCGTAGGTTTTCAATTCGATGTGCAACAAACTGTAAATGTTTAATTATTTTCAAATACAAATAGGTCAATTAATTTTCTAATTAGAAGCTGTTGAAGCACTGAACACAATATATCGTACCATTTGAAAGTTTGCGTGACACATTGTTTTCCTAAAAATAAATAAATAAATAAATCTTAATGCCAATAACCCTTATTTTGATATTTTTTTCCCTCATAATTATTCAATAAAATAAATTTTTTAACACAAGAAACTTCTTTAAAATGAAAAATGAGAAAGGAAAATATAATTTTGCAATGCTGGTAAAAATATTTATAGCTTTATAGATATTAACTGTTAATAATTTTATTGAAAAAAACTTAATTTATAAAAATAACATAAGTTCTTCATTTTTGAATTAAACATTGAAACAGTCAAATTCGTTCAAAGCGACATTATTAAATATTTCAGTTACAGATGCTTAACGTCAAACATGAGTTCATATATGAAATATACATTAAAACGTATTATATTTATTCTTTGTTTATTAAATTATTCAACAGCAAGTTAAATGTTTTGGAAATTTAATTAATTGAATGATATATAAATAATTTAATTTTTTTAACTGAAACTATAAAATTAAGGCACATTCAATTAACTCAAATCTAAATGATAAAATATTAAATTAAAAATTACAGAGATTATTTTTCTTATCAGAACACAATAATATTGAATAAGAATATTGAACCATATTCCTATATCATCTCCAATTAATATAAACATATGAACATCATTTCTTAATAAATGCAATCATTATTTTCCAAATAAATTACTGAATACTTATTAAAGATGACATTTTAAGTTCACAAGAAAATTCATATAGTATTTTAAATAAAATGGCAATCTTTAAACTATAGAAAGTTAGTAAAAAATTATTTTTAAAATTTTAATTGAAATTAAAATAATCCAAATGTTTATGTCCTACTTTAAAAGAAAATGTTTCATGTACAATAAAATTATGCACAAGATTAAGTATAGAGTCAACTGCAAGAATGGCTTCAGTCCTGCATTTAACTCCCGCAATTGTATTAGTACTTTACCTCTATCAAATATGAAGCTTGATGTTTAATAACTTTAAGCTTATATCTGCAGTCATGAATCCATCAGGCTTACAATCAACTCCATTAGCAATTTGGGAAACGAGTTAAGCACCCTGACCAGTGGTCACTTGATTTGAATCTCAGGTTCTATGCAGTATGGTTACCTAACCTAGATTCTCCCACTTCTCGGAAATTGATGTCAAATATTGCTTACAACAGTTTCAATTGGCCCCATCATCCGATATTCAAACACATAATTTCTCTCATCATTGCTATGGCAACGAAATTATTATTCATATAATTATCGTATTATCAGACTTACTATTGACTGAAATCACAGCATATGACTATATTTGAATCTGTGTGAACATTAACTGTAATTAATCTTGATAATAGAGAATTTAAAAAAAAATCATGAATTCAATTTTTAAATTTTTATGTATAAAACGTGTGAATGCCTCTGCAGTTTCAAATATAAATATATACAACATAACATCAGAGTTATAACAACCATTGGATTATGCTTCCTCATTTAAAAATTAATAATTTTTAAACAGCACCTCTTAAATGAAACATTCGAAGCATTTCTATAATTTCAAAATTTGAGTACATTTTTATAGATTTTTCAGCCCTTTCAAAAGATTTTACTTAAAATAACTTCTTGATTTAAAAGCTTCACCGAATTTTATTATAAGAAGCTACATTAAAATGATTTTTTTAATATTATAGAGACACCGAATTCAAAAAAATGTCAAGTAAAGATTTTTACTTTATTGATATAATTGCAGAATTCTGTTTTTTATTCTTTATTTCAAAATCTCAAAACTGTTCATTTGACCTTTTAAAAAAATGTCCTTTAAATGACCTTTTCTCTATGTTAAGATTTCTTTTTCATTTCATTTATTAAACCTGTGTCTTTTTCCTAAACCCATAATTCAGACAGAGATTTAAAAAAAAAATTAACATGTTAATGATTATGTGTATGGAACATGGTGGATTTAGTAAGTGGTTATTTGCTTAGTTTTGTTATATTACATATAGAATAAAGTACAGTTAACTTACTCTTTATTCCTTATATGTACAAATCAAAATATGTATTCAATACAACTGAGTAACAATATATCAGATGTGTATTTAAAATCAGTTCACAAATTTTTGAAATGTATTTAAATTCCTCTAAAATAAAAAAAATTGAAATATAAATTATCATAATTTTAAAAGCAGTAAAAAATTTAAATTGTATTAAAGAAAAAAACTCTAACTAATGAAGAAAATAAAAATTACTTATTCACTTTTTTTCTGTGAAATTACAATAATATTAAAACTTTTTAATAATACTTAAAATAAAAATTTTGAAAAACAAGAAAGTACCGGGTCTTCTTATATTAATAATTCGATTTTTGTTTTATTCGTTCTCAAAGTAGAAAAGGAAAAAAACATTCCCATTATCAAAAAAATTAAAGTCAAAATTTTAATGAATTTCCGGTTTAAGTAAATGGAAATCCTTTTTAGAATTATGTTTGTCTTTATGTTTATGATCACGTTAACTCTGAAACGTATCCAGCAGTACAGATCAAGTTTATTATGTGGTGTTTACCCAAGTGTGGAGATTCCTATCTCATTTTAGATGCAAATTTCTCGATAATCAATATAATCATTTACCAACACATTTATTAAATAAATATATATATAGAGAGAAATATACAGATTTGGCCTGTTGCATTGACGATCTGAATTAAATTTTTGGCCAAATTTGCCCACAAACTGACTTCATAGGTGAGAATATCTCCATATGACTGTAATCGTGATAGTTTAAAAACGTGAAGACATAAATTTGAAACATTTGATGGGTGTTTTTATAATTCTATTTCGGTATCAAATTTTGGATCCAATAGATCAGAAGAAAAAAGTCCAAACTGATTACTCAATGTTCTTCATCACATACACCGAAACAAAAGACTCACTATATAGTATTAGCATGCAATAAAATTAAGAGTGAATTGAAATTAGACATCATGAATATACTGCTGCAAAGCAAGATAGGCTATGATAACTTAGCCTAAAAGAAAATAATAACACATCTAGTAATAATTTTTGAAAAAAATATAACTTAACGTGAAATTAAGATATTTCAGTATTCTATTTAGACAAGGAGAATCGATAATTGATATGTTTATAGATTCTCGATCTACATAAAAAAGAGGATTCAAAGCACAGAATGTAAAATAAAATTTCCCATAGCGGAGTAAGAAGATACACCGAATTTTCATAGAATGAAATCGCAACATCTGCAAAGAGAGTTGACAATTGCAACAGGGCTCCCAGGGGAAAAGAACATTCTGATGGACAAAATTCGTTGTTGTCACCTTTCTTTTTGTGAATATATTTTGTAAATAAACCCCTTTCCTTTCTTCCGCTCGTTTAATAATATGTATTGAGCAATAAGTGCACATAACATATCACAAATATTAAATAAAACTCGGCATCTTTAGTTATTATTATACATACTACTTATAGTATACTCCCAACGGTTTTGTAATAAAGATTATTTGCAAATCAATGCTATATAAAATGTTTCTGCAAATTAAAATATTAATTTGGTAATAAACGATAAATGTCAAATAATATATTGTTTTTAGATTAATTAAGCAGTGATTATTATTGAATCATAGATGCATAATTTTAAATTCCCAAGAAGAAAACACCCTCATTTGTGTAAAAAAAAAGGTATGCAATTGATTCGAACTATTATTGTCAGTACTAACTGCCATAACATACACTATAAATATGATTTTGAAGACGTTTTTAGGTATTTCATTAGAAAATGCTCCAGTATTTAACCAGGTGCCTGCTCGAGTTTCATCAAAATGTTTTGAAATACTTTGGAAACATAATTCATTGTTTTGATTTTCAAATCAATCCCTGATAGTTATTGCTAAAAAGACAATGACTGCGAGAAAAACATCTTATATTTGTAATTACTCCTTTATAGAGAATACTACTTGGCACGTCGTGGCTTAAGGATATTTGTCAAAGTGACAAAATATTTTTTTTATTCCAAGGAGCTGCGAACACGTCAGTAATGTATTAAGTTTAAGGTCCGAAAATTCACCACATTTTCCAAGTTATTCGCCTAAATATACCTAAGTTGACGGATTGGTAAGTGTCTAACTTACCCTCTGAACTTATTTTTTTATGTTTCGAAGTAATTATTGCTAATATTCTTCAAACATGTTAAGTGATTTTGACTAGATGCTGTGAAAAGATTTAAAAAAAATATTCATACCTTAACTGTTGCGAAGATAATCTCTAGATTCAATCATTTTTATATAATTTCACATATTAGAAGAGGGATTCAAAGAATGTTACACTCATATTTTATCAACACATTTTAAGTAAAAATGTAAGAAATTAAAACTGAGAATAGTGTATGATAATTTGTCTCTTTTTTTCACTGTATAATAATAATGTTTTACTTTTATCAAACGTAACTAAAATACTAATTCTGCATTTCTTATTTTATAAAGTTTTTAAGCGTACAGGTAGTCTCTCTTATCTTGTCTATTTATCTAATTATTTTTTATTATTTTGGCTAATATTTGTTCACCAATTTTCCTTTTTTAATAATGCATTTTTGATTATTTTTTTAAAAAATATGTTTTATATATGATTGAAAATGGTTCAAGCCTTTAGACATTGTATGTTTTTAATAAAACGGAGAATAACACTAAGAGTAGTACAATAGTACAAGTACCTATAAACATATGAATTTGAAAATTTCATTCTTATTAGTCTCAACAAGAAAAATTCCATTCTTTCATAAGAAGGGGAAATAATGATTGACGTATGAAATGTCTGAATTTTAAAATGAGGTGAAAGTCTTATGAATGAAAAATGTTATCATTATAAATGTTTAAATAAATCGAAACTGTAATGAAGCGAATTATGTATATAAATATGTAAATGAAGTATATAAAAATAATATATTTATATATAGAATGAAGTATATAAGTACAGAATATACAAATAGAATTTCACTGTTTTATTTTTGAAAAATTTTAATTCCATAACAGAATTTCTAATAGAGCCAATACCTCAAAAATTTCAGCACTGGCTCCTATGTAAGTCAAATAAAAGCATTATTCTAATTTATGCCATGAGTTGTTCCATATTAGTTCTTCAACAGTGAACACGGCATCTATTATTACAGCTTCAAATGCTTGAAGATCATGAATTGATGAAGCAAATATTCATGAAAATGACTAAATTTCCCTTGAAAAAAATAAATGATTTGATTTCATGGAACCACAAAATGCATTGCCCTTACAATATATTAAATATAAATATCCAAAAATAAAAATATAACATGTTAAAATAAAAATTAAAAAAAAAATCAAGGTTGTTGCCACCAAAGGATTGAGAAAGAAAATTATAAATCAAAAATTCTTATTAATATTTTTGTCCAACAAATGCTAATGAAATTATCCACATTAGATGTTCAAATGTTTGCTTTTTTCTTGGATATGACAATGTGGTTTGGTTATTTCGAGCGGAAAATTAAAATCTTTTAACAATATAATTGCACATACAGAATTCGTCTCAGGACTTCCTTTCTTAATCGAATATGTCACTTGCAAACAATGATATAACCAAGAAACAACATATTGCACTTTGAAATATAACTTAAGAAGGCATTTTTATAATCAACAAGAAATCAATTTTACGATACCTCAGGCTGTTCAAGAAGAGATCTAGACAACATTTTTTTTAGTCTGGCGACCATTTCTAAGAGGAGAGGACATTTACAAAAGAGACTTCCTGATTACTTGGAAAGGTGAAATAGAAAAGCATATTTCGCCAGTGGGTTCAAATGCTTTGTGGGGCTAGAGGCAAACTTTTCCAATGATGCAAGAGTCTGAAGAACTGAAAAATATAGGCTAGTAAACTTAAGTCTCAAAAACGTAAAGGATTTGAAAATTGAAATTATCTAAGGTGTTGGATCAAATGGAAAATTTTCTGGTGATTTGGTTTATATCCTATTCCTTACGTTTGCTTTAAAACCAGGTTTTTTTCCTTCAATCTCCTCTCAGAAATATTCAATTTATTCCTTAATTTTTAAGTGCTTCACTTTTTTTCTTTCGGCTGTACAGACTTTTAGCAAACCATTTGTTTCCTATGTGTGCAGGCTGGAAGAGACCGTGGTAAAACGATTCTAAATCTCCTAATTATTCCAGAACTAACTATTGAAAACACTAAAACTGTAAATACCTATTGCTGTAGGAGATTATTTGTTAAATGTTTATTATTTTATAATCGAAAGAAAGCAGGTTAGAATCCAAACGAAAGAACAAGAGCTGAAATAACATTATTCCAAATATTAATTGTTTTTATTGAGTAGCTATTAAGACACATAACAATGATCAAAAGTTTTACAAATATCAGGATTTTCGCTGTCGTTTCTAGCATTTCACTTTTCCATACGGATTTGCTGGAGATAAGAGTATCTCGAATATAAAATAAATACAAAAGGTTTACCAGTTTTTACTTCGGATTAGTATATTTATTATATTTTCTTATTTTAAAACGAAGACAGACTGAATGAATAAAAATAAATTGTTGGCTGTAACAAATTGTGTTCCATTGACATTGAAAGTGAATTTCGGATTTAGCCATGGAAATCAAAAATAAGAATCGACTATGATTATAAAACATTTGAAACTGAATGTTTGTGAAATCTCTAATAGATACAAAAAAGTAACAAACAAAATTTCATACCAAGCTTGAAAGTCTATATTAATATATATGACATGTTAAAATATAATTGAATAAAATAAAATATCGAATTTTCGTGGCTATAGCAATATCCCTGGAGATTCACAAAATGCCATTCTGAATAGTGAAACAAAATCTTCAATATATTCTATTTTTTGTATAAATATAATTAATTATTAAAATCTTATCAGAAATGCTTACGAAAGTCTTTAAGTATTATTTAGTGGTAAGTTATGAAAAGCAACTTCATTGTGCTATTTTTTTCCATTAACAAAGTTATGTTTAAAAGTGGAGAGAAAGGAGAAGTTCTATCAATATTTTTTCAAATTCCTCGAAAGTTGATTAATTATAATTTTTGCTAGTTTTTTTTTATTTAGTATTATTTGTTAAAATAAATCAGAATATTATATTGTCTAAGAAATTTGAAACTTGAAATAATCAATTGGAAGGTTAAATTCTTTCCTAGAGTATATTCATTGCATTCTATGCTGCACTATAAAAGAAATCAGCTGTCATAAGAGCACTGAATCTCAATATTTCCATTGCAGGACATAGAGAATGAACTTCTTATTATGGTTTTAAAATATAAAGATAGATATTGGAAAAAATATCCCTAGAGTGGAAAATAATATTACCTTCATCACTTATGATAAGTGACTTCATTGAAATATCGTTTTTTATGAAAATATCAAATACTTTTCTTTATACATACTTTCTGAAAATACTCTCCATAAAACCGTTTGAATTTTGCTTATAAGCTCATTTTTTGCGAAGTTTTGATTTTTATATTTACACAATATACGTTTCAATGCTTATCTTATATCTCTTAATGCTATTTTCTCAAATTCTGAATTTCGGCAGACTATTCTCAAGAGAAATTTCTTGATTTAGAATCTGATGCATAATTTTTGTTAAAAATTGTTATAATATTTTTCTCAATATGTTCTGAAGTTCCTGAAATAGAGAATAAGCAATTTGCTTAATTAAAAATGTTCTAGAATTGTCTCAATATTTTACAAATCATAAAAACTGAAAATATTTTGTTATTTGTCAGTCGATACGAGTATTAAAGATTGCACAGAACTACAGTTTACTTTTCAATTCAGGAACTTGATAATATATTTTTTAAGTAATCTACAAGATTTTGAACAGATCATTTGATAAATTAAACTAAAAGGGTTTTGTTTTATAACATGTTTTAGCTTAAATATTTGAATTTTCTACTTTTGTCATTTCATTTGGCATTTTTTGCTATCAAACACTTTTTCAATCTATTTTATACAAAAGTTTAAAAAATATTTTGCAGCAGTTTTCAGAACTTTCATCTCTAATATAGTCATATGCCTGCAAAAATCAGTTTCTAACGAACAGATGTTAATTTTTAAGTGATTAAAAAGTTTTGAAGCGATATAAAAGTGAAATAAATACAAACAAACATCATGCAAGACGAAAAAAATAAAGAGTTCAATAGTTAAAACAACTTATTTTTTTATTTCTTCTTTTTTTATATACTTTATTCGATTCCAGATGTTCTTTAATACATACCATTGAGCCGTGTCCTGAAAATCACTTCTTTCTACAATTCTTTGAATGGAACTATTTTGTGATTAAAACCGATAAACTAACATTCTTTCTAAAAGTCACCACTTGTTTTCTTTTTTTCCTGTGGCGGATCAAATAAGACATTAGGATTTTACTCCTCTTGTAATATAAAGCTTTTGCATCTCTAACATGATGCACAAGTTTCGTCGGATTGATCAAAAAGGAAATGTTACACAAGTTCATGAACAAAAATAAGCGAAACTCTAATTTAGTCTAATGAGGAAAAATCTACTATTTTCTCAAATAGGTTAGAAACGGGGTTTTGGATTTACTTGATAAATTCGTCTTTAGAAGAGTTCTTCGATGTCGCTAAACTTTAATTAATTATTACTAATTCATAAAAAATATGATTTATAATTCTTAGTACATATAGAGGGATGAATAACATAACTATAAATTGATGATATATGGGTAAGTGAGCAGAATAGTACCATGAGGGCATGGGTATCAAAATAGTACCCTTCAAAAATTATCATTATTAAATATCTTTATGTCATACTTCGACGTCCATTATGATATTCATAAATGAATAATTTAACCCTTTCTAGGGACATATACTTCCTACTAAATTAATGAATTTTTGTATGAAGTCACATAAGTTGGCATAAGTTCTGACAAATTTTTCAATAAAACAAAATCTTAGATACTTCACTTATTTATCTCGCACAAAATGGTTTGTCTTGATTTCTCAATTAGTTATTAAATAAATAAATTTATTAAATAAATAAATAAAATTTATCAAATGAGTAAATGAATAACTTTTCTTAAGTCAATTTCAATCCGAAAAGTATTTTAATATACCATAAGTAGAAAAAAAAATTGTCTCTGGAAAGGTTAACTCGGATTCTCACACAATTAAAATGGAACAAGTAAAGCGTTCTTCCCTTACCGCACTTTTATTTTTACACAATATGGCATGTTTTGTTTTACGTTTTGAAATACAATGAAGAAAACGTATATCCCCAATCAACTGGATTCAAAATTTCACACAGAAAAATTATCTTAGCCCCAAGATCACATTTCACTCCACAAGATCACAAGATTCTTTTTAAAGAACATACGAATAGGTGAGCAGTTATTCAGTTCATTAAGGGATTCTGGACAAAATTTGATATAAATAATCTAAATTGATAGAAAAAGAGAAGAAAGACGACTGAAATTCTTATAAAATTCGGCATCATATTTTATCATGAGTCAGTTTATTGTGATTTTGAGCCATTATATCCATTTACACAGTCGTTGATAGGTTTTGTCGATCAAAATTAGTTGGAGATTAACAAATTTGCTGTCAAACTTCATTCATATTTTTCTTTTAAGTTTTGGCTCATCGCATTCACTGGCAGATAGGCTGTCAATTAGGAACCATAAGTCCCTAAAGGTTAGGGAGAAGCCTAAAATTTGGAGAATCGCCAAAATTTTGAGATCAGAAGAAGTACTATTTTTTATATATGAAAATTATAATTAAAGGTAAGAAAAATATGCTACATAAGAAAGTTATAACTCCAGAAAGTTGAGGAAAACTTTTGTATTTTTTTCTAAGCATCTAATTTGTATTTATCTAATTATGCACCTCACGAAAGTGATGATTTAAATCTCACTGTGCTTCTCAATGAATCGTTAAATTTTCCTTTAAATTAAGCACTCGTTTGCTATTAATATCTTTGAATAGTAAATCAATAACTCGGCATGCAAAAAAAAGAGAGAGTAAAACCTGTCAAAATAGTTAACCTATCTCACTTCTTTGACATCAGAGGGCAATGGTAGCACTGCATTCTTCTTACAGCTTATCGGATTACTTCCTCTCCATCATTAAGAAAACAGCAATTCTAATCGAAATGCATTGAAGAAGGAAAGAGAAAGGAGATTGCAAATTGCTCGGGAGGGGGGGCTGCAGTAATGTCCCTCCATCGCATTATCCTATCTCAAGACAGATTAAAGGAATAGATGTCGCCATCTATATTCACAGTGAGGAAATTAGGATATAAAGATGATGAATTGTCTGAAGCGTTAATTACTGATTCGTTACATGCTAAACTGTGATTGAAAGTCTAGATTTTCCAATGAAGCGGGAAATGATCCATCTAGAATCTAGAGCGGATAATTTGGAAATGGATTTATGCGGAATGCTTCTGATCGTCTATCGAATTTTCTGCTGATTCAAAACTGGCTAAATTTACTCTTATTTGAAACTATTAGGTAGTTTAAACGGAGGATGGATATTAATTCATTCAAATTATCTAATATATATACGACTGGTGCCAGCATTTATCAAAATTGCAAGGGAATGGATTAATATGAGTTTTACGTTATTTAGGTTTCAAATTACTTCGATAGAATTCTGGATGCGTATTTTCGTTGTTATATAATTAATCTGGGATTTATTTATATAGAGTTTAAATTATAGAGTTAATTAATTTCATGATGATACAGAAATGTAATGTAAGTAAAGTCTTTCTATGATTACTAAGCGTTAGTATGAAACAATCGGTTAGATAATAATGCAAGATTTTTGTAGTTGTATATTCTTATTTTTAAAGTTTTTTTTCCTTTGTTGAACAAATTGAGCAACTGATCAAAACTTACATGTTAAAATAAATTTTAAATTCTAACAGAATGGAGTTGGTGTGAAAAAAGCTTAGTGTTATTTTTCATGATTCTACGAAATGAAATCAGCCACTTCTGTTTAAAAGAAGTTTAATCATAGTAGTGAATAGTTTCCCCTCATATGTATTTCGGGTAGGCAAGGTAAGATAACAAAAGTTGTTGGTTTGAAAAAATGCGTAGAGTTATTTTTTTCATGATTCTATGAAAGGAAATCAGTCACTTCTGTTCAAGAGAAGTTTTGAATATTAGTTATTTGTGAATATTTTCCACTGATATGCATTTCAGGATAAGCAAGTATTGAAGTTAAGGTGACAAAGGTTGTATCTAATGTTACATAAAAAATGTCGAGTAACTTATAGTCAGAACTAAAATAACACTTTGGCATTTTTTGAGCTACAAAGATAGCACAAGCTAAAATTTGTTGAATTAATTTGTTTAACTACAAACTTGAATTTATATACACATGAATGAATGAATGAATTTATATACACATATAAATATAGTAATTTGTTGGCAGAAAAATATTAAAATCAAGACGAAACTTTATACATATCTACCATATCTTACCTGAAACCATAACACACACACACAAACAAACAAAAAAGAAAAAAAACCCAGAAAGTCTCTTTTATATAAAGGAGCAAAAATAATGCATGATTATATTTATCTTGAAGAAATTAATGATTGAATGTATATTACCAATATCCGAATGTGGAACTAATACCTAGGAACAATTTCCTAGAAAATTTTGAACATATAATAATTGCTAAAAATGTACATATTTGCATCAAAGTTCCCGATTCGATATAGAGTAATATAGTTAAATCTCCTGCTGTCACGACTTATATCTTTGAATCAGACGGTTTGTCTAATTAGATGATACTTTATTTGCTCTTTCTGAATTGTAGAAGAGAGGATATTATCTATTCGGAAAGCAAGTGTGAGTCATAGGATATTCATGCATCATCCAATGCGTCTCTCTGGCTTGGTACGATACCGTTTTTGATTAATACTTTAATACATTTGCATTTTTTTTTATTCAGTAAAATTGCTAAAATACATTTTCAAAGTCTTTCATACCAGTCTTTAATGTTACACATACGAAGTAAACTCGCACACAATATCGTAATAAAAATGTTTATAAGTCCTAATAAGACATAACTAACGAAGTGTCTGTCGTCGCTTTAATGAGGTGGGACTCAATGGTTTGAAACTGTCCTGAATTTCTAAAACCAACCGAAATCTACATCTACATCAATGTCAACCAACTAGATGTCGGCATGCATTGTAGTTTCGAAAGTTTCCTCGAAAATCGGCTCCCACAAAGCAGTGTGCCATTATTGGGATCAATCGCCCGGCTCGTTAGTATTGAATGCTGTTCGAAGTAAATCCCTAACGACCAGCCATTGCCCTAAGACGAAGGGGACTTCCCTTACCGAGTGTCCCCCTTTGGGTCTTAGGTAATATCTACACGGGGTTTAAACGAAAGTGCTATTAAGAGGGAACGAGTGATTTAAGAGGGTATTTATTCGACTTTCTGTAATAGAAATCAATGATGTGATCGTGCAATTACACGTGGCCGAAATAATTAGGTGGATTTAAATGGTAATTATCGTCGTAGTTTTCATTATTCGAACATTTTCGTTGTGATAGCTGTTCTTTATCGTATTCGAAGAAGGAACTGGGGAGTTATTAGAGTTCTGCCTGATTTATTGGGCATCCACCTAACTCATTAAAGGGGGGGGGAGCGTTCCAGAAGTGTTTTCAGTTTATCTTAAATATTTTACCTTGCTTTTGAAAAATGGCTCTCGCTTTCGGACACAGTTTTAATTTAATGCAGATGGAATAAATTATAATTGCTAATTTCCATAATAGCTCGGTTCGAGAATAAAACTATGAGTTTTAAATCTTATCATTAATGTTCATCTCCCAGCATTCATGCTCTAATTAACTCGGCATTTATTTTTAAAATTTGTTTTCTATGTCTGCGTTACTGCCTTTTGTATTAACTTTACTTTGAAACTTCATCACAGATGAGTTTACGTGAAAATGCAGTTATAAATGAAGCTGAAATGCTATTTTCAAATGTAAATAAAAAAAATACGTTTTTATGAATGTGAAAGACTTTCCATACGCACTATTAAATAAAAGATTATGTGTATACTGGAATATCAAAAATTTTGAAACGCAATATTATATTCCATTTATGCTTCACTATTAATTTTAATGTCTTTTATATTGTCTTGAACTTTGTGCAATAATATTTTAGAAATGAAATTTTAAATGAAAACAATGCATTTTTCTAATAATAATATGTTTCGGATTTTATTAAAGGGCAAGAATTATCATATAAATTTAAATATTAAATATTTCTTTAATAACAAAACGTTATTAAATAAATTATGCTGGATAACAATTTAATTCTCTAAACTATTTATACAAAACTTTTTTTTAATATCATGCATTTCACTATATAATACATAGCAGACTTATTTTTAAAGAAAATTTATATTGGACTCTGTTATACTCATTTAGCTAATATAATGTTAGGGTATGATTATAGCTGAAAATGAGACACATCCTTTTCAAAAACTGTGATATCAGTTTAACATTATAACATCCTGTATTTACACGGTTTAATATCTTGTGTTTAACATCCTAAAATAACGTGTTTAATACAATTGAACATAGTAACAACCTGTGTTTAATACTATTTGACATCCTGTGATAACATCCTAACGAAACCATAAGGATGACATATTAATGGTTAAAACAGAACATTCTACAAAATGAAAAATTATTAGCAGAAATTTAATTCCCGGTGTAAGATAGTTTGTTGCATATATTTTTACAAATCGTTTTTTATGACAATTTTAATATTTCTGTATCTCAAATTAACATACTAATTTAAAATGATTTTAAGTCAAAGATATTTTCTTAAATCCGATTACAGAAAAAAATAGTTACCGTATTCTATAATGTATAATTTATCAAAGAATAACTACTCCGTATGATTCTTAATTTAAAAATATAGTATTGTTAAGGAAAGTCTCCTAAAATACGTCCACAAGTTTTGCGATGAAAAAGGCTAACAAAGTTCATAAATAATATCGAGGCTTTATTCCATACATGCACAAAAATGAAACTGGTAGTAAAATATTGACGACAGTAAAAAGCAGCCTTTATGCTTCAAATTGTTATTAAACAATGGAGAGAGCACAAAACGCTCAAACAGAACTGCTCAGGGCAAAGGAACTTTCTGAAGGTTATCGTAACTTTAATCCTAATCGAAGTATCATCTTAATTCTCAAAAATTCTAGGTCCTACATTTCACCAAATTCATTGTGGAATATCAATAATCCTGTATACATTCAGCATCGAATAAGGCCATATGTAAAACTGTCTTCCTTGTCAAAATGATTGTTCAGAAATGTACTTTACATATTCTTAACAGCATACATATAGATATCAGAATAGTAAATAAAATGTATTTGAAGTTCCGTTCGGTATGAGAATCTCTCTTTGTAGAGAAATGATTTTCCAAACCTTAGATAACAATTTAAAGCCTTTTGTTTCAAATTCCACGATTTGTTTACGAGATATTTGCATTCAATAACAAAGATAAAAAAAAAGTTTAAACCAATTAAATATGACCTAATGCATTCTTTATTATTAAAGTGTATCAGTCAATTAATAATGAGCACAATTATATTTTATAATAAGATGATACATTTAGTTGTACCATTTTTTCAGAATTGTCATTCAAATATGATGAACTATTCTGAAAGTGTTCTACCTTCGACTTTCTCATATATTTTTACATATGAATATTATTCAGGAGAATGTTTTCGAATTCTGGCAACTTGAACAATTTTTATAGAAAAGTTGTAAAGGAGTTATTTTACAACAAAAGGTGATAAAATTTATTGGTAGTGTATATATTTTCAAAGCAATGGCTTTTAAGCATATCATCTGAATTTTAAGAAATAAAATTGTTTAAAAATGGCCATTAGTTTCCTAGAGGAAGCTCATGTCCCAGAATGGAATACTGGTTTTCCAAATTGGACCAACAATTCTTTTAAGCACAGTTAAAAAAAATCGTGATTCTCACATTCACACTTACAAACAAATACATGAGTCCACTATTATAATATTTTAAGTTCTGTATTATTTCTACTTCCCTTGTATCTACATATATGAAACAAAATCAATTAGCTATAGTAATTTCTATATTTCAGCGTATATCAAATAATTTGAAACCTAAAAGGAAAGAAATTTTCTCTGTCTTTACTTTACAGCTGAAATGATTTTTGAAAAATTACTGTACATCTTAATACTGTTCGCTAGAGATAAATCAGTTAATTGTTAATAATAAACATCAGATAAAAATATTTTTAAAAAATTAACGTAATTATTAAAATTATGGCAATTATTCAAATAAAAAATTTTGTATTATTTCAATACAATTATATTATTATAATCCGGTGACACTTTCAATTGTAAATATTTATCAAAGTTCTATAATATTTAAAGGTTACGCCATTACTTTTGAATTGTTATAATTGCCGTTTAACTTCTAATTTGATATTTCTACTACAATGAACGTATACATAATAAATTCGGAATTGAAAATTTAAAAATTAAAAAAGGCACAATTCCCTTCTTCACACACATTTTTTTAAAGTCTTTTTTTTTTTTTCAAAAAACGTTTTTCGCCATAAGAAAATTAAGATTGAAATTAGCATAAATATTATTTTTGTAATGAAATAAAATTTCTTATTATAATAAATATTATAAATTTTGCTATTTGCAAAAAGTTTCTAGTGTAAAGCTTTACAAACTTTAGGTAGGCTAGGGTTTCTTAGGGAATTAAAGAAAAATAAAAAGGAAATAATTTTATCTTAAAATTAATAAAGTCTTTAAAAAATCGTTCATTCATAAGAACTTTCCTTAATTTAAATATAATTTGTCATTAATTTGTTTTCGTTAGCTGGCCGTTCACTTTTAAAGCATCCCATACTATTCCTATTCATACCAAACCTACTTTGAAACTTCAACTAAAAAAAGCGATATAATTCAAGAATTTATTTTAATATTCTTTTTGTGATCTCTTTTGGCTAACACCACCGAACTGGCAATCATTGACAATCATTGGTATCAATTGATATAAAATAAAATAAATAATTTAATAACATTAACAACTCTTATGAAGTTTTATCAATATCATGGTTATTGATATTACAGAAATTATTAAAATCTCTTATTGTCATTACTTTCCTACACCAAAATTGAATAATTTCTTATGGGTTTAGAAAAGAATAAATTTGATTAACTATAAAGTATTATAAAAAATCTTTGGCTTCTTTAACAGAGAAATTAGTATAATTCATAATAAATCAGTTTTTGAAGACCATTGGTGTAGTTGCATGTCAATTGTCACTATGCATGTCACCTAATTAAATTCTGTATTGTGATTCCATTTCTTTTCTACTGAGCGAACTGCACCAGTAATACAGAATTTAATTTAAGGAATGCATTTGTCGTGTATGAATGAACACGAAATGCCTCCTTTAGCATTTCTGATGAATAAAAAGATATCCGGTTTGTTTGGGAATAACTTTCAAAGGAATACATATTCCAGGTTTGTATTAACCCTTCTCTATGGCTTCTAATTACCGGTCCGGAAAGGTAAACAATCAATTCTATGCCTTTGAATTCGATAATTACTCTCTCCGAAATGGTTGCGCGGAAAGGAAGTGTATCACCAAATGTTACCTCGACGTTTAAGCAAAACTTGAAACTCCGGCATCGAAGAGAACAATCGAAGAGGCAGACCAGGGAATTCATTCCATTTGCGATATTTCTATTAATTGGAGTGTTCGGACTTGCTTTAACTAATGGCTTTCTGCTGGCCGTGCGTGAAGCAGGCACATGCATGCCGGAATCATTTGGCCAGAAAATTTATGCATCGCAGTTGGAACCTAATAGCCCCACTCATAAATCAGGGTAAGGTTTCGGGCCTTTTCTATGACATTCGGAACAACTGTCCGTCTGTCTATGCACTGGAGTCCTATTCGATCGGCTATTAGTCAAAACGCGCCAGCCCGTTTGTTCCTGTACCACTCGATACTGAGGAAATACAATTTGATGTGGAATGCCGCTGCGCCACTTGCTACTGTTCGATTTATGCTTAGTCAGTCACTGAGTGGCGAGAATGTTAATGGGCCAAGTGAGTCATAAATTATACATTGGCTGTTTCTTTCTTACCGGTGCTTGTTTCATTCGCTGAGCTACCGGACTACATAATTCGACGACTGCTTTTAGACTGAAGGAATTTTTTTGAGCTACATGTTTCATTTTGTAGATCCAGGAAGTAGATTACTTCCGCAATCAGCACGATATCATTTGCAACAATTTCAAATGTAATTTTTTTTAATTGGTGCAACGTCGATGTCACAAAAAGATATACTCAAAAATGTATTACTGAATTTTATAAAACAGTTAGCATTAATTTGGATAATAATCAAATATCTTTAATTTGGTTTACACATTAATTTTCATCTCAAATTAACTTTTGTGTTACTTGAAAATGGAACATTAATATAACGAAACGGTATTAAACGCTATACTCGCAAATATATATCTAGTTTCAAAAAATCAAGATTTTATTAACTTACTTCAGAGCGAAAAATATTTTTTTTTTCCATGAAAAATGTGGTATTAAAAGTTAATGTTGTACAAGCATGATTTGCTGATGCAAATGCTTTAACCCCACAGTGTATTATATAGCCAAACGGCTAAACATGTTTATTTCCATTTATAAGCCTCACGTGACTGTTCCAAAAGGAAACAATGTTTGGAAATCCCTTTTTAAATGCTTTTTGATAAAAACATTTGTAGAAATTTGATAGACACTTGTACTAGAATTAGATATAAACTAGAAAATTAGAAAAATACCAAGTTTACTGTTGTATCATTAAAAATATAATAATTCTATATTTAATTCTATTTAAAAATATAGATTCTATATTTTTAATTCTATCATTAAAAATATTATCAAAATATTTTAATTTTTTTTTTTGCATTATAAAAATATATTGGTGAAAAGACGCTTTTATTTTTATTTCAGAATCGTTAGAACATGATTTATATCACTGAGATATTGCATAATTCATAACGTAGCCATTCGCAGATTTTTTTAAAAAAATCGCGAAATAATGATTAAATTTCTTTATTAACTTTCCTGTATTATATGTAACTATTCAAAATAAGTGCAATTTTTTTATAAAAAATATAGAAAATCGCATTCTCTGGTTAAAAAAATTGGAAATTCACTGACATTCCTAATATATTTTTTAACTTCAAGAAAATTAAATAGTTTTGTTTATCTTTATATGTATTCATTGTGACTTCATTTCATTATCGTAATGTTTTCCGTGTCTCAAGCTTTTACGATTTTTGCTTTGACCTGAAGAATTTTTTTCATCAAAAAAAAAAAAAATTACATAGATTTTTTTAACACTAATAAAAGTATTTTTAAATCTCAGCATTTAATACTTTAATTTTAAAATATATAAATGCAATGAATGTCCAATTTTTTACCTATGTATTTTTACTTCTATTTGACATTCAGAATACCTTGTTTTTCGCTATTAAAAATGCCCTTTTTTTTTCTGCGATGCATATTATGAAATAACCGCATTTTAAAAATATTTTTATGCAATTAGTATTTGATATCAAGGCAATATTTTTTTCAGATTACATACCAATATTTAAATTCATTTCCCTTAAATTACCGTTTTTGCTATTACAAATTTCAAAAGGGATTTCATTTTCTGATAAAAAGGATTTATTAAAATGTGGGCAACTATATATTCAGATCGTTTTGTAGACAATGAAATACAAAATGCTCTTTGAGTTGAAAGAAAGATGAGTTATTTTTAAAAAAAGATCTCATGACTAGAAAACCGGAATGTAGAAAAAAATTCGCTATGACAGTTCATTGTTTAACTCCAGGGCAACAAAATGGTCTTCTTTGTCATTAAATTATATGAGATTGAATCACCTGAAACCACCCGAGTTATCATTATATGGTTAAAGACAAAACAGATGTAACTGATAAATAAATTTGGGCTTAAAACGTAAGTTTGAATCATTGTAATAGGTTCAAATAAAATTCAATATCGTCCAAATAAAATTCTATATTGTTTCTTAAAGCCAAAATGTAGTGTAAAAACATTGGATTATATCCCCATCATCCAGGCATCGGAAAATAAGATATATGATTTCTTCAGACATTGAAGTTATTTGTTCTGGTATTTTCTCTCGGTCAATTAATCTATCCATCTCACATACCATGTTGCGACAGGACAAGATAGCAATGTTGTCTACAGTATAATTATTGATCTATCACATTAATGTCATGAGGAGAGTGAAATCTTAATGGCTTAGTGGTACAACGTAATGGGCAAACCCATAGGCTAAGTGATCGTAATGGTAAAAGGAAGTTATCAACCTATAAGTAAATCTTAATGGTACAGCATATTAATCAAATAGAAGTAAAAAAAAACTATTGATGTAGAGTATATATCTATCCATAAGTAAAGCTTTAATGGTACAGTATATTTATCAATACATATACATTAAATTAATCAATAAGTACAGCATCTATATTGTTAATTAAATATTTTGAGAGCTTTTCAATTTCAACTATTTGCTTTCAACACTATAATAAGAATCTACCTTTCATCTCCGAAGATTTATCGATGTCTAGTAAAACTTACGAATAAACTAAAAGCTTAATATTATTCAACACAGCATCGTCAAATACAAACATAATAAAGTAATTTGCAGTGGTAACTTCAAATTTACGATGACCTTAGAGTTTCTGCTGATTTGGATTAGATTTATTCTCATTGAGACATCAGCCCATCCATCTTGGCTGACGAATGAGTGGTCAGCAAATATCTAAAACGAGAGTAGAAATAAACGGAGCTCTACGGGGAGCCATTTTCTACATTCTGGCGCAATCGGCAGAAAAAATTGGAGTCTGCATTTAGTGATCAAACTGAGAGATCTAATTTTATTATATTCATGTAATTCCCACGGTGGTGATCATTATCTGAAAGACATAGTGCATGGGGGCAACTGAACATAATTATTTGGCTTCGTAAAATTTCATCCTATCAGAGTGGAGGAGTTTTTTTTTTTTTTTTCCTTTTGGAGTGAAGTGACGACTGCAGATTTCTGCTTTTATGCTGGAAGTTTTCATCCGGGTTTTATAGAAATAAAATTTTTATATTTTTACTCTCATGCATAGATCTGATTTTTTGTAAATTATTTTCAAATAAATTAACGATATGAATTAGTGAAACATTAGTTTGTATTTCAGCTTCGTTTTTATTCATGCAAAAATATAATTTGGATTTCTTACTTCAATTATATAAGAAGTTCTAAAACATAATAAAATCAAATAGAATCCTATCAATAATTTCTTTTTAAAAGAGGAGTGTGTCTGTTTTTCTGTAATAAACGACTTGAGATTTTTGCTTCCATACTTGAAGAAACCTGTGAAGAAATCTTCCATAATTGAAATATCGAAGTAAAATAGGAGAATTTCGAAACCGATTTTTTTTTTCTCATACATAAATCTAGTGTTTTAGTAAACTATTTTTGGAGAAATTAATAATATAAAATAAAATTGATATTAAAATTTATAATAAAATTTTAGTTTATCTGAGTAATAACAAAATGAGGAAGAAATAATAAGGAACATAAAGCAAATAAGAGTTAAATCCATTAAAATTTCAAAATAGATTAATGCTTCTTTTCTTGATGATGGAAATTTCCATCATAACATTTAGTGAAAAAAAATTGTACTCAAAACAGCTGTACTGTAAACTGGTTGTTGCTTTCAACTTTTTTCACAACTATTGTGCAATAAGGAACGTAGCTGTCAAAAAAATCAAATGTTACAATCATTATAGCGAGTTTGAACTTGTTATTCCGCTGTTTGTTATGGTCAGAAGAAAAGTGCGATTTCTTGAATATTTTTATAACTAATCTGAGATATTAAAATCGACAATGAGCTAAGAAATTTAGAAGAAAAGGACACTGAAGATTTTTTACTGAGCTTAACATGTAAATTTTAACGATGATGGATATTTCCATCATACGTTTTTTAATTATTTTATATTATATATTTTTAAGGATTTATTTTAGGTTTTTTTTAAACATTTTTCCTTTAATTTACAGCACGAATTATACTACCCTGATTTATAACACAGAACCACAAAAAATCATGCATAGAAGGGTTAAATGGATAATTCTAAGATTGTACTGGCTAATCAGAAACAATTTATGGTAGCAGAAGAAATTATATTTTGTTTAATGACTTCGTTTAAGTTCGACAAATTCTTTTTTTACAAATGCTCAGATAATTCCTATAATGATTAATTTTGTTTACACAATTATTAACATATTTTTCTATGTCCATACAATATTCATTTATTATCTCATACTTCAGAGCCCGCCTGCAACGTCTGTAAAATTAATCGCAAAACTGTTTGAGAAACTGATAACAAACTTATTTTGTATTAGTTTTTTCTATCTTTATTAGCTGTTTACCTAATTTTTACTACCTTATATACTTAACAGAAGGCGCTGACATTTGAAGTTTTGTCTCTATAATCTGCCACCATGAGAAATCGGTTTTTATTCGTTCTCTCACTTGATAGTTTATAATTAAAATACTTATTCTCAAATGTCATTCCATTTGTTGCCTCTTGCATCCTCTGGGGGGGAGGGTTATAATAGAGAAATAATTTTATAATCATATTGGGACTACTCCAAAAACAAAAATGTTCATATAATGCTTTCATTATCCATTTTGCGTATTAAAATGTCAGCTTCAATTAATTAGTAACGCTATATGATAGATATTTCGAAAAAATAATTCATATTAAAATTTCTTTAATTCAGAAGGAGCTCCTAAACCAGTTTAGTATTCAATAAAATGCATATAATTAACATCCACTCATTAATGGTATATTCATATCCATCTAATATTCTTAAAATATAGCAGTACATTTACAATAAAAAGACAGGATAAATTTAAGCGATAAGATGGAGATTGTGCATAAATTTTTGTTTTAACATAGAGTAAAAAGATTTAACTAATAGAACTGAAAACAGGAGACAATGTTTTTTAATTTTTCAGACGAAATAACTTTTACCTAACTCCAATTAAATTAGATAATACTCCTTTGATAGCTTAATTCTGTTAAAGCGAACAGATTTTCACAATATCCCTCAGAATACTGTATTTTTAACAAATGCATAGTATGTTAATTTTTATTTACAGCTAATTAGCGTGTTAACTGTTTTTGACGAGTATACTCGACGTGGAAAAAGTGCACCATTTTGTGTTATGGCGAGTTTATTCGATGATAATTATTCTATTTATATAATAATTGTTTCATTATTATATTTAAAATTAATTGTGTGTGTGTGTGTGTGCGTGTGCGTGTGTGTGTGTGTGTGTGTGTTTATGATAATTTAGATACTCATTTTCCTAAAAGGTCGAAACGGTTAACTGGTTAATATTATTCCTTCCTTCATTCATTCCAATAACATATAGGATAATAATTTAAATAGTTGTTGTTTTATTTTATTTTTAAAGAATAAACAACAATCTGACTACAAAACAAATTACTCAGACCTGTTGTTATTTCCAAACTTCCATACAAGAAAAACATAAATTTTCTAGAGATTTTTTTAAATCCCATAATTGGATAAATAAAATACTCAGTGTTTGAAATAAAGCAGTTGTTCTTCAAATGGTGCTGGAAAACATCGGTTCCCTCAAAAAGTTTTAACTCAATTTATGAGAACTGAAACTGCTCGAAGCAATTTACTTTCCGATAAACTACTACAGCAGTCTCTTCCATTCTTGTTTCCTCTTTGATTGTTTTGCCTGTTTAAAATAGGTTCAAATCTTTCAAAAAATTTTCCCCTCATAAAACATTTCTTCAAAAAAATTCTCTTTTAAAATATATTCATATTTTTATCAGATGCAGAATGCTTCTTTCATAGGAATTAAAAAGATTTGTTCCCCTCCCCTCTGGCAAGTGTTTCTTGCATCCAAGCAACTTCTTTGAATTTTAAATTTGCTCCTTCTTCTACATTCATCAACTCATAATTGACTTCAAGTAAAAGTAAAGTGCATAAGGAAGATTAGTTTTCTTAAAAACATGGGGGGGGGGGGGGATCCTTGTTTTGTCTCTTTTATCCTCTAAAGTGATTTAAAGATTCGATATTGGTTCCATTTTGCATATTTGCATTAAGAAAACTGAAGACTGGAAAAGAACGCTGATTGCAAGAATTCGTTATTCAAAGAAAGAAGAATGATTGCCTGATTAGGAAGTGAATGTAGATTCGCAATACTGAACTACGTTTTTTTTTTTTTTTAATTTTCAGAAACTGTAAATTAGATTTATGAGTTTGTCCAAGATGTAAATAATGAATAAATTTAAGAAAATACTTAGATTTTTATCTATTTTCAATTGACATCTTTTGAAGACAGCTTGAAGGGGGAAAATACTTCAATACTTCAACAGAAAAAAATTGAATGCCTATTTTAAATCTGTTTTATTAGTGATGTCAACAAAAGTACTTAAAGAAAAAAATATAAGAATATTTATATTTTTACAGTTTACTGATGATTTTTTTTTCTTGTAAACAAGATTTTTTAAAAATAATATCATCTTACTACCTTTTTAAAAACTCCTTTGTATATTTGTCTATTAATAAACTGATAACGTAAGATAAAATTATTTTATGGTATCTAGAATCTATACTATTAGTAATATGTTAAACTTTTTTTTATTTATAACAAATATATTCATCATTCAATAATTTATATATGTATAATATATAACAAAAGCATATTCTATAGCATTCATTCATATAACAATAGATTATTCTAGATTTACAAATATTTCTTACTATATATATACAAGACTGTAAAATGGTCAATGTAGGATCTGAAAAACCTATCTATGTAAGATAATATCTCTCTAGATCGATTCACAGCATGATTTTGATATAATTGCATATGCATTAATTTTCATTGACTCGGTTCTCTTAAACCATTTGATGGGAATACTAATGAAATCTTCTTTATTCTGCTCTATTTTCAAAGGGAATAGATACATATATTGTACATTAATTCCTTTTAGCATGTCGGTCAAAAAAGTAGAAAACAATGCTGATTGCAGTTATTCGTTATATGTTGAAGGGAGAATGGTAATGTATTAGGATATGAGCAGACTTGCTATTTGAAGGTAAAGAATTTTCTTTCCAGTTTTTGAAATGATATATACCTATAAGCATGTCCTAAATACAAATGGTTAATAAATTTTTAGGAAATATTTGACTTTATTTTCATATGTTGTTCGAATGGCATTCAATGAAATAAATTGCCGAAAAAAAATAAATGGAAGAAAAATGATCCTGGTTTTAGTTAAATGACTCCAAAATTGCGTTAATAATTAAACGTAGGATTTGCCAATAATGGTCAGATTTAAATAAATAAATAATATACATTTTTATAACTTTTAATCCAAATAACTTATTTTTTTATATTAAATCCTTCAGCATTGCTAAAAATTCATTATTAAATAATTAAATTAAATAATGTGGGAAATTGGTTGATCTATGAAAAGATAATGGTGGCAATACATTGGACATAACAATCATATGACAAAAATAATGAAAACATATTAGAATAAAGTCACGTGTTATCACACCCATTTGACAAACTCATCTAAAAGATGATGGTATCAAATCATGTGGCATTACAGACCTATGACGAATGTAAAAATCAAATAAATCAAATATTCTTTTCACTAGGCTCTTGTATTGATTGAATTTGATTAAAAAATTCGTAATGCAAATTACTTTTTAATCACTTTGTAATAATCACAAATTGACTACTTCGACCCACCCTGAGGCACACAGAAAAGTATTAATTACCGGGCTGTTACAACAAAATTGGCAAGAAATAAATTTGAATCCTAAGAGTCATCGCTGGCCATAGTACAACCTATCCTGTAGAAGTCACGACCCGTCATCGGTAGAACCAACTACTATGCCGGATGTTTCTCATCTGAGAATGTCCGCGATGGGATATCACCATATAATAATGAGCACAAGAATTTTCCTTCTAATTCTAATTTGGTTCATGTTTCCACCAGAAAAAGTAAAGCATTAATGTTTTTCCTTGTTTGTTGGTTATAAATAATATTCACATAAATCAAAATATATACATATATATAATTTATGAGAAGATTGATCAGGAACTTGTTAAGAACAAAACTTCTTTACGAACGGATATATATATATATATATATATATAACTTAATTTAATCCAAATTAATTTCGAAACTTTATCTTAATTTAGCCCATCGTAACTTCATTCTAAAATATTCTCTTATTTCATGATCCAATTCTACTTTCGGTTTAATTAATTCCTTTGTAAAAATAATGCGCCGTCAGTACTACGTCTCAAACAAAAGTGATCCCTTCGGTGCCCTTGAAAAGGTGTCAAAGCTCACCATGTGTATTGAATTGACGCGTGGCCGGAAATCCTATGTTATATAAGACTAGTGATCATTTGTTTCGTTCTTATTTACTTCTGCTTTTGTGTCTCACTGTATCTGCTTGTAAATAAATTGCTTTCCCGAGATGGATATTAAAGAGAGAATAAAACGAAGGTAAAAATACAACGTATCGTCTATGTCTTCAAACTTGCACTCTGCTTCAACCAAAATAATGTTACACATATATATTAACTTAATACATTTTTAATAAAATTGTGGAAACAATAAAAATTCAGATGAGCAGAAGCTTGTTAAGATGTTTCTTTTTAAAAGCTAGAAAGAATATGTTTTTAATTAAAACTCCTTGTGTAAAAATTTAAAATTATATTTTAAATTTTATCAGTTAAGATTTTTCTGAAATTTCTGAAAAATGTTATTTATTTTTCCTTCTTTCAAATAAAAAAAAAACCCTAGTGAAATGCGTTAATAGCTATTAATGTTAAAGTTTTCACATTTTGGATATTTTGAAAGAAATAAAAATCTAAACAAAAAGAATATTAAATGCGTTATGTTAAAATTTGGTTAACTGTAGTTTTAAAAGAATATAAACTATGCCTCTTTTATTTGTTGCATCATTGCAAATATCTTTAGATAAAGACCATATTAGATAAAGACCATATATAGCAAATTATATAGCAAATTATATATATAGCAAATTCCATATTAGATAAAGACCAGTTTATTTATAAAATAATTTTGTTCAATATGATACTTTGAAGACAAAAATTGCCGATCTTAATAATCATAATGTAATCATGTGCCTTATATGCTTACAAAAATTTTTCCGATTCATCCAATCTTTACTGAAGATGGACAAAGAGAATTGGATCCAAACTTTCGGATTAATTAGTATTAAACTAAATACTACAAAATCATCTTCCATGATAAATTTATGATTTTCAAAATAAGTTGTGATTTCTCATCAATTTCGAAATCAACTAGGATGTGAGATTTTTTTTAATACCTTCTAAGTTTAAGCCTAAATTCTTATATTCAGTATCAGAAACGGAGCTATTTCTATTTCCATAACATTAAATAACGAAGAAGTCTTAAGCATTTAATCAGGACTATTTTCTGTTAAGTCTATAACTCAAAGAAACGGATGTAATAATTTAATTGAAGTTTTATATCTATATATATATATTTTTTTTTACTCTAAAGTATAATTTTGATAAATGATTAATAAAAAGAAAAATACAAATAATATGAGGATATAAATAATTTTACTTCTGTAGTACACTAAGAATTAATAATTATAGATTCTAAATAATCAAAAATATAGTAAGAATTAAAGCTTAAATAGAGGGAATAAAGAAAGAGAAAAAAAGCAAGAGAATGCGAGATTGAAAGAATGGCAATTTCTAATTTCTAGATATTCCTTGTGTTTTTAAATATGATTGTGAACTTTGCAATCAGGATGAAACGGAGGCACTTCATTTATGTCCTATTTATGCGTCTGTGTTATATGTGAATTAAGTGCTTTCAATTTTAAATCCTAATTATTCAGAACTGTAGCCAAGAAAATTTTTCAATTATGTTAAAATTACAGATGGAAACTGTTTTCAGAATAAAATCAAGGATATATAATGTATGTAGAAAAATGAATCTCATTTTTTTATTGATAGCATTATTTTATAAAGAATGAATTTTGGAAAAAGACGACTACTTGCAAAGAAGGACAAAAAATGAATTTTAGATTTAATTACTGAAGATACTACGATTATAAAAACTTAAAGAAGAAACCTGAAATGACTGCAAACGATATTTAAGCTCTAAATTGAAATAAAAACCATCCTTAAGCATGAGTAGCTCCATTTGCTATTTTATTTTTCTCCAATCACAATATGAATCTATCAAGCATATCTCATATTCTCTCACAAGAAATATATCCCAATATGAGCCCTGTGCTCATTAACCCAATGTTTGAGGATAGCTTTGACATCACTTTCGAATAATATTAATCCTATATTTAAGGTTCAATTTCTCATCTAATGAAAGCTTCGGTGACAAAGGATAATGTGAAATCCTGTATTAAATCAGGAGACTACCAATTATGAGACAGAGAGTCACGGGATAATTAAAGTCTGTGCTTTATAATCTTCAGCAGGACACTTGGATACACCTTCATTTATATGACACGTCCAAAGATTGCGATAAAGAGATTCATTAATATATTATAAACAGTTGACGATACTTATTAACCCAGCTGGGAGAGTGTTTATAATTAAGTTATTGCAGGAGGCGCTGATTTCATAAGATTAATGAAAAATTGCTAGGGTAATAAACTAGGGAAGAAATATAAAACTGAACAGTGTTATCACTGTAATTAATTTTGTAATGAATAAATATAATCTGGTTTCGAAATTTATAGTGGAAGGGTTACCATTATCAGATTTAATTGGAGAATGTACATTAATTTTAAAGTTATAACATTTTATTATAATATGAAAAATCGAATCGCCGAAGTTAGAATTCAAATTTTCTAAATAATGAAGGCTTAAATCCATATTAAATCTGTATTGCTATTTTTATATTTATATTTAATCAACAAACTGTATCATTATTCATTTTTCAAGGATGTATTAAGATGCATTAAAGCAAGGTTTTCAGTAAAAAAACACAGTGAATATACTGTTTATGTTGATAAAATAACAAAATAACTGCGTATTATGCTTCTGGAAATTTTATGAATAAAAGGAAAATGCGCATTCTTTTTAAATTTCCTTTTTGTACTCTTAAATTTATATTTTAGTTTGATAAAGACGAAAGATTATTATAAAAGGCATTTGCATTCATATCCAAGGCAAAAGCAGCAAACGTTGCAGGCAGATTATGAACATTTCTCAAATGTAGGCATAATCAGAAGTTATAATAGCAAAAATAAGATTAGCTTCCATGAAACTTTCTCTCATACTTCCTGGCAAAGGTTTTATCCTCTTCCCATCCTCTACATAAAATTGTGGAATTAGAAAAGACCATGGATGCATTGAGAGCTCAGATTTTTATTTTCAGAGTTACTTGGAGAATTTTTCTATGCTTCGAAATTCAGTAAAGAAAAGCAATATTTATGTATTATCAACATGACACTGACAAGCGATACTTACGAGATATAGATCTTTGTCAAGACGATAGCATTTTTACTGAATTTAGCTTGCGATTGTCGGCGATGAATCGCTGGCATGCGGTTTACATACAAATACCAGAAAATCACATATGTATTTTGGGCACCCTTTTCTGATAGACAGATTTAACACAGGCTATAATTGCAATCACAAGAACATATATAAAATTACCAAGATCATATAAAAAATTAACAGACTAAATGTTATTAAGTCTGAGTTATCGCTTTTAAATGCAAGGGAAAAGCAGACCTAAAAACTATTAGACTCCTGGCAAACTTGATTCAAATTTTGATATGGGTCTACAATTTAAAAGCTAGATCTGAGAACCAAATTTTATCTATCTACCTGTTTACATTTTTTCAGTTATCGTATTTATTTTTATCCGAACTGACGGACTGTGTTCATTAGATTTCGTCAAAAATTGATATAAGTCTACGAATTTAGTGTATGGATTATATAGCAAATTTCATTCACTTGTGGTGAAGTGTTATAAGCTAGATAACAAGCTCTGGACAGAGTTATCATTTTTGTCTAGTGGTCACGTTACGCGGCTACGAACCATAAGGTAACGAGTTCGGTTCTCACTATCTCCAATAGTTACACACTTATCTCAGAATTATTGTTCTCATAGATAGTCAGATAGAATGACGAATAGATATTATTCCAAAAATGAGTTTTTCAGACTCAGGGTTGTCTTAAATGAGGAAAATAGCTAAAATCTTGTTTACCTATTTTTTGACGATTTTAATGCTGTGTACTTTTTAAATAAGAAAGTAAAAACCAAAAGCAAAACAACATGTAGTTTTAGATTTTACTTACAAACTCCGATTGGAATATTTTCGCTGAAGTTTTAGCATTTCTTAAAATGATGAAATGAGCAAATGTGACGGGTTTCCACAAAAAAAAATTTAATTCTTTTTTTAACTGCTATATTGATGAAATATACTCTAACTCTGTTAAAATTCCTTACAAATGTCATCTCTTCATATGCTAAAACTTCCACAGTCATGAAGAATTAAAAATCGAATAAAAATTATTTGCATTTATCATGAATATTTATTAATATGAAAACTATCAATGAATAGAAATAAAAGCTGAAATGTAAAACCACTGCAAAAGTATTTCAAAGCAAATATATGTTATATGTAAGCGAATTACTCATACTGCAGACTAATTAAGTAAGAAACGATGGAAATCAAAAATATTTTGAAAAGAAACATAGAACAGACTACTGAAAAACTTTAATCTAGATCAATGTTTTTTCTCAGATTTGATGGTATAACGTAAGAGAAGTTATATAGCAATGGTAACAAAGGAATACCATCAGTATTCAGAATCAAGATGCAACAAAAACTTCTCAGACTTCTATTGAGCACTTCAATAACGTATTAAGTTTCTGTGAATCCAGACAAACATCTAGACAGTAAGACATGAAAAAAGAAAAGAGAGAAAGGGCAGAAAATGAACCTTGTAAATCACTGCTCTAGTAAAACTTCATTCACTCGTATAACAGCAAATAAATTTTCTAGTAACGATATCGAATCATACTTTTGAGTCTGTAATATCTTGAATTTCAAAATTTTGGATGTAGATATAACTACAAAAGATCGTCAAAGATCGTCAAAAGATCTACAAAAGATTATTGTATTGGAGCTTTCCATCCACCCACTGACTTTCTTCGAGCCCATGTTAACTTTTCGATGAGTTTCTACTAATATATTTTTTAAAAAAATTCTTTTTGGGATTCTTCCTTTTCTGGAATCGATTCTACAGCAACAATGTGAAATTCTAATTCTTCTACGAATAAAACAACAGTACTAAATTTATATAGACAAAAAGAAACGTCTCTCAATTTTCACAGTAACGCAGATTTATTTCCAAAATACAACATGAAATAAAAAGAGCAGGAAAACAGTAAAGTTAATATTTTATCCCAGAAATTTGGTATCTCTTCTCTGTTACTGTCTTACCTTTTTAGAGTAATATATTATCTCCATTGATTAATATCACGACTGATGAAAGGAGAAAATCATTAATTCTCTATCTGAAAGGAGCTTTTAAAATTTAAGAAAACAGAGAGCTAACACAGATTTAAGCTTTGCGGTTTTTTTCGATTTGATAACATTCATAAGCTTCAACTCGAACATCTAAATTAACTTAGTACACAGTACTATATTATATATATATATATATATATATATATATATATATATGAGGCAGAATCGTCGCCGAAGACAGGGAATATGGACATTTTGAATTTTTAACTTCTCTTTATTTCATCCCGGGAGGCATGATTTATGCATAAGCATAAGCGATGAGCACATCACACAGAACGACACAAGAGAAATGAGGAACAGCCATTGAAAATTTTATCCCTGGGAATATATACTGTGAGTTTTTGGTAGGGATTACCTACACGTGTCGAATTTAAGTAAGGGAATTATAGGGATATTTAAAAGAATTTGTTAAGGTCAGCAATTTTTTATCCTTTCACTCGGAGCGTGGGAACCGCTGATGAAATCACTTTTACAGAGTTTTCTGTTGCATTAATTAAATGGAATTATAAAAGTAGAGAACATTTTAGAATGAAGTTAATGTACACTGAATTGAGCTAAAAATTAGGAAATTAATTAAGTTAAAATTATATTTTTAAATATCATTATATACGTACACACAGAGAGAGAAATAAACACATACACATATATTATTATATATATTATTTTTATTTGGTTTAATTTTGACTTAATTTGATTTTTTTCTTTTATTTTTTACTTTTAACTTCGTTTTTATTACTAATTAATCTAGATTCATCTGTGCTTTAGTAGTAGCTGCATTTGCGCTCTCTAAACACAATGGGGATTTTTCTACTTTTTTTTAGTTTTTAATGTTTTAGTTTAATTCCGAAACAATTTAGATTGTTTCGGAAATAAGTTTTAATTTCATATTGCTTATATATATATATATATATATATATATATATATATATATATATATATATATATTATAGGATCCCCATATATTTATTTCACTCTTCTGTGCATTAATAACCTGATATTTTTTATTTTCTAATACTTTGTTTTTCCATTAGATACTCATTGTCAGCTCATAAGTTTGATAGCCTTCATCTGAGGAAACTGGATGGAAAGGTGAATCAACTTCCAAATATTCTTTTTGGGGATAAAACTGTCACAAAATCATCACTCAAAAAATAAAAAAAACTTGTCATATCGGTTTTCAGATTCTACGTTTTTTGCCCACTCGACAAGAAATTGCACGCACAGTGATGACGTGATGAAAATGTTGGGAAAAATTTTGAATGAACGGACAAGTAAATTTTCAGAATTTGGCTGCCCAGCAAAATTAGGATAAACTGCTGTCGGAAAAAGAGCAAATTTTATTTCCTGAATTAATTTTAAATTTCATGATTATAATTTGATCTACTATTATGAATAATTTGTACATCATTAAGTTACATTTTACACATTCACTGAATAAAAAATTTGTTGTTTTCTGATTGTAACACTTCTTTACCGTATAGGAATTCTAATGTTGCATGTTTTTAAATAAATTATTGTATTATAAGAAGCTTGCTATGTAATGGGATCAGTGAAGTTTCACGTTGTAAATTACACATTTTAAAGTACAGTTCAGAATAGTAAGAAAATTGCAAAAAAAAAAAGTGGATGACAGTTTATAGCTATGAATTGTTGCATCCAGTTAAACCTTAATATGTTCTAAATTTCCTTTAAAATTCTGGGAAACAAAGAATTTTACGAATTTTATACTGACTTCTTAGATATGTAAAAAGATATAATTATTAATTTTCAATACCTTATGCAATTAACTTCCCTCCTTTTTTAGCGTGTGCGTGCTTCTGTATAAGTTTGTGAATGTTAAATCATTTTAAAATTAGCTCTTAAGAGTTTCTAGATATGTTTGAATTTTCTACCCAAAATATGATTCAATATAAAAATTGAAATTATTAATTTGTTAGCGTGTAATTTCAAATACTCAAATTAATATTTACATTATTAAAATGATTCCAAGTAGTAAATTTTGATACGTTGAAGCAATACCTGAGAATATTAATTCAGAATCGAATAAAACCTCCAAATATTCATTAGAATGCAAAAGTATATTGTTAAATTGAAATTCAAACTTATCATATACCTAACCTTAGAATTATTTTTCTGAAGGCACAGCAACAGTTAGTCTTCTAAGCTGATCCTCTTTTGAGAATCGATTTACTTGACTTTAAAGGAAATAATGGTTTATATTTCAATGATGTCCAATTCAATTTCAATTAACTTGATCACATCTGATGCATTAATATCGCCTATATCTATATGAATAGAAAATATCAATATAAATACAGCTAAATGTTATAGAAAATTTTCTATAAGTGAGATAAACAAATAGAATGAAGAGCGCTATATAGTATTACAATGTGAGCTCTAGAAGCTAGAATCCGAAGTAGAATCGAAAACTTTCTTTACCGTTTATTAGGTATCAAGAATTTAAAAGAAAAACATTTTAATCACGACAACATTCTTCTAGAGATAACAAAAATTTAGTTTGATGAGCCACTTTAAAGAAATTTAGGGTCCACCATGGTGCTAGTGGCGTCATTATTATAAAATGATGTATACAAATAATAATATTCTTTCAAAAACAATTTGAACTGCATAGTCACTTCTGGCTTTTACGCCTTTAAACATTACTTAGGCGTTCTGCTTTAAATAACTGATTCTTGTTAAAATTTCCAAGAATTATAATTATACTTTTCGTAACAATTTTATTTTTTATAGCAATTATTTTCTTTTAGATGTAACTACACGACTAATTGTGAGCTTTCAATTTAATTTTATTTAAATAACGCAATATCAAAACATATAGCAGTCATTTTTTTTTTTTTACTTTTATGCTGCGAATTTCACTTGCAGAAGTTTTAATAGTTCTTTTAGCCAAATCCTCCATTAAATCATGGCATGAATTTTTCAATAAATATTCCCGTAAAGCAAAAGAAAAAAAGTATAAATCAGAATATATATGTTAGTTCCTAGAGGCAATGTTTTAAAAAACTTTCTCAGCATTCACTACGAACCAAAGTTGACGCATCTGTTTAAATATTCCAAATTCTACAATGCCGTGATTAACCCAATATTACAAAAATAATTATCATTTTCTTCTCTCTTGGCCAAAGATAGCCTAAAACGAGCATAATTCATCACACATTCATGCAAAAAAAAAAAAATGATTGATTCGTTATAGTGTGGACAAACTTTTCCTCTTATCCCTCTGATTGCGTGAATTGATAGAAATTCCACAGGGGATTGGTTCTTCTTTTTAAAAACAAATACGAAGCTCTCTTGTTTTATTAGACGATAGATATCGACTAATCCTCATTAAAATTCATATCTCATTATCCTTCCGATGCTACAATCAACAAACCTTGCACTTTTTCTCTTTTTATCATCAGTTTTTTTTATATTGTTCCACCCTACTCCCGTCATATCCTTTGCTAATCTTTGAGCACTCAACACCATTTGCTTATACGAAGCAGGATCAAGTGTAAGGCAATTTCAACTCTCTTAAAGCCTCTCATCTGTAAGGGGATATGGGAGTAAAATAAAAAAAACTTTAAAGGGGCAAGGTAAAAAAAATGAGAGGGAAGGGAGGTTGCAGGGAAATAGGATTACAAATTGGTACGAGTTTCCTTTGCTTTAATTATCTTAGGCAGAATTACTAGTCTCTGCAATTCTCCCGTGTTTTGGGAGAAGGAGATGTCTAGTACATTGATTGGGAGGTCTTTTCGTTAAATAGAAATTCATTTTAAATCCATGAGTTTAACATGTTTTTTCTAAATATAAGCTGGAAAAGTAGCGAAATGCAATTTTAAATTACTAAATGCTTTTGAACGATGTTATTTCTTTGATAGTTTAATGTATTTATTCGGTTAAGGAAAGAAAATAAATAATAAAAAAGAGTGCTGTTGTAGTTATTAAAATAAATCAAACCTTATTATCAATAACAACTCATTTTGAAAGTATGTATTAAGGGAAATAGAATATAATTATATTTAGCTCAGCATGCAGATATATAAAATATAATTACATCTAGTTAAATAGAATCGAAAAAAAATTTTAAACCTTGTTATCCAAGTATAAAATATTTTATGTATAGGGTATATATAAATGAATATTTCAGGTTTGTAGTGCTATTAAAATAAAGCAAACCAAAATGCAACCATGTTGTTTATTGAAAATTACAAATAATAATTAAAAGTTTAAATTCAATACAACTATAAGTGTTTATTAAAGGCCTTTCTAAAAGTACGAACGATATCAAGGCAATATGATAATTCATCCAATATTTTTTCAGCATCTATGATGAGATGCTTTCAAAGCCTGCAGAAATGTATGACTTAAGTTCGTCAACCTCAGTTGGTAGCCCGCTGAGTTGTTTGGTGGAGCCCCAAAAGAAAACTAAATCAAATTTTGATTCACATACATATCTGTATACTTTCAAATTTTCACACCAGTCATGCAGAAAAAATTGTGGGATGAGTGATCATACCGCTTTATTATCTCCCGTATTTCTGTAAGGAATCATATTAAAAACTTTTAATTATATTGAATTTAAATTTGCAACTTTCCTTTTTTATTTCCGATGAACAACAAGACATCACTTTGTATTTATTTCTTTTAACAGACGTGAAAATTTCGTATATCCAATTATAAACATCTTGAAGACTGTAAAAACTGCATATACCTATTTCAGAGGGATATCTCGTAGGCAAATAAATTGTGTAATGACTTCCAATAGAAAAATAGTAAGATATTGTATACAAATTTAAAATAATATTCAAACTAGCCTATGGGGTTTTCCGAAGCTTTCTCGCATCCTTTTTAATAAATATATACTTGTGTATTATGAACAGTTTGCTACTGGTGAATAATAACTAGGAATGAGCCCTTTAGAATTGCGATCCTTGGTGATTTTTTTTTACGATTAATCACTGGTACGAGCTTAATACTAAAGTATCAGAAAGTCCAGATTGTATTTTGGACACCTTTTTCCAAATTCTTTCTTTTCTTTTTTTTTACAACCAAAATTCCCTACAGAATTACAAGTGTAGTGATTAAAATCACATATCTAATTTCATTTATTTGTCATTGCATTTTTTTGAGCTATCCTATTTACATACTGGTGAAAGTGCCGATCAACAAATGACCCATCCCTTGATGAATTTGGTTTCATATTTGATGCAGATCAGCATTTTAGATGTAAAATCTCTGAACCAAATTTCATTCTTCTAGCTCTCTTCATTTTGTAGTTATTGTGTTAACTTACATTAGGACAGCTAAGCAGATGGATTATCTCTGAAAAGATTACTTTCAAAATTTGATAGAATTAATATATATCACATACAGATATACAAAATTCATCTATTGTTTTTGAGTTTTCTGTCTGATTGAAGATACGCCGAAATATCGAGTTCGATATTTCTGATGATTATAATACTTTATCTTTGTATACTTCATACACGAAAAAGTAAAAGGCAATCAAATGTTACCAATTATTCATAGTGTAAAATGGTGTCAGACTTTTTAATTATAATAATTTTTCAGCCTTATGAAGATCCAAATTCTTCTCATTGATATCCCTATATTAAAGGAAATAAGGGAAATCAAAGAATAAGTTCTCCAATCTCAGCCACTTAGACAGAGACTGTTTGCGTTCCATCACCCTCCAATCTAAAAAAAAACACTATTTCACAGTATATTTTCTATATAAGAAAACATGACTAAGGCCCCCAATCACAAACTTGCATGGACTTCGCGAATTACTGTATCATACAAAAACTTATAATGCCTATATATGCCATTAATGATGGCCTACTCATCACCATCCACCATTATTGAGAGATATTGCAAAAAGAAAATACACTTGACAGAGCCATCAACGTCAGCAACTGTACTGATTCTCTCAATATGGCTCTCTAGCACTTTTAAAATAATTAAGAAAAATCAAAGAACTAATTCCCTAGTTTCAATCCTTCATCCGCTTTCGACAAATTTGTATCTCATGTGTAAAATAGATTGTTTTCTAGATATACCATCAAGTGGCTGTCCATTCACAACTTTCCAGTTTCGAAAGAAAATGTGACAGAATGTTCAATGTAAACAACTGAACGAATTTAATTAATTTTATACATAAATCAGTTTCATTTTGCAAGCATAGTTGAGCTAATAGAATGCTTAGCTTAAAATAGTAATTTCTTTTGATGTAATAAGTTATATCTCATTAAAATAGGTTTATATGGTTATATTACTATTACTATTACTAATATGGTGGACTGACATTAGGCCGTTAACGGGGGCTAATGCTCTCTTATAATTGAACTATATCAACATCTTTATCCCTAAAGAAAAGAAGAGAGAATAAAAATCATTACATAAAACAAATGCCAATATTTTTCCAGAAGTTTCTATGCGTAGATTTTGGTATTTTACAAATAATTTTATTAGGATAAAGGCATGAAGTAAGGGCAAAAGAAAGGAAACTTATTTTTTTAATAAGACTAATTATAAACATTTTGTAGCAAAAATTCTTCGAAAATTGAAGAAATAAAAAAACATTAATGACATACAGGGTGATATTATCATTAATAACAAAACTTTTAATCCAATCAAGAAAGTTGCAGTAATAACTACAAAATTAGCAATTAGCTATTTTATAAATATGATCAACAATTTCAATCTATTATGTTTTTATTTTCATGTCAGAAATATGTCAAAGACTTCATCTTTATACTTGAAAACTATTTAGTCAGTCATAATGTCAATGAAATTTTTTATGTTTACGTTTCATGCTTACAGTTTGCGAGAAATTGTCAAATCTTACCAATACAGTAGGGATTAATCATTCAAATAACATAATGGCTATAAAAGTCATAAAATAAATATAATCACATTATGTTATATATATTAATTTTTATAATGAACTGAAAATAAAATATAATAAATTAATAAGAAACATCTTTGTTAAAATATACAATTTAAAATGCACGTTTATAAGAAAAACCAACAGCTGAATAATTTATACTGCTATCGAGAAATTCATTCTTTGCTTATATATAACTTTTTCAAATCTAAAAAAAATGTCAAAAAAGCCCGAAATGAATTGAAATTATATGACATTCGCCAAAGAAAATATCTCAAAAGAAATAAAAGGAATCTTCATAAAAATTGCAAAGTTGCTGATGCATGTAATGGTATTTTTCTTTCCAGTTTATAACGATAAATTTCCTTGTGCCTTCAGTGATAGTGGATACTCACTCACAAAAGCGTGTTCAAGTATCATTTACAATGGATACTTTGTATAATTACCATCATATTTTGAAAACAGATCAAAATATCAATGCAGTACACAATTGTTATGGAAAATCAATATGCGACAGCTTTTCCGATAACTTCATTTAATTAAATCATACAGTATAGACAGGAGCTGCGATTTCAATTGCAGGACACGTAGAACAAATTCTCAATAAAGTTAAACTTCAGAATAAATGCAAATGAAGACTTCGAAAACACAATTATCTATTCCAAAGGTAATATTCTTAGATACCATCACAGTCACCATGACGACAGGAATCGATCACAAGCTATAATCATAATCATCATCGTGTAAACATCCTCATTTACATCAAGCGGACAGTATCTTAAAAATCAAAAGCCGAGTCCTCGGTAAGAAGTAAAATAAGAAAAAGAAGTTATTCAAATCTACTCTCTTCTTTAAGAAGACCTCCCCAGCTTCACTACATCATTCTTAAATACATAATTTACTTTCGCATATTATCGCCAAGCTTATCGTATAACACTTTCATAAACTTAAGAAAAACGAGGCATCATATTTCACATGGCCTTAGATGCAGTTACGGCAGATGCTTCTAGATGTATTAAGTTTGATAAGTTTTAAAGTTGATTATTGGAGAGCTTATTGGATGCTATTTATAAAAAATGAAGTAGAGAGAAGCGCTTTCATTTTTATGTCTTTTTTTATCATTTATTTAGTTCTTTGAACTTTTCTTTTGGTCCTTATTTTTTTATTTCCTTTCATGCCAAGAATTGGCGAGAGGCACATGTTTTATATCATCTTTTAGACGATTGACGCGACAGTTCATACCCTGTATATGGAATGGATTAGAAAAATGTGGGTGGAAAATGAATAGTTTTAGGCATAGTTCAGCGATAGTAAAGTTGCAACGGAATATTCTGAATTTATTATATTGAATATTTTTAATACTCGATTCCTAATGATTTATTAGAAGACACACACTCTATAAAAATACTTATTTTGAAGTTCGATTATCTGCTAGTTGTTTGTCCAAAAAAACTAATTAATTCCAATTACACATTTTTTTTATAATTAAAGAAAGGTAACATTAAAACTGAAAAAAATATTTTTATATTTTTTACAGGAATATATGCTATATTCTTTTTATCAAAAATATGTACGATTATAATCCGCATATCCATCATCTGTAATAATGAGAGAGATAGTTGCAGAAATTATCATAATCTCCATAAAAATATTAATTATTTTTCTTTTGTTTTTATTTCACACTTATTTAGTTTTGTGTGAATAAATAGAGTTAAGCATTGTATTATTGAGAATTTACAGAAAAGAGTGAATCCGGCAACAGTGTTGCTTTAACAAAACATAATTACGAAACAATACTATATACATCTATATATAATTGATCTATCTATCGCTATCTATCTCTCTATCTATTTATACAGATAAATTTATTCTTTATACAGAGAGAAAATACCTTTTAATATAATTCTGAAGCATCTCATAATTTAAACATTTTATTGAAGTTGCATGATATGCTTACCATATCATAGTTGTTTACTTAAACCTACAAACTATTACCCAGCTAACTGACGGAAGCTTCATACAAATATTATAGAGGAATTTTCAAAATATGGAGAAATGTAATTGTAATTATCTTTTCGAATAAAAAAATCCAGTGAGGGAAAAAAATTCTACTAGTTTTTTTGCGTTCAGAAATATTTTCAAAATGTGATAGTTAACACAAAGACAGAAGTGATATATTATAAATTTGTCGTCGTAGTTTCTTAAGGAACTTGCCTCTGGTGCAATTTTAAGCCGCAAGGGGAGCGTCTCTTGCTTTTATAGTAGCGCCAACTAGGGCCAAGAGATCGACTTTGCTACTCAAACATCACTCATTCGATTGCACAACCCGTTTTTACAGGAGGGCACATTCAGAGATCTCACAGATAGAACAACGGAAGAACAACCATGCTCAAACCGGGACTCGAACCCGGGAGGCCCAGATCTCGGGGAAGACGCGCTACCCCTATGCCAGGACGCCGGCAGATTATAAATTTATTTGATTCCGTAAAAGTTCCAAGTTCCGTAAAAGTTTTGCATGAAGAAATGAAAAGCGAATAAGAAATGAAATTATAGATGATGTAAAAAATGAAAAAGCGAGTACATTAGATTATAGATAATAAAGTACAATGCCTCGTATTATTCAATATTTCGATTTCAAGCAGTAATAAGGCTATTTTAAAAATGATCCTATAACTATGTTCATATGACAATGGTGGCTCTTGAGTCAATAACCCCACTTTAATTTTCCATTGAAGAGTTAAAAAGACTTTAGTACACATTAGATACTGATGTAAGTGCATTTTATTGAGGAATTAGGTTTCGAATCTGGAACTATCCAAGAAAACAAGACTTATAATACCATATCACTGCAGTAATGTCTAAGAGATGCAAGATGCGTATTTAATTAATATTGGGTTGCTGTCATGTATGATTATGCCTTAGCGGAGAAGTGTGTGTTATTTTCAATGCAACGGATTTACTCATTCTTGGAGACATGACAGAGAATTGTTTTAAGGTGAATTTCTAAATGTGTAAATATTGCTCATTAAATTCAAAATGTCTATTTCTGATAATTTTGGAATCTTTCTCTTTGTTTTGTAGAACGAATGTAAAAAATACTGTAATTATAATTGGACATAAAAGAAGTCAGATTTGTGGAACTATTTGATTTTAACGATAGTAGGATCAAAATTAGATCGACATGTTATATCAAAACTCAGTTCACTGAATGGTTTCCATATTAAAATGAAATAAAAATTCTAGGATAATATTTGGAAAATAAAGAAAATGAAAGAAATTTAATATTCATGAAAACTGAATTGAGAAAAAAGTATATAGGATGTTAAAATAATAAAAATCTATGCTTACAAAAATTTCTAAGTATTTATAAAGGAGTTGTCTTTCTTTTTTCATCTCTAGTTAACGGATGGTTCAAACTAAAACACGCAATGGTGAACCAGTCACACTAGTTTATGAATGTTGATTAAATTATACAAAAAAAAATAAACTTAGCGCTTAGAAAGTCACTAGAAATATGTGTCTAGTTAATTCAAACACATGTATCATAAGAAAATGCTTACACATTTTAATTAACAATGGCATAAAAAATTGCATACATTATATTTTATCATTGAAACTAATTTGTACAAAAGTACTATTTAAATTTTTGGAAATGTCTCAATTACTGATTGTTAGTGTTTTCAACTTGCCAATAAATCCAACTGATGAAACTTAAACGGTTTCGATAACATCAGTTATCATTTTGGCACATACGTTTTTATTTTGATGACTGTTACTGGTTACAAACTATAAACATCATATTTCCTATTTTCACAAAATAAATGAAAATGCAGGAGAGTCGAGGAAACAATGGTAGGAGGAAGGTTCAATGTTATCTCTTCATTCTAATTATCTATTTCCTTGAATCCCATTAAAACCACGTCGCAGAAATAATTCAGAGGGGCTGCATGTTACTGAAAATTCTGCCTTTCACTCTCAAACATTCTGGAATACATGACATTTTTTTTAAAAAAAATATCCAATCCATGCAGGCGTAATAAGTTGTAGAATTAAAATTTGTAAATTGACATAGTGTTAAACGATGATTACAATTTGTCAAGTAGCTGTAATGACAATGCCATTGAGCCATTATTTATTTTTAAACAGTATCGTTTCAATACAAATTATTGATAATAATATTTATCTAATTAATTAAAATCTTTAAAATTCTGATAACTTACTATATTTTGTTTATATGGTAATTAAATTGTAAAATAATGCGAATCATCAAATAATTTTCACCACTTGCAAAAATTTTCAATACATGCTTTATTGTTTCTTCGAATCTTGAATTCAAGTAATTTGTTAATCAAACGGATATAAAATATAGACGATCATTATTAAGGCATCAACAAAAATAATTAGGATTCATCAATTATATGCATATGCTAATGTAATATATTATAACGATAAAAAAATAGAAAAAAATATTACTGTACATTATAATTACGTAATCTCCAGAAGATAAGATAATACAAATTATGAAATCTGCAACTAGGCCATTATTGTTTACATAATAATTTCATTGGGACACCATATATTAAACATTTTACATTGCAAATGGATTTGTTAAATGATAAATTTTATTTTAACATTTTTAGATGATGTTAGCTAAATATTCATTCGGTATTTTTATCAATGCTATTTTTAGTAATCAGTTTGCAATAGTTTTTAGAGGTAAAAAAATCTGCATTTTTAAAATTAAATAATATAGAGTCCATTGTACTGGACAGGAAATAAATATTTATTTGCTGAATACCATTCACAAATAGCGACTTGTAAAAACCCAATAATAATGATGAAAAAGCCTTCCAAAAGGCTTTACAGCAATTTTTTTTTCTAGATACTGGAAAAAAGTATTGGCAAGTATTCATTTATTTGATAATGTTTTAAAAAGTGTTTCAAATTTCAATTAAATTTTTAACAGAAAATTAATTGAAATTTTGAATATTTTCCTCATTAACTTCGGTGCTTAATATCGCAAAAGTTTAACACTTACATTTTAATAAATTTTTTAAGGTATTCTAGGTATATTATAATATAATACTTTCTATTATTTAAATCCCTGTTTAACAAGAAACCGAAAACGCGAATGTAAATTATTATGACGTTATCATATTTCGATAAAAATGTTGGAATCATTTTTAGGAGTGAGTATAAATGAAAATTTCGATAGATATTTATACTAGAATGAAATATATTAATTCCTCTTTATTTTATATTGTGAGTTTATCGAATAAATTTTAAGCAGTGCTATTTAATTAAGAATTCCGAGAATTTCAGCGTCAATTGAAATTAACAATTCCTTGAAAAAGAAATAGTTAATTTAATTTCCCCAAATGGGTATCTTGCACACAGCCTGAATCAAAAATCATCCTTAGCCTTACCCGAAGTAATGAGGTTTTAAAAGATCCTTAAAATAATTTTGATCTTGCTTGAGGAAGAAAAAAAAGAATAAAACCATTCTTTATTCGATTGCCTTTTATCTGGCGCCATAATTACCTCACAACGAAAATGAACAATTTTCAATTACTTTTGTGATGTTTCTTCCTTCTATTCGTGGAAGAATTCTTTTGGAATGGCGCCGTTTTTAAATGCAAATTACATTATCTCCCAAATCAGACGTGTGCATCTCCTTGGCACATTAATCAATTCAAGTGAGTCCTGGTAATACAGACAATTAAATTTCACTAATTAATTTTGTTCCAACTTCGATTTTTTTATTACCATTTTCCGTTTTACTTTTTTGAGGTTGGTTCTTTTTAGAATTAATTTTTTAAGGGAAAATACAACGTAATTGAATACATAATCACTAAAAGAGAAAGTTAAATTTCTGCGTAAAATTGATGAACAATTTTCTTCTGAATGTATCGTTCAATTAAAATTTAAGAAGAATAGCTTTCAATGTTTTGAAGGATTGATGTATTTAAGAGAACCTAAACTCTGAAAGAAAATTAAAATTTGGTGATCTTATATCTAAAATATTTAATTGAAAGTTTTGTTTTTAGAAATTAAGTTGGTTTATACCAACACCATCACATTTTCAGTTCTCCGAAATGTGATTACGTTATAAATTAATATTTATCACTAAATACCAGCTGAAAATAATTAATCTTTGACATTCTATTCATAAAACTGAAATATACTCAGCAATTAATTAAAAAGTTGTGAATAATATTTTTGAACATTTATATACTAATAAATCAGTGATATTATGTAATTAAAGGTGAATTCTTTTTCATTTCAATTTTTACCATGGTTTATTTGGGAAATATAATTCTTCGATGCTATCCCATCACCAAAATGTATACAGGACAACTCAGAGATTTAAAAAAATCAATGAGAGTTCTTACCCTAATAACTTATAAATTGGGAAAAATTATTACAAATCTGAACAACTCATCATCAAAGTATATACAGAACAACTCAGAGATTTAAAAAAATCAATAAGAGTTCTTGTCATACTAACTTATAAACAGGAAAAATTAATGAAAAATTATTAAAAATCTCTGTGATAAGCTCATCACCAAAGTATAAACAGGCAAATCAGAGATTTAAAAAATTTACTAAGAGTTCTTACCTTAATAACTTTAAAAAAATTGGGAAAAATTAATGAAAAATCATTACAAATCTGAACAACTCATCATCAAAGTACAAACAGGACAATTCAGAGATTTTAAAAATTCAATAAGAGTTCTTACCTTAATGACTTATAAATAGGGGAAAATTAATGAAAAATTATTACAAATCTCGGTGATGAGTTCATCACCAAAGTATAAACAGGATAACTAGGAGATTTTAAAAATTCACTGAGAGTTCTTACCCTAATAACTTATAAATAGCAAAAAAAGAAATTAATGAAATGTTATTGCAAATCTGAACAACTCATCATCAAAGCGTATACATGGCAAACCAGAATTTTTAAAAATTCACTAATGGTTATTACCCTTATAACGTATAAATAGAGAAAAAGTATTACAAATCCGAGCAACTCATCACCAAAGTGCATATAGGACAACTCAGAGATTTAGAAAATTCACCAAGGGTTGTTGTCATACTAACTTATAAACAGAAAAAATTAATGAAAAACTATTATAAGCCTGAACAAGAAAAACTTCCAAAATTTTAGGGAAACTCTGAAGCCGCATGTTTTTAAATGTCCATTTTGTTGCTTACATACTAATTTTCCTTCCTTTTCTTAAATATCTTGTCTTTGAATTTATTCTGTGATCATTAAAATTCTACTCATTTCTTTATTTACATAGATTTTACCCAAAATAAATAGTCGGAAAAGGCATAAAGAAAAATGAAGACTGTTTTTGCATACAGTTTTAATAGAACAAAGCAAACATGCAGAAATTCCTATTATTTAAATTTGTTATTCATAACAAATTTTAATTGATATAAAAATATATCACTTGAAAATCGGTATGGATACAAATAATTTGTGATTAAAGGACGACATATTTTAAATATCGATTGTAACACCAATCCAATATCTAAGAAATCCTGTATTGTCTTTTGTCTTTAACAGTTAAAAGAGTTTTCAACTCTTATTATTATTTTATGTTTACATGCTTAAGCTTAAGTTTAGGATAATGGAATATTAAAATTCTTATTAAATGATAAATCTACATTAAAAAATTTTAATTAGATACTTTGTAACAGACGTATTAATATGATTACATCCTTTTCGTAACATATGCCATTAGTAGTACGATATGCCAACAAATAAATCGGAAAAGTAATAGTTGAAAGTTTAAACAACAAACTTTAAACATTAACTCATAACCTTAAGTTAATCTTTCAAAATTATGTATATATATAACAGAAAATATTTCGAGTTTTCAGCCAATCAGGAAATTATGTTACCTTACTTTAATAAAAATAAAACAATAACAGAAATTCATCGCAAGCTGTGCGGAACTTGTGGTAAACATTTCGATAACAGTATGCGAATAGTGGTTTCGTTTAAAAACGATGATTTTATTATACATGACAACAAGTCTGATAAACCACCAAGCAAAAGAATCTAAGATGCATATTTGTGTGCATTAATTTATGAAACTATCAAAGGTGAAAGATGGAAGCAATAGTTAATCAATTTTGACAAATATGCAAAAGACATGACAAGGTTGTTTTTCAATATCAAAATGATCACACTCATGTTACCATACTAGTGCAAGAAATTGTAGAATAACTTCACTGGGATAAGTTGCTTTCTCTCCTCCCAAACGCCTTAAATATCATGTATTGTTCCTTTAAAATAGTATTTGTTTTGCTCAATACAGGATGCCTTTTCTGGAGAGGTTCAATTCCTATGCAGATATCACAATTTGATTCAATTACACTTCTATACTATTTAAAAGTAAACTAATCCTGGCAAAATAATTATGCATCCTTCTGTTATGCTGCGCTTCTTTCATTAACTCGATTGCATCTAAGCAGTAAGATTTTTTTTTACGTGATTCATTTATTATTCAAAAGATGGACAAATGTTGTAGTGTCTGAAGAAAAGTATTTTGAATAAATAGATTTTCTAATTTTTATAACAAATAAATGTATTTTTTTTATCTTGGAAATTGACTGCATTATATTTATGCACCAAAGTCCTTGTTAATGATAATTTTATTGCTATTGAGATCATTGTGGATTAAAATGTCTTTAATAAAATTCACAATTACCATATATGATTCTTCTATAATATTTAAATGTAAACTAATCATGGTCGAATAATTATTCATCCTTCTGTTATGCTGTACTTCTTTCATTAAATTTAATTTCCGTTTTCAACAATCACCTCCCTAACGTCAACAATTCTTCCAAAGAGTTTGGGTCAGTTTTTATTAAAAAGTGTTTCGAATTTGTATATGTTTATAATTATTCTCGAATTTTGATTGTTAGACTGATTTTCATTGGCTTCCACCCAAATTCTAGTAAATTCACTGTGTTGCCTTTTTGTATCTGCAACCAATTTATGTTTATAATTCATAACTATACTTATATCTCAGAGATCCTTAGTTTACAATGTAATCCATCTGCTAAAGATTTCACATCCAATGACATCAGTTTCGTTTCGTTGACAAACTGGTTATTATTTGCCAGTGAATGCCATTCTAAAGCATTTCGTTATTTCCTAATGGTATCACTTTAAGAGCCATATGTAAGTCAGTTGCTTCAGACTTCATGCATTTCAATATCTAGGGTGTCTCAAAAACTTGACCTCAGCTTTTATTCCTTAAATATTGACCACAGACATATACTGTAAATTGCAAAGTTGTGTAAAAAAAGGTGCAAAATGTTATGAAATCGATTAAAATTTTCAGGTGATTAAACTTTAAGAAATACAAAATTTAAATTTTTATACGGATCCCGTACAAAAAAAATTCACAGTGAGTAAAATGTGCCCCATCCTCTAATAAGGTCATGTACAAAATTTCAGCAATTCATCACAAAAGTCTCAAAGATATGAAACTTCATAAATGCTGACTTAAATCACTTTTCAATGCCTGGATATGAGTTCGCAAAAATGGAAAATCATGTCCGATGTCCGTGTTTTAGGAGTAGTAAACAAATTAACAAAGAAAGTAATGATTGAATAAATAAATAATAATTTTGCTATTTATTGGTTCGAAAGTATAAAAAAATTGTAGAAATAATAACTAAAAGGAAAGATTTCATTACTTAAAGGAAAGATTACATAAGATTTTTTACAAGTTCGTTGACTGTGCAGTTTTTAAGTTATATTCTGTAATTCATGATATAAAATTTTAAAGCATTTTTCAGGAAGCACATATTTTAAAATTTGTATTTAAAACTAAAGATATAAAACATATTTTATTTCCTTATGATGCATTCCTGCATCGCGTCATCTGCACTGAAGCTGTAAACATTTGCATTTTAATGTGTGATTGACCTTTCACCAACTTTCTTTTAACATATCTTTGAGAGTTTTCATGATAAAATTCTGAAATTTTGTACATAACCCTATTAGAGGATTGGGAACATTTCACTCATTGGGAATTTTTTTGCACGAAATCTATATAAAAATTTAAATTTTGTATTTTTTAAACTTTAATCCCCTGAAAATTTTAATCAACTTCATAACATTTTGCACCTTTTTTTACGCAACTTTGTAATTTAAAGTCTGTGGTCAATATTTAAGTAATAAAAGCCACGATCAAGGTTTTTGAGACACTGTACAATTTTAGTAATGTTGTGAAAATATTCGTTAGTAATGAATAGCGAAGGAAAGAATACTTTAGATTTATTACAGTATTTATATTTGGTAGATTTCTTAAAATTTATAATATTATTATGCAATAGTGAATTTTGTGCTTTATTTATGCACATTTTAATGAAAAAGTTTGTAAAAAGTTTTTTTCCGAAGGGGAAGATAATTGTTATGAACCGTGAAGAAAGTAAAGGTGTTAATATTTCCTGGTTAAGGTATTGTTAACTTAATAATGCAGGCGTGGTTGATGGTTTTATACATTTTCACTTTTTATCTGTACTCAAACCGTTGATAAAAAGTCATAAGAATTGTGAGCGTGAAGTGATGGCTGGTTTTTGACAGCATGGCAGTCAATACTTGTATCCAATTAAACCTTGGTGTCTTCCAAATTTCATGGAACATTCCAGAGAAATAAGAGTTATAGATTGGATCTTTAGAGATGTAAAAGGATAACAAATCTTAATCTACTTATCTTCCCAAATTTTATTTTACAGTGTGTGCGTGTTTATGAATTCGTGTGTGAATGAATGTGTGTGAGTATGGGCATTTGCATGCGTGTATGTGTGTAAATACAATAACTCAAAATCCATATAAGTGAAATTTTTAATACATACTTAAAAACCACAATTGTTGATGTGAAATAATTTTGGATAAATTCCATCCATGGCAAATACCGCTTCCACTCGTAAATTTGAACTTCGGTATTTCATAATAATCGAGTATTAATATGTAAAATGTTGATATTATTTACGTTTATTACTTAAGGTTCATATTAATTAAGGTATTACACAAAGTTATTTCATTTTAAGTGATTTTTAAATCAGATATTGTCCGTTCTTGCTGAGTAAAACATAATCAGTATAGATCATCAAGAAACATGAGATGATTGAGCTAAAAACACTTGAAATCAACTTGAATTCCACAAATGCAGAACATCTTAAAGAATTTCTTTAAGTTTCACCATTGTTCCCTTTTGCACTCTTTATCCTAGTATAATCCTATCATTAATGAAGGTAGCTGTATAAAAATTGGGTCCGCACACTTGTGCAGACGATATTGGAAAAACAGGTCTGCGATCAAAAGTCGTTTTGTCGAGGGGGAAGAGTGGCGTTTGCAAGACATAATTGTCTTATCAGGGGCGTATCTAATTGGATTGCTGCAAAGGAAGCGGGAGTCGGAAAGAAGTCCCGATTACTAATTAAGAACCGACCAGGAAATTAAAATAATTGCTTGCTTAGTTTCATCGCCTCTCCACTTGCGCCTGCGAGGTAATTTAGAGCAGGTAGACTCGTGACAGCGAAGTTCTCGCCTTGGAAAGATGGAAATTACTGTAAAGTTCTAGATAAGTATAAGATGGAACTCTGCTGTTTCAAGAATATGTATGAAAACTCTTGTCATTGAAGTTTTGGAGTAAAATTATCTAAAATATTTTTCATGCTCCAGTGTGATATCATTTATGTTATGTATAATATTTTATAGAAAATAAAAAAACGTAAACGTTTAAAAATATTCAACTCAAATTCACTTGAAAGCCTGCCTTACATATCATTTGAGGAATAGTTGGTTATATGCAGATAACCCCAAAAACGTTCACAGTAATTAATGGGTCATAATTTATATATGACTTATAAGCACCTCTATTCTACCATCAGGTTGTAAGCGTACATCTTCAGGAGAATTTCCCAAACACATGACTTGGGCGAATGTGTTCCATTGAATATCCTGTCCGTTCCCCCAGACTTGAAGCTACACGACTTTTTCTTGTAGATATTTGAGGATAATGTTTCGCCAGAAAACTAATGCCACTAGAAGTGATCAAAGCCAAAAAAAAGTAGGTCACAATAACAAATGAAATATTTAGCAAAGTGTGCGAAACAATAGCTCAACTTTATTGGCAAGCAGTGTATTAATCAGAATGATAGTGATTTTAAAAATCTGTGATAGGAATATATATTTCATGCAGATAATTTTTTGGGAATATAGATATTCAATAACCACATAGAATATTAAATTATAGTAGTTATCAAAATTAGAGTTAATTATAGTATTATCAAAATTAGAGTTATAATCACTGAAGAAGGGTATACAATTTGTGCAGACATTCTTTATGTCAAGACCCCTTTTTAAAACCATAGACTATTTCGAAACACACTTTGTAATTTTTAACCATAGTTAGATGATGAGGTTCCAACCTATACAATTTTCTCTAACAAACTTCCTCACAATTCCAGAATAAGACATTGTAAACCATTACTATTTATCTTTTGAAATTATACTTGATCAAATGCATTTGATAAAATACATAACAATTTAGAGCAATAATTACAGAATTTGCAGCAAAAATTATTTTTGTATTTTTTAATGCTGATAATTTTTTTAGGAAAATTTAATTCCATTTGAAAATTTTACTTCATAGAGAATATTTTAAGTACATAAATAAAGGAAATAATCCTCAAACTTGATGCTTATACATGAACGTATATTATTTTCTTAGATTCGTTTTGATTTTTAAGAATTTAATTCCCAATTTTGCAATAAATTTTGCTATTTTTTTAATGTTCAGTCTATGTAGCCCTGCTATTGGGGGTAAAATTTAAGCTTCAATTAAATTTTGTTTAGAGCATTTAAAAAGTAAGATATATCAATTGAACTTATTAAATAGCAATAAACATAGGTGGCATTAGTTTACTATTATTTCTTTTAATTTTTTTGCGTCAGTTTTAATTAGAGCATGGCACATAGAATCTTTACCTTCTAAGAATCATTTCCTTTTATATAGTTTCTTTGTACATCTAGACTGTTTTTATTTAAATGTAATTTGAAAAATTTGAAGAGTACAAATTTGAAAATTCCACAATAGAAAATGAATTCAGAAATTAATTTGTACGAATTATGCTTTCAAAGAATTAAAATATTACATAGAAATATTTTGAGAGTCCATGTCAATTTTTCGAAATAAATTAAACATTCTAATTGCTTTTATTAAACTAAAATTATAATATTTTCTTTAAAAAATATTTTTTCTTTGCTAAAGTACTGTTAAAAAGATTCTAATATAATAAAATAAACTAACATTAAACACATAAGTCATGACTTTACTTAAATCTTCCAAATTAAAAAAAAATCCAGGGATTTTTCCTTTTAAATTTTTCAGTAACGCTGTAGAAGCTCAAATTCACGTTCACATTTTCATTTGAACCATCCTTAGACTTCTTTCTTAAATATTTTATTCTAAGTAACAATTTCTTAACTCAATACTTGAACAAACTTCTGGGTTCATCCTTATGAATATTGAAATGCGCCTGAAATTAAAACAAAAACAAAGAAGCCATTTGCTGTTGCAATAAAGAAAACTCTGTGATGATGTTTGCATGTATATTGGTCTCAAATACGTGGTGGCAGCTTGTCCTGAAATCAAGATCAGATGCGGTTCTTACAAACTTCAAGATTTTTTAAGCTTTTCATTGAAAGACATCAATGCTTATGTAAATAGATAAAATTAAAACCTTGAATAAATATTTATAAGGGTATTTAAACTATATGATGGGAAAAGCTATGTAGTAAGAAAAAAAAGTTTGGGATGTTATTGTGATGGTAATTTACACAGAATTTCTTCTTATTTATGTCTGTTATGCATAATTGCTGATAATATGTTTAGAATAAAGCGAGAAATTAATTTGATGAAATTAATTTAACTAGACCTTTGTTTTTGTTTCCGATTGCAATATTAAATCATGGTGCTTTTCATGAAACACTTCTAAGATACTTCTTTCCAAAATTAATAAATATCAAAATAATTGATCTGTGCATTTATTTCTTAAATTTATTTGTTACAAAATGTTGATACGATAGTATTTTAAAACACACAAACAATTCCATTAGAAAGAACGTTGATTGCAAAACGTTGATTTACCTTTAATCCTTCATTATATAATGAAATTTAATTTCGATTTTTGGAAGTTTCTGATGTTACAAAAACTTAAGAAGTTGGTGGAAGACAAACAAATTCAGTTGACAATTTCATTCGTTAGAAACACCATGACGTTTTTCATGCAATGTAAAATCCTATTAAGGAAGTTAGTTCATACTTACATGAAATATATTGAGAGTACAGAACCTGTTTAAACTTAGAATGCATTGGTTATCATGATTTCAGAATCTATAAGGCCTACAATTGTAAGTAACATTTTTCGTATAGTGCAATTCCATGAGAAGGAACTTCATTGATTATTAAAAATATCCTTTATAATATTAGCACCTTTTCTAAATAATTCTGAAATGGTTTCTAACGAATTCTTTCAGAATGCTCAGCTGTATTAATTCATACCTGTGCATTTGGATCTTTCAAAGCACTTAGTAAATGTCTACGCCTCTATAATGCGCTTTGGTATTTTGAATGTTATACAATATCATTCTAAAAATGTCGTCGAATATGGTAAGCCTTGTGCTAGCAATATAATATCCATAAATTTTGTCATCGGGGCTTAATGTCATCATGTTGCTGCAATAAATATGTTGCACGAATATTTATACGGATATATGAATAGACATCTTATTTATTGATTAACATTTTTTTCAGCTTTTCTTTTTTACGACTAAAGCCACAGCTAAAATGGCATCGCTTCAAAATTTCATGGGACACCAGCAATAGAATATTTGGCTTCGATAAATGTAGAGTGCACTTGAATGGTGTAACAACAAATATTTGAGGATATCAGGCCTAGAAATTATGATCTTTATTCCTATAATAGATTGGGTCTAAAAAAAATTTTTAAACATTATTGTTTTATGATTGGAAATGAAAAAAATAAGCTAATTATCGTTTTATAACTCAAACACTTTTGAGCTGAAAAGTTTCCAATAGTTACAATAGCTTTTGTACTTATGCTTGTGGAAGTTCTGGAGAGTCTATATCGGTTATATTTTTCTTAAGGTTTTTCATTCTCATAACTCAAGTCTAGAAAATTCAACAAGGGAATGGTGCAACCGTGGCGATTTTTGTCCCATTATTTTTTCAAGTAAATGTAATCTATCTAACTCTGCTAATTTTATGATAGCAGTTTCTTTTGACTGAAACTTTGATTTATATTTAAAATATCTTATTTCTTCAAATCATTCTTTCTTCCGATGTTTACATTCAAATATTTAGAGTCACAAAAATGTTTTGAAAAACTAGGTTGTTGTGAAATATTCTTCTATAAAATTTTGAATCTATGCAAATTTATGTGAGAATACACTTTTAAAGATTCTTTTTCTATTTGGATTTATCACCAAATATTTGCAATAAAATATCTATAACATATAAAAATATTTTATTAGAATTCTTTTCTATTTCAATAGAATTTTATTCTATTTATTATTAGAATTCTTTTCTATTTCCAAATAGAATTCTTTTTCGATTTGGATTTATCATATTTATCAACATATTTGCAATGAAATATCTATAACATATAAAAATATTTCATTTTAAACCAACTGACTAGAATTAACATAAGAATAAAGTTATAAATGCAAAAAGAATACTTTTTTCATAATCGGAATGCAAATATGTTTATGTGCATTTTAGAATATTTGCATAAGATTTATTTCAAAATATCTTTAAAAAAGATTTAAATAAATTTAAGAGATCTTTAAGGAGATTAAGTTTATGAATGCATAAAAAAAACATCTTATCACAAGTTTGCTTAAATACGGAGAATGCAATAAGTTATTTAAAACTTTATCTTATGAAAAAAATTCACGGCAGAATCTTTTTAAAATCTTAACTAAGAAGCTGCAAATCATAATAGACAAACATATCATCTCGCAGAAAAGACTTAAAGATAAACAACCGAAGAAAATTTTTCTGTTTGAAAAGCGGAGAAAAAAAATTTACAAGAAGAGAACATTTCTTGCAAAAAAAAAAAAAAAATGGTTACGTGATTAACTTTAAGAGGCGTTCTAAAGAACAGCTTACAAAGAAAACATGCATCAACATTAAAATTGCTCTTTTTGTTGCACAAAGTTCCTAAAATGAATTCCTTCCATGAAAAAATAAAAATGGTGGCTGGCACGAAAACTCTTAGCAATGGAATAGTAGAAAAAAATAGTCTGGCCTTTTTTCAAGAGATTTTCGGTAAACATTTAAGAGAATTCCATTTGATTTTTAAATAAAATCTATTGGTCTAGTCAGGGCAATTAATCTTTAAAACTCTTTAGAAATGTCTAAAAAAATGCGTTGTATAAGATGTTAACAGCGAATTAATGTTTCAGTTCAGATATTGAACAGTACAAAAAATAAGAATTTCTAGTAGGTTGAGAAATTTCTTGAGGCTCAAAATAAGAATTTAGAAAGATTCAAACTTCCTCGTAAAAAAATGTTCTTCTAAAATACCTCAAAACATGTATTGAGAAACTTCAAGAATTGGTACTCTGGATATCCTCAACATTAAATTTATACTAAAGTGCTTCTCTTCACAATGCATTACATTGCAGTTACATGAATAAATTAATTGAAAAGTAAATATTTTACCAAATATTTAAGGTAGTGAAATTGTACGTCAGTATAAAATGATATATAAGGATATGAATCAGTTTTTGTCATTCAAATAAAAGTTGAACAATATATAATACTGCACCCTTATTTTTATGTATTGGTTTCAGTATGCATCTGCAACGGTTTTTTTTTAAGATTTCATATAATTTAAAATACCTTATGCTTGTAATAACGACAAGTTCTTAAAATATTTATATCTATTTGAAGGTTATCGCTTTTGTTAATAAGATAGTAAATAACAGAATCATTAAAAATCATTTTATTCTGAGGACACATTTCACACCTTTATGTCAATAAAAGTAATTTCTCCACTATTTGTAAAGCAAAAGGCCAAAGGAAAGTATTATTCTGTTAAATATTGTATTAAGAAGAAATATTTTGAACATTTTACCGTTTGCCTAAACGGGATTAATGACGATTTAAGAGAAAGGGGAATCATCAAACTCGTCAACTCAAAATGTAAATTTGAGAATAAAATTTGAGTTCTTAAAAAAGGAGCAAAAGAAACTTATCTCGAAAGGCAGTTAATTAACTTTTCTTTAAGAAATAATCTTGTAAAAATTAGATAAGAGAAAGCAAACGAAAGGTAAAAACTGTATATTTTAAAATTTTTAATAATTTAGAAATGAGAGTCCTAATCAAATATAGATTTTAGCTGCTTTAATGTTCTATATTATTTTCAAATTCAAATTTTCTTTCTAGAAATCTCTTTTTTTTATCGTAACTGTCACTCTGTATTCTCTCGAATTATTTTCTAATTTGATTTTGGTAATTAATTTATTTATTTATAGCTTATACAGCAAATAATTTTGTAACTATCAACTTACTAAAAAAAAAATCTTAACTTAATAATTTTAGGCTAACTCTAGGATCCTCTTTTCTTTTCCATTTCTTTATATTCAGTACTTTATTTAATATTTTAAAGACGTTTACAGAATATTATTTTTACATTTTATTATGTTTACATTAATAATGGGAATGTTATTTCATTCATAACAAAAATAGGAAAAAATGGGTCCAAAAACTAGAGGGCGTAAGTAAAAAAAAAAAAAAAAATGCTTACAAAAGATTAAATTAAGTAATGAAATAACTGTTTAAATACCAAAATGAAGATTTTCACACGCACGCACACACACAGACACGCACACAAAAGAAATTTTAAAAAAATTTTTAAAAAATCCTCCCAACTTTTGTTAAATTTTACTACACGTGAATGAATTCCTAGAAGGTATCCTGATGATACGACGTAAATATCTGTTGTTCACATTAACTGCCATTTCGCAAATATCAACACAAGTATGTCATTCTGTGCAAGAATAATTTCAAAAAATAATTAACAAAATATATTTAATATAATACTTAACTAATGACCAATTTGAGTCTTTCATATATGGTAGAACAAATATGTCGGTAATTAGATCTTTTATGTTCTAAAGAGAATGAATTTATGTACAAAATACAATCATACTTAATGTGAAATGAACGTTAACAATTATGTGTTAATGAGAGAAACAACTGACTGCAAAACAGTTCCAAATATGAAGACAAAGATTTATAATCAGACAAAAAAAGTCTTATTCTAATCATACTGTATGTATAACAATGTCCTTGCGTGTAACTTTTTTTCTTCTTCGTATAAGAAGCATACAAGAAGGAAATCGAAAAATTCGAACAAGAGATTTCGACGCATCTTCAAGTTCCAAACCATCCACATTCCAAAAAAAAAAAAAAAAAAAAAAACATTTTTGGAATATTTCAAATTATTTGTCCTTTCGCCCTTCCGCCTGTCTTCCTGCTCCTGAACATGATAGCTCAATATACTTTGTGATATATTGATGAAAATTGGTATCTATTCATTACCTTCAGTTTGTCGATTCCTATCAAATATGGGACAGAATACATTCAGAGGAAGTCTGTCTGTCCACTTATCCGAATATAAGCTTACATAATAAATACAAAACATAAAAGGTACATAAAGAAAATTTTGCACTCAGATTTAACACCTAAGGCGTTGATCTGTATTGAATTTGGAATAAAATCTATCAAAGAGCTGTCCATCTATCAATCTGTTATTTCATCCTAAAATGATAACTCAAATATAAAACTCAAAAACTCAAACTCAAACAAAAAAATGGATAACTCAAAAATGTAGCGACTTTAATATATGAAGTTTGATATGTGCCTACATTTGAAGTTCTGTGTCAAATTTTGGTACAATCAGTTAGACAAAAGGCATCTAAAATGAATTCTTTGTTCTTTGTTTGTATATTAGCCGTATCTCAGTAATCAATCGTTAAAGATCGTACTCAGTACGCCTTTACGCAATTATTGGTCGCCAGAGGCTTACGTTTAATTATACTCAAGTACATTTATTAGAGAACGTTCGAAAAATATTCCTGGCGACACAGAAATTAATTACAGTATGTTAATTAATGAATTTATGTGTTAAGAATAAGACAAATATTAATTCTGTGGATTGTTATATTTTTAAAAATTGAGGCACGTGCTCAAAGTTTTTAAGTGATTCAAATTAATTAGATATGAAATGTAATTTAATATGTATTAATCATTATTTTTCCTAACTGTTTCTACGAATTTTAAGCAGAATCGAAAATTCGTTCAACTACACGAAATAAATAGAATTATATATATTTCAATACTTATTTATTCCGATATTTCTAAAAATCTTTGAGACAATCTCAAATATCATTTTGAATAATACCATACCAACACAAATAAAATAAATCTTTAACAATTAATTCAGATATATGAAGAGTAATATTAAGTTTCAATAAAATCACTTCTAACAGAATAATGATTGAAATTTCTATCGTTTCTTTGAAATTAATTTGCATAAAATGCATGGTGAACAATAACATATCAAATTTCAAAGATTTTTGAGAAGGAATTTTCTGCTGCAGATAACTTTAATTAAAATTTTCCAAGAAATTAATAATGATTAATCTACTAAATTCACCGAAATATAAAATTGTTGTAAACAAATGTATTATATTACATATATGTTTTGTATTACATGTATAAAAAATATCTAATAACAATGGAGTGGGGAGATAATAATTCTGCAAAGATATTTGATTCTCTGATTTATCTAGAAAATACTTAGTTTGAACAAAATACAGTTAAAAATAATTCCATCATTCCAAGTTTTAACAGAATATTTTTATATTAGCAGGTTAAAAGATTGAAAATTTTATATGTCTGTTAAGAAATGCGTAGTAATAATGACTTGATTGAAGATTTGGTTACAAATAGTTTGGCTCTACTGTTCGTACAAAAGTAGATGTGTCCTATTTACTTTAATTTTCACAATTAATTATCTCTGTTTTAATTACTTAATTCTTAATTTATTGAACTTACATTTTCTGCTGAATTTTTGGCAATTTTTTAAAAATACATTTTTTCTAATTTTCAACAATATTTTTCATTGTTGCAATGAAATTCAAATCATTTTCATCATTTCATTAAATATTGATTTAGATGATTTTCATCCATTATTGAAAGCTGAGGAAAAAAGACACACTTTATTATTTATTCAGTTATGATGCGGAATAACAAAGTGGAGTTTTAGTCGTTTGAAAAACGGTATGCAATTAAAAGACGGTAAAGAATAGATGTAAAAACGCTTCAAAAATTAAAAAATAATATAAATAGATAATTTAGTTAATAGAATAAATTAAATGGCTGATGTATTAAAATAAAACGGTTCCCATGCATGTCACAATTTAATGCTTAAAAATATTTCGTTGAGAGAAGTATGAAATTAAATTATGTATGAGAGATTTAATTAAAATTTAAAACAAAAAAATTTCTGTAAAGCAATTGGCCGTCAAAGGCGGCTAATTGTGTAGTAATTTTGAAACAGATGACTGTGAGATTATATAAAGTAGATTTTCAATGAATAAAATATGTTTTGAGGCTGGATAACAAATAAATGTAGTAAAGTGTAGAATACAAACACCACGAAAATATAAATACTAAAAAAAATTAGAAGTCTATAAAAGATGTCTTAGAAGGTTGTATCTCTCAAAACTGTTATGATTTCACTTCATTTTATAAAATAATAACATGGTAAGATAACCATTCTTTTTCAGGCTTTTTCTTAAGAAAAGCTTTGTTTCTTCATCTTTTTCTTGCACGAGAAATTTGATAGAATCTTTTAATTAACATGTTTTCAAATTGACAAGAAATTATAACATTTCTTGAAATCTGCTTTTATCATCAGAGTAAGAATAAAAATGTTATTGAATATTATGCATTCAAGATCAAACTCAGCTGGAGTGGTCTTCCCGAAACTTTTTCGCATACATTTTAATGAAGGTGTCTTCCCTCCTCTTCCCCTGCATAAACTCGTGAACACTAGGATAAGGCTGCGAATCTTTTGCATATTACTGACGAATAATACTAATGGAATATAGATCTTTGGAGCGAAGATAACATTTTTACTCAAACTATGATACGAGTATGTAATTTTGACTCCTTTTCTCCGACCATTTGGAAACAAAATTTGACACTGAACTCCTGTTATCGTAAGGAGATCATATATTTCATTTATTTAAGTCATTTGCTTATGAGATTACATTTACATGCATACTAAAGTACTAATGGACAAACGATCAACTTTTTGACAACTTGGGTTCAAAATATGATAATCGATAGATAGCATCTGAAATGTAGATGACAAATTGGTATAGAAAATTTTACTAATTTGCTCTTTACGTTCTGTAATTATCGATTTTACTTTTATTAAAACAGCTATATACCATACACAGATTTATTTCATATGAATGGATTTTGCTAAAAATTAGATGGAAATCTGTAAATTTGATCTAAAATCCATATACTAAGGTCTTCATATATCATTTATTTGTCTAGTAAAAAACGTTTTGGGGTTATCGTACACAAGGACTTACAAACATAATGCCAAACATTTGTTTTTCGAATTCACGGAAGTATGAAATATGGGGATTCATCAAATTCTCGAGTACTTTTATTGATGATAACAATGTTTTCTTTACATTTCGTATAAGTAAAAATTAAAGCAATTTATAAGACAGCAACAATGAGAATTAAACTATCATCATTAAGTACATGTGTAAAGGACGCCTTTTTAAACCAATTATTAAAGTCAAAATTTAATGGCTTAACGAATGTTGTTTCCATCCAGATAAATTAAGCTAATTCATTTGAGAATGTTGATGTTAAATAAAGTTAGAAGTTAGATAGTTATAAATTTTTGATTAACAGTTTCGAAATTATTTAAATGTTAAGAAATTCATTCCTTTTAAACTGAAAGAAAACATAAATGGTCATTGTAAGATAGTGTTAAATGAATGAAAAACTTTGAATGGAAGAATTAGGAAATTTCAAAAATATCGCTCATAGTACATAATTACCCCAACCAATTTATAAAACTCCATAAAAATCCTCAAGTTTTTATAAAATTCGATATAAAAATTATCTGAATATCGATAATCATTTAAATATAAAATATAAACTTCAGTAGTATGTGGGATTAATATTTTTTAGATTAACGTGAAAAATCAGATGGCACAGGTAAACATACTTCTTCTCCCATCTCCTCAAAGAATTCAGCTTCATATTCAGTCATCACTATACATAATAAAAATTAACACCAAGAGAAATCTTTAAGTCCCAGATCTCTTAAATGTATTCGTAAAGCAAATTGTTAATGACTCTCATGTCAAACCTCAAAGTCAGAATCATCTCAAAACTTAAAAGATGTAAGAAAAAAAGGAGAGAAAGGTCCCTGTTAATAAAGCGTAAATTAATGGCACGCAACATGATTCGTGACTTGAGGCAGAATAATGCATTATCGAGAAGCGTCAGCAAGTTTAGGCGAAACATTTTGAAAGAAGTTTTTGGCCTGATATCGAATTCTAATAATTACTTTAGGATTTTGTAATTTATAGACTTATTATAAGCAGGTCTTTTTGGACCAGCGGGCTTTTAAACTATCCCCTAGAATGTGGATCAATATCATAATAGGTTCACTTGCTGCTTTGTTTTTGAAGAATATTAAGTTCTTGGGAGTTCTTTAAGTTATGCGTTTTCTGGAAGTTTCTTAGCTTTTTAAGGATATTCTGAGTGAAAAGAATTTGCATCTCTGCAAATCAATTGTTGGAATAGTTTTATGATAATTGTTTCTTTTACTTTTGAGTTAATTGAGTTAATTGAAAGAGAATTCTTTTTTATGTTTGAAATTATTCATGTCCTAAATATTTTATATGCATCGATTGGTCGAATTTCTTTGTCTTAGATATTCGAAATATTGAATATTTCTATTTATTAATTACTAAAAATAAATTGATTAAGGACTATTATTTATTTTATAATTAACAGCTACCGTGCTAATGACATAGGATTTTATTTTCTTTATATTGTTTTTTATGTTCAACTATTATACCTAAAATAACTTACTTACGAAAATTTGCAGATTACTCCAGTTAAACTTCCGAAGGTTGAGTTCCTTTTATATGAAAGAGGTAGATGTCATGGTATTTGGCGAAAGACTGAAATTTGATAATGAAAAAATTTCATAATTTCAGCTTAGATTAATTTCACATAAAAGAGCCAAAAGTTTTTATATTAAATCAGTAAAATTCTGGTGAGTGAGGAAGTTTCGATTTTCACTTTAAATGAAATTGTCTTCACGTGATAATTACGATCTATATTAGTAGTTTTAAATTATTACAGACGAACTATACGGTAGTTTAGAGATTCAATCAATCAAATGATACTTAATACTCTCTCCCCAAAAATATAATTCTACCTGAAGGCTGAAAGTTTGGTGGGGTTTTTCCCCTAGAAAAGAGAGGTCTCTAGTTTATTACTGGTTTGTGTGGAGTGAAATGGTTAACGATCATGGATACTGGCTACACAATATTAAATTCTAAATAGGCCATTAAAAAACAAATGTAGTGTCACCATCTTGAAAGACATTTTGGTGTTCTGGGACCACTCAAGGTGGAAAAAAAAACATATTCTCCTCCTGGTCAGAAAGTTTCGACACCCATCGCAAATATCCGATATCTATAAATGGAGTTGACATAACTTACGACACCATAACACAGAATATTCAATGGTTCACTTATAATAAGGAGATATAGGACATCATGAAACTCTAAATTAATCACCAGCAAAGGAGTTGCGATGCTACCACTGCCTTGTCCAGGGAAGGATCCTTGGAAGGGATGTCCACAATGAATGCCAGTGACAATCAAGTGTAGATATTATACTACACATGAAACGCACTTAAACCGTCTTTATCCGCAATTTTCTTTCTTTTTCATAATGGCCCACCTATTGGCATGTAAGAAAAATTTTAAGTGGAATAACTATGATCAGTACAATTTTTTTCTCTATACACAAATCCGAAATTATTTATCAGTACAACCCCAACCGGAGTAGGAATATCAATGCAAACATTTTCATTAGAAGCTTTTTTCATACAGCTGTTGCCAAATTTGTTGAGAAATGTTATCCAGACATGAGTTTCATATATTATTAATATATAGCATAGCAGATAAAAATTCGAAATCGTTTTATGATAAATAAAATGAATAGTTTATTCTTTTAATAGTGGTTTGGAAATACGCAGCTTATCATGGTTTATATGAGATTTTAGTCTTTTCTGAAGATGAAGTTTCTCTTATCTTAAAAATCAGACCACAATTTGTAAGAAATAAGCATTTTTTTACTTTTAGAAAAATAGTTTATATGAAAAAATAGAGGAACTAACCAAATTTAAATTTTAAAAATTATCTTTCGAAGGGTTCTCTATTTAATTTTAGATTAATATGAAATGTGATTATCTTATTTTAGAGAATCAATCTGTTAAGATAGACAATACTTTTGAGTGACATTAATTAGCTTTCAAGTTTTTGCTATCGTTGATACACAGTGATTGTCTAGTACCAGAGTTTTGACTTCAAAAATGAATGACGGCTCGAGATTTAAATTTATTATACTCTTCTATCTATATGGATCTATTTCAGATAAGACTTTTCATGCATTAAATGACTTTCATTGATGAGAATGAAAGATTAAGTCATGTGGAACCCTTGCCATCTCATCATGGTTAAAATGCTAAGGTGCATCATTCAGTGACCATCGTGTAGCAAAAATAGAATATTGTTCTAACAGAATTTAATTTTCTAATTATCAGTGCCAATTAATCAGATATTGCGAATTTGATTCCTTCTTCCATTATTTGAAATTAGTAAAACTTTTGAATCTAACTTTATCCTCTGTTTTCGCTTTTATGCAAATATTTATTTAAATTATATCCTCTGTTCACTAAAATCCACCTACTGCTTTTCTAAATCTATACTTTCATTTTATAATGGTTCTGTGATCTTCTAGAACATCAGAAGCAGCAGAAAAAAAAACTAATATATTATTTTATCCAAAGTCAAACTTGTCAAAAGAGACATCAAACCTGATAGAATTTTCTGTACTCTTTCAAAATGAATTTGTCTGAAACTGTGTTTAAATAGATCTCATTTATATTCTTCTCTTACCGTATAACTTCATTAACAGTGTTTTAAATTCTGGATAAATCTTACTTTTATACGTTACATACTGGATGATGTGATAATTTGTGAATGCAATCCCATGTGTAATCCAAAGATATATAAACGGGCAAAAATATATATTTAACAGCCTGCACAAAACACATTTGTACATGCTTTCAGAAAATCAGGCTTATATTATCTGAAATGACTCATAAATGCTGTACGTGAAATTCTTTTTTTGTATGCTAATATACAAATTCAATTAATAAGTGGGGAAAATCTAATTAAATTGAGGATATTTTGCCTTGTTCTATTATATTACCTTGTTATGTTATATTCTGTTGGTTAGGCTTTATTTCTACTAAAAAAATTCACTAATCAGGCAATATCATGAACAATCAAAAGAATGTGTGAGTCTTTTTTCATACTCACTTGAAAAGATAGGAATAAATTTTCTTTTATCTTATCTACCCAAAAATCAGCATTAAATGATTCCTTTGGGTTTTCATTCGAAGTAAAGTAATTTTTATTTCCGAAATTTTGAAGAGGTTCTACGATGATCAACCAAATACAACATTAGCTAATTAATTTATTCAGTCTATGCAGTTTGTTTGACTTAGCAATTTCTACTTAGGACTTATTCATGTAACACGACTAATAATTTATTGCTAGCTCATATTTTTTACAAATGTTTCTGAAATTTAGCAGAATAATTTGCCAGAAATGTGGTCTGGCAATTGCAATCAGTCGAATCCTGCAAAGAGAATGATCGATTTCGAGGATAAATCAGATTATAATTTCGATTTTTTTTTATGGCTATAATCTTTTTTTTAAAAAAATGGCTGTGGGCATTTTGAATTTTAGGGTAATATGCTGCGGTCAAATTTATGAAGAAAAAAAGCTTACTAATTAACATTTGGTAATTCAAATAGTTTTAATTTGTTAAGATTTTTTGAAGAAGATTTAATTAATTTAAAATTAAGACTACATTATATAAAACAAAAGTATAAAGTGAGAAATATTTATTACTTTTAAAATGCAAAAGTTTATTACTAACGCTCAAGCAATGTTTCACTATCATAAAAATAGCTACATAACCTAGTTAAGAGACCAAAGTTTCAAAATACTTCATTCGAAAATAAGTTAGCATAAAGAAAGAATCAATATTATATATAAGAGCAAACGAAATCGAAATTTCGTAAAAAAACAATCTTTGTTTCATTTTGAAGTAAATAAATCATTAGAAATTTTAATGTGGGATTTAGATTCTTTTATGTTATGCTATCTTTCAGACTCTTCTGTAATCTTAAAGTAAAGATTTTATTTACGTTCTCTTTGCAAATCCGGAAAGGCTTTATTTTTTGGCAGCAAATCATAATACTCTAGAAATGGTCCACAGTGGTCTTCAAATCATCAAACCCCTTCTTGCTCTTTCTATTCTTGTTTATGTTGTAAATTGTCAAGAGCTCAAGTTCTTCTACAGAATACCCAGTAAGGACTTGCAGAATTTATTTTATTCAATATGATTCGATAAGTCAAAAGAATTATTATGATTAAAAAAATTATATTATTTTGATTTTATTGAATATCTTAATCCATATAATGTAAAGAATGTCATCATTTAGAAGTTCATTCAAAAACATTCTTCTTTTGCTTTCTGTTCGGTGCGAATGATCTCTCTGATCCTTTGGATATATTCTTTGTTTCTCCTTGAAATCAGTTACGGGTTGTTTTGTGTTCTTTTGTCTATCTTTTTAATTCTTCGAAGATTAGCGAAACGTCACCCTCGATCACCCATTACAAAAGGTTGGAAAATGCAGTTCCAATTTCTATAATTGCCACATTCAAAGTAGTAAATTTATATATTTTTATTTACACATATTTTAAATTATATATTTTTAGTTGCTTATTACCACATAAAATTAACTTGAAGAGTAAATTTGTATTAGAATTCATGAATGCTTATATCAATTCTGCAGGATTTATTATTGGTTACATTCTGCCATGCATGTTGATTGTGAAACTATCTAGAAAATTGGATTCATTTTCTATTATTAAGGATTGATGCTTAGAAGGATAAAGTTGTGTTATGTGACATTTTTATTTTAAGTATCTAACTGATAACAAATATTATGCTTTATGACTTAGAAATTCTGATAGATGAATTATGCTATTGTTCCAACACTAGTGCTTTCACAATAGTTTCTAGATGAAAACAATTGCAAAATAAAGTCTGCCGATGAGTTTACGACATTATGGAAATAAAATAATATTTACAGAAATAAATATATTTTAGGTATTTAGCTACAAAAGCATATTAACACTTTAAATTTAATATTCATGTTTATGCATGTATTAATTTATAATGCATTTATATAAAGCATGTGGCACAAAATAAACGTTATTGCTTGTTGACCAGCACTGAACCTGAACTTTGTTATTATGATTTGACATTGGAGCTAGGATAAAAAATTGAATCAACGTAGGTTGTCATATCAAATCAGAAAGCGACCACATGAGCTCTAGAAAAAAATATGTGGTGAGGTGTTAAGTGTTAATGCATATTGTCAAACATAACAAGAATTGATTTCATCATTTTAGAGGGAAATAAATATTCCTCTGTAAAAAAAAATTTCTATTAAATTTAATTCGAAAAAAAAATCCATTACTTTATACAACTTTCTAAAAAAGAAAGAGAGAGAGTTATTTCGCATATTTTATAACATTTATCATACATACAAATATATTAGCAATGAATTGTTAGCTTCGGTGGCAATATATGAATTAATTTTAAATAATAATTTTCCCTCAAATATTTTTTCTTAAAAAACTGTAAATAAATTTCAAAAAATTTCATGCAATTTTTTAAAAAATGAATTTGTGGCTTTTAAATAAAAATTTCTTCTTGAAAGATTTCCTGAAATATAAACTTTAATAAAATCTTAAAAAGTCGTTCGTCTGATTTGTATATGAAAATCAAAAGATTTTCAATATTTCACTTTTTATTGACTTACTACACCATCAGTTCAAGAAAAATCTTCTCTAAAAATATTTTTGTTTATTGATGTTTCCGAGCAAGAATTTACTAGGATTTTCCCCCTTATTCTTCAAACTGAATTTCGTTTAGATAGAAATTTTTGGCAGGATTTTTACCTTTTTCAAATGCTACTGAACATGTAGTGTTTAATATGCTTATAAGAATGATCGTGCTGCCATCTACCGTTTCGAATATAACAACATAAATTTTGTAAGAAATATTAAAACATTTGAGATATGAAAAATAATTCCTTAACTGCCATTTTTTTGTATTAAAAAATATTTGTGACAGAAATTGCTGTATCAAATAATTGCAATAGTTCTCTAGCAATAATGAATAGAAAAAATTTGCAAATATATTATTATAGAAAAAAAGTAAACTTTTTTAATTAAGAATAAAAATTACATTTTACATTTTTGATGACAATCGAATATACCTTAAAACTCTAAAGAGCTGTATCTGTTGTTTCAAACTCGAAAAATTTTCAATCATGCACTGCAGTGCGAGATATATTTCTAACAGCAATGTGGAAGCATTTTAAAATGCTTAGAAATAATTTAATTAGTAAATAATAAAATAATTTTTTTCTACTTCGAAATTGAACTCAGAATAATTTAATCAAATTAATTTATTTTTACATTAATTAACTCTAATTAAAAAATGTTTTTTTTTCAATTTTTACAACATCGGTTCATTGCGAAAATAAAAATTGCCCATGTAAAATAATTTTTAAATGATAGATAAATGATATGCCATTTAAATTTTTATTTCATTGGTTTAACAAATCAATCATCTCAAATCATGACTTCGATCAATAAATAGAAATGAATAAATGCTACTGAACAAAAAAGCTACTCAGTTTATGAGAGTTTTTTTTATTTTTTTCCAAAATTATTAGAAAAATTTCTATATTTACATTTTTATTATTTTAAAAAGATTCTTCAATTATTTGGTTTCACATATTTTTTTCACTATTGTTTTAATACAAAAAAATGTAATTAATACTAATATCTATAATATTATTTAATTAATTACCATTTATATTATGTATCGAAGATAAGAAAATGTAGAATGATTTGAATATATCTTTTTCAATGAAAAAATTAATAAGTAAGATCAGTAATTAAAGAAAGTTTATCTATTATCGTTCCTTATAAATATGCATATCACACATTATCAAAGAAAATAGTTTAAAATTATCTTAAATTGCCATACGATTTCACACAAAAATGCATTAGTTTATTTTTTGGATGCCGTTTACGAATCTTAGAATTATAAGGTAATTCTATCATCATTTAGCACTATAATTAATAAATTAGTGATTATAATTAGTGACCTAATCTGAATAGTGTGCTTTTACGGGCTTGAAGAAACTAACGACAAAACAGAAATTCCCTAAATGAAAGTACAGAAACTGTAGCCGATCAGTCACTAATATAATTAAAATCATAAATTTTCAGCCATTTATAACAATGCAATGGATTCTAAAAGCTATCAAAACACGTAGCTTAAATAATAAACAAATGGCCAAATAAGGAAAATAACTCTAATCTAATTAAAAATAATATATATATATTTCATAAACACTTTTTATTACTATGTAAAATATATATATATATTTCATTTATTCTCTACTTTCTGTAATTTACAATTATTACATTATTATATTACATTATCTGAAATTTACAATTCATTATTATAAATATTCTGGAGTCTTAAAAACAATATTCCCCTAACATTTACAATCAGCACTGTGTCTTGTATGGCATTAATATTAAATTTACTTTACATTTATTGATTAATAGGTAATTAAACTATGAAACTATTAAATTAATGTAGTGAGATCGAAAACAAGTAAATGTATTAAATTTTAAAACTTTAGAACACAAAAAAAGCGACAAAGGAACTAATACGGAATTTCATTAGTCTGAAATAAATCAAGCTAAATTAAGGTATCTAAATCATATCATTTTTTTTTTATTTCACCTTAAAGGTTTAAACTTTTTCTAATTATCATAAAACTCTGATTCATTAAGTCTTAAACATATCTTAAATGCCATCAGTGTACAATGAGTTTTTTTTTTTTTTTTTTTTTTTACTCAAAAGATGGTTTTGCAGTTTTGTTTTTCCAAATTTTATGTCAGTTTTTTTCAACATTCGTTTGAACTTTCGTAGACTTGAAATATAATGGGTGATTTCTATGAATAAATTTCACAGATTAGCTAATAAATAAAAGTAATTACTAACAAATAATTTATAAATTTGACCATTACTTCTATGCATTTTATAATTATTACAATAAACATCTTTGATTATGATTTAGAAATGTTATTTTCACTGAGAAAAAAAAATACCAAAAATTTTGAAATAAAAAAGAAATGTGTAGTTTAGGAGGTGACAAATAAAAACATAAAATACGGAGTCTCGGTAAAGGATTAATAGATTAGTAATAAACTATAATAAACAGCGGGAATTTAAAAAAAAATTAATGAAACTCTTCTATAAGGATATTTAGAAAGGAAAAAAAAAAACATATGAATTAAAAAAAATCTCCTCTGATTTTCATTTTGTAATAATATCTCTACTTAACTCTATATCTAATGCAGAATTTTGATTATCCAAATCAGAATTATAATTGCGTATTGGACAGATGGCACGGCGGGCAATCGAACGGCGTTTGCCCATGCGCGTGACGTCATATAACCGGTGATCTATGACGCGTTGTAGCAGCTGATGCCGGGCAGGTGTTCGCATGCAAAAGCAGACGGTTACAATGTTTAAGGTTAGGCATGGTGGGGGAGAAGCATATCATTTCTTTTTATTTATTTATTCGTTTTTTTTTCTTTTTGTTGATAGAAGCACGCAGATGCATTAATGCTTCTGTGGTGCTGAACAGCCCAATAATCAAATTGCTTTAATCATGTAAAGTAACCATTCATGCGGAATATGTAACAATTATTATAAAGAAATCATTGTAATCATACGAAAAAAAATCCGATCTATACTTTTTACCCAATTTAGATACTTCAAATATCAATCCATGAGAACATAATATTTTCTGAAATTTTATCAGTCTGGTTTGTGGAAATCTGAATATAATAACAGTAAAAAAAAAAAGTAACAATTGGAGAAAATTGACCATTTTATCTTTCAATTCAATACAGATTGCAGTAACAGATATGAACAGAATTTTAAAACGAACCCTTTATTTACTTGTTTTGTATTTATTTATTTATTTTTACATATTCTCAATAAAGACAATCGTAAATAAGTTTAAATTGCATTCTTTATAATTTGTTATTCTATAAAAGGAAAAAAAAATATGTTCAATTTTCTGATGATTATTGTGATTACAAGTGAAAAAAATTGTTTAAAAATTGTATGAATTGAAAATTTAAAAATATATATAGTAACCAAATTAATATGCTATATAATTATTTTAAAAAAACCCACATAAAATATATAATAATCGTATCCTCAAGAAAATGTTTTAAAATCCTGAATGGAAAATTTCGTAATAACTAAATTAATAAATACCAGGATTAACACATTATTAGAAAAATAAATTTCAGACACTTTTGGAAGATGTTTCATGGTGCCGGGCGATAACAAATATAGGATAATACAAAGGCACAAATATAATTGGCAAAATGTTATCAGTAGCATTCTCATATGACAGAACATGAGAAAATTAATTATTATCTTCTAAGTATTAATCAACATCTTTGTATTAGTATTTATAAAAAAATAACTATTGAAAAATAAAATTACAGTGAAATTTATAAAATTTAAGTTTCATACTTGAGAAAACGATCACAAATTTCCTTTTTATTTACCATGTGTCTATAAATGAAATAAAACTAATCTCTGAACAATTTCATCTTTATTTAATTTAGTTGTGAAATGATAGTATATTATCGATATCTTGCAAATAGTTCTAGCTTTAGATCTTATTTAAATAATATCAAAAATAAAGATTCTTCTTATTGAAAATTTCAGACACAAAAACGAAATGTATTTTATTTTTAAATGACTCAAAATTTCTGCATCCACAGAGAATTTATTCTCATAAAATACCAGAAACTGAAATTTTAAAATGCTCTTTATTTTTAAAGTAAAACTGTCTTTAAATATGAATTCTAAATGCATGTCAACTGGGATTGTTTAAACTTTAAAGCATTTTGAGAAGAAATAAAATTATTTAAAAAAATGAAGAATTGAAGTATAATTTTTCATGTAACTTAATCACTGGTAATTGTAATATACAAAGCAATATTGATATTTTATTGCAAGAAGTCTGATTGTTTGATAATAAAAAGGCATCTTAAGAATTCAAATGTCGCATCTGCAGGCATGAATAATCATACCGTATGACTCATACTAGTTATTCTTAAAATAATATTCATTACATTTTTTTAATATATACAATACCCAGCTTAAAACACTATTAAATTCTAAAAAAATATAATAAATACTATATATAATTATATATAAAATATATATTAAAAATATTGTACATAACATGTAAAAAATATAATTAAATACAATAATAAAAAAGACAATTGTAGGAAAAAAAATTTAAACTATTTCAAAATTTGTGAATATTTAATTAAGAACAATCATAGACTCTGTCTAAAAAATTTCAGTGATCATTTTTTTCTGAATCATAATTTTTTATTGTCTCAAAAATTCTCTAAAGTTATTTGATATTTTTCGAAGATACTACATATTATTTGGGGAAGGATGCGAAAATGTTGAAACAGATATTAGAAACTAAGTCGGTAATAACATAAGTTTATTCCACAAAATGGTCAATTCCCAAATTTAATTATGAAGTTTGCAATTGTCACTTCAATTCGGAAATGTGATTAAAATTTGAATAAATTTTACTATAGATTCTTATAGTTTACCCAAAAATTCTAAGAGTTATCTATAACAACCTCGTTAAATTTTATATAATGTTTCTCCCAAAATATGCAAATAATTCTATTAAAACTAAATAAATAGAATAAATGTAACAGTTTATTAAAAGAAACGAAAAGTAATCAATGGAGACAATATAATGTAGAAAATAAATTATTTTTTCTCACAGTTAATAAAACCTTTGAAAGAGACAAGCGTCAGAAATAATTTCAATTAGCATACTCCGCGAAAAATGTATTATTTAGAATTATTCTTTCTGATTACACGTGTAGAGAAATATCAATTTGAAAAAAGTGCTAATAATTAGCTTTGCGTACATTATTCCCATTCTTTGAGTGCAACTGAAAGGGAAAATAATTTGTTATATTCCAAAGCAAATAGTTAAAAAAAATAATCTTCTATAAAGATACATTTTATCAAAAAACTTTCATAATAAGTCAAAGTAATGCTTATTTAATGTTGAGGTAACTTTTACTGTCAGGAAATATTAAGATTAACAGCGAAACGAATTTATTTCATTATTGTTCCTTTTCATAAGAGAACCGAAAAAACGTTATTTAATTACTTGAAAAATACGTATTTAAATTTCTACCCAGACCTAATTTATGTTTCAACATTTTGCAGAAATAGGTTTATTTCAAATAATAATAAGAAAAAAAAATCTGAAAAATTGTTATCTCATGATTTAGTATTTTAATTCTGATGAAGAAATAGCATTTATGATTATAAGTTATGGAAAAAGCACAATATCAAAGAGATATCCTGTTTTGCAAGTCTGCCATATTTTTCCTTTTTTCTGTGTCCAAATATCTATCTTGAAAAATCAAAAGAATTTACAACAAATTGAATGATTGTAAATGTTAGCATTGAATAATGTCGCACCTTTATGAAGTCCGAAAATTTAATTTCTGGTATTCTCTGCTCAACGTCAAAACATAATTACTAAAAATTCGCCATTTGAATAAAACTAGAAAATTGCATTTAAGGCAATGATAGAGGAGAGGAAAATGTGTACAATTCTTTGACACTCGTTGAAATGGATTTAAGATATTTAGAACACTTATAACATTTTCCCCTGTATTTCCAAGCAGAGTTGCAGTCCTAACATGCTTTATCCACAAACTTATTATTTTGACTCGAATTTTCTAACGTATATTTAGTATCTGGCAAATTTTTTCGAGTTATAACGTTTTAATTTTATTTTTCATCTCATTAAAGTTACGTTTTAATTTAAGTCTATTTTCAAAAAGAATTACTTGAAAACAATTATTTTCAAAAATATATAAAAAAAATTAAATTCTATGAAATGAAGCATTTTAAAATCTTGAAAAACTGAAAGAAATTTTTCTTAATTGTGAGAAACATTTTTTTTCAGATAAAGGGTATCAATTTTAGACATTAAATGTGAAAATTCATCATGTTGATAAATCGTCTAATAGAGACACGATGCATTTTTCTTAATGCATAATTGTTGGAAGTTGTCCAGTAATTGTTTCTGGAAAGGACAGAAAGCTTTTGGTTAAATGAACGTAGTTGCAACTGTGTTAAAAAAAGCGTCATGTTTTTTTTTCTTTTTTCTAGAGAATAAAAGGACACGAAGATCTATTTAACGCCCAAACCCTAATAAAATCTAGCAAGCCAAATATAAATTTTCAAAACCAATTAGAAAAATAACAAAATTTCATAAGTCGTCTTGAATAACTCGTTTCCTATTCCATTCATAAAAGCTGGTTTAATTATTACAATTAAGTTTACTTACAGTTTTAACGGAATAAAGTGTTAATTTGGAAAATTTCATAGTTAAAGAGCTAAAATTAAACTCTTATGTGTGCTATTAATTTCCAAAATTTCGTTCATAAGCTGATAGATGTTTGATTTCGACGAATTTCACTTGCTCTAAACCTACACAAATATAAAATTTCAAAGAAACTTAGCCTGAATTCCGTAACCAATTTTAACAGTTAATTTAAATGGTTAAATTATTTTCCTTTGATATAGATGGTCTAGTAATGGTCTAACAATAGATCATTAAAACATACACACACAAACATTCATATTTATTATCAGTAGAGAAGTATGAAGTGGTTTCATTGAAGAAAATGAAATAAAGCATCCCATTCCTTGAGGGGATATTTTATGCATCATAATCCAGATCATATAGAAGAAGTGCTTCAGATATCAGAACGTTAAACAATTTTTAAAAATGTTAATATACAGGCACTATGTTTTCTCAACAAATATCAAATATATAGCAGCTCTAAAGGAATATTTCAAATCAAAGTAACATTATATATTCCACTATTTTTTGATTAATAAATTAATTTTTGCATTTGGAAGAAGTTTCACCCTGATACATAATTAATGAACTAATGAATCGAAATGCAAAAATGATAATGACTGTGAAATTTGTACATATAGAAGTTCCACTGAGATACTAGAAAGAATGTCTTTAATTTTTAAAGGGGAATTTACTCAACAGATGAAAATATTTTGCATATTGTATTACAATGAAAGAACCTAATAAGTTTCATTTGTCGAAGTGAAAGTGCCAAATAAAAACTATAATTCTTAAAAGTAAAGTCTACATTATTTTACATAACAGAAATTTGTAGGGGCATTTAATTTGCGCATAAAGTTCTTGATCAGAATGGTTGTATTAATTTTTGATAATTTCAAAAGAAAATTTGTCCCAAAATGAAATCTACACTCTAGCGAATTTGTATAAACCAGTTATCATTTGCCAATACGTAAAAATGTAATCAAGAGTGAGTCGTTTCATTTCTGCATTTCCTGTTTGACAATTGAATGCATCTCAACTCTTTTCATTATAAGGAATGAAATTTCTAACCCACCCTGAAAAAAAAATTCGTGATTGTTTTTTGGCATATTATTTTACAAACTTTTATTAATGCTACTAATCCTAGTTTTAAGTAGGATTTCTTTTTTTCACCAAACTTCTGTTAGGCAAACATTCCGATATACTTTTAATCTAAAGAATTCCTTGTTATCCGAGCATATCGATCTATAAAAGCACCAGCATGTTAATTATTGAAATGGTAGTATTTTTAAAGCATATTTAAAGCACTAAAATTGAAGTTTTTGAGAATTGTAATATTGCTTTGCTTATATATCAATGTTTGAGACTGGAAGAACGTTTTCAATGCTTGCAAGAATTCTGAGAAAATACACATTGTTTAAAATACACACTGTTTTATTTATTTATTTATTTATTTATTTGATTTATTGCAGATGCAGAAACAAAATGTTTGTAAAACCTCATAAATGTAAAAAATGTAAAAATGTAAAAAAACATAAAACAATTTAGAAGAATTGATACATGAAATACATTTAATTGCTATAAAAAAATGGAAAAAATTTATCAAATTAAAATCTAAAGCTAAAGAGATTGTTTGTAAACTTTCATAGGTATTTAGTTTTAAAATATTAAAGACAGACAGTTTCTGATTAAAAATTTTAAGTATGTAAATAATTAAGGAAATAAAGATGACTACGAAAACCAGAGGCCCCCATTGTTAATCTATACTTATAATAAAGCTCAATGTGTGTGTGTGTGTTGGCGCTCTACAGGCCAGACCATTCAACCTACAGATACCACATTCGGCACGTGTATACCTTGGAGGCCGGGATTGTGCACCTGGGGGTTATTTTTTCGAATGTTTAATTAGAAGTTTATTTATTTAAAAATTAAGAAAAACTTTGGCTTGTTTCTGTTATAACTTCCAAAAATATTACCGCACAAAAAAGATTTTTACATCAGGTTAAAGATCAAAAATTTATCTTTTAAATGATACCAATGTTTTAACCTTAGAATTAAATTTCTATTTTTAATGAATTTTTAAATAAATATTTTAATTATAATTTTCAACAATTTTTTCCTACAAAATAAAAATAAAATTTAAGCTGCACGAGCACGTTTCGCATTCATGGGAAAAAATTAGCTTTTTTCAAAGTGTTGTCATCACATTAATTAAAGCTTCAATTAAAAATAAATTAAATCTTTTTGGAAATGAAATCTGCAAAAATATAATTTTCGGCACTTGTTTGTAGGAAATGAAACAAATAAGAAATATTATTTTTTCTAAAAAATAAATTCAAGAAAAATTATTTTATGATCTTTTACACTCTCTATATTATTAATCCAATAAATCGGTTTTATTTTAAGGCAAGTTTTGTTTAATATGAACAGGATATCCATTCAAATCAGGGCCACACAGCTAATTTGTAAACCTTTAGTAAGACACAGATCTGTTAAAATGATCTAAATGGAAAAGGATTATATTTTATGTAACTTGATTCAATAAATGCTCTAATAAATAAAGAATTTTTGATTTTACATAAAGCTTCTGCTGTGGAAATAACGATTAACAAAATGTTCTTGAAACACTAATATTTTAAATAAAAAAAGAGTTAATTTCCAATCAACTAAATCAATCACTTAAACTGACTGATTTATGAAAATTTGGATATCACTATTCAATAAAAAAAAGGATAATTTTAGATTTTCCATCGATCGTTTCAAAGAAAATACGCCAATCAGCGCGCAGGTTTCTCAAGATTAATTGACCTAAGATTATGAAAATGTTGAGTTTTTCTAAATTTTTAACATTCAAAATTCATAAATAAGTCTTAATTGGTTGTGGAAAATCGAAACATTCATTCATTTATTTAAAATTTGGTGTGTCCAGAATATTTCCCAGAATATGATACCTTACTGAATTAAATTTAAACTTCCTAATTTTTGAAATATATTTATAGGCCGGAACAAAATATTATTATTGATTTCATTTCAATCCTTTTGAAAGCAAAACTAAAATCAGAATTTTATGCTGAATCTGAGAAACTTTTGTTGAATTATTCTTTGAGATATTACATAAATTATGAAAAATATTTTTTAGTTCACATAAGACTTAAATACCGAGCGATTCTGTTTGCAATACTCATATTCAATAATAATAATAATTAATAAATAACAATAAAGATAATAAATAAAATAAAACGCTTGGTTTTATTAAAAAAATATCTGTATGTTAATTTCATCATTTCCACTTTAATTTAAAGTTGTTTACCTGAAATGACAACAAATTAGCAAAATATATATAGTAAATTGAACGAAACGATCTAAACAACAGTATAAGTTTGGCATGACTATCAAAATTTGAAGATTAAAAATGTTTTGTTTGAGAATCTATTAAGAGACCAATTACTTAAAATATTTAATTGAAAATTATAGCGGGCGGTAAAACTGGCGAACCGGCTGCTCACCAAAGGCGGCTAGTATTCAATAAATTATCTTTTTCTACAAGTAGTTGTAAATTCCACAGATTGATTTGACATGCAAAAAGTGTACTACGAATAATCCACAATTTGAATGATTGAAATAATAGCTTTTCACAGTATTTATTTTACTGCTGAAAGATTGATTTTCTTGTATAAAAATTCAGAAAAGGCTCATATAATTTGAAAACTATTTAATTCCTAATACAGCAGATCCATTCATTTTAGAAATAACTTCACAAAAATCTTTCAAAATATCGATGTTGCATAATTTTTCATATTTGAAAAATTATTATAAAACAAAAGAATTTACCAAAAATATTTTTTAATATAAAATGAAAATGCATTTAGATTCTGTAATATGTCTTACACGGATTGAAGATTTCAAGAACATGATCACAATGCTTGTTCTCAACAAGTAAGAAAAAGTGTTCACCATTATAAGGACAATTTAACGAAAGGATAAAAATAAAAAAAGAGCCATATTCCTTTCTTCTCAAAAAGGGAGAAGAAAAACATATTATCGCATCTCTAAAGCGGGATACCGCAGGGGCCGCACCGGAATTCGAGTTACTCTGCGCTTTCGCTGATAATAACAAAGCTCAGATACTGGGGAAGAAAGAACAACCGAAGACAAAAAGTAAAAACCTAGTCCTAAAAAATACATTGAATGAAGGCTCAGGTGTTTCGGAAAACGAGCAAATGCATTTAGCGCTTACGTAGCTGGGAATCTTTAAGCTAAGAAGTAGGAGATGAAAAAAAAAAAACACGGAAAAATCCTTAGGGTAAAAGTATGAAGAAAAAGATGAAACTACCAGAATCTAGAAAGAACATATTTAGAACAAAGCAAACAAAAACTACCTCTGAACTTGTTTTGACTTTCTGGCATTTAATTATTGTTTCTAACAACAAAACATTTTTTAATGGTTCTTGTTGTTTGTTTTTTATCCCGGTTTGGCTGTTCAATTATCAGTTATGATTAGATCTGCAGTTTAGATGATAATGAAATGACTAATTCTAAATTCGATTTAACAGAATAAATAAATGAATTTACATAAATAAAACAAATTTTAAAGTGGGAAAATACGAATGAAAATTAGAATATTATTGAAATCATCAGCCGATAAATAATCATTATGAATTTGATTGATTGGAGAATATATATATACAATATTATGTTAAAAAGATCTAATTTCGATAAAAAAATATGAATTATTCTGTATTCAAACCTAATTACGCTTTTATTCATAAAAAATAGGTGAAATTATATGCTATGTAGTTAAGAAACGTTTAGAATCCATTCGTAAATGACTCTAGAATGGAAATAGCAAAAGAGTTTTTAGTTATTAAAACAATAAGGCAATATAAATCAATTTTAATTTATCTAAAATTATTTGATAAATTTTTCTTTCATTTTTTTATTTTCATTATTTTAGTTTCTTACGCAAATACATTATTACTTATCATATTAATTGTTTTATTGTTGAAAATTATATGTTATTGCTACATTTTATTTCATTGCATTATAAAATTAAGAATATTTCTTTGTATTATTATTATAACAATGGCAACCACAATGCACAAAATGTATTTTACTCTCTATTGAAACCTTTAGCTTTATGCATTTCTCTGTTATTTTGGGATATTTGTTACAATAATGCTTTAATTAATTATTTTTGTGTTGGTAATCATTTGCCTTCTTTCATTTTTTAACTAGCTGTTTTTAATGATCGGTCAGTCCTCTGCGTTAATGATTGCTAAAAATTTCAATTAAATATTTTGTGTAAGTGTGCTTTAAAGATTTTCTTATCAAAATATTTTCAAAATTTAAAATTAAAATTCAGATAGACGTATAACTCTACTATTTTAGAAGATTTACAGCATTCTTCAAAATATTTTTGTATTACTGCAGTTATATCAAATGGTCAGTTTGTAGATAGCCAATTTGTACACAACCACGTTCATCTTTTTTAATAGCAGAAATCGAAAATCACTGTTAGATTTATTCTTTTGTCAAATTACTACCACCTCACCCTCTTGCATTATATAACATGATTTATTTTATCTAATAGCCATTAATAAAATATGAACATAAAAGTATTTAACACATTTTAATCCTTAATCAATTCTACTATCTTCTTGATCAAATTAAAGTAATATTCAAATTCTGCACCTGAGCTTTAAAGTTAGGAATATTAAGCAAATCGTTATCTGTAATATTTATTTTTTAAACAAAGAATAATTTTTACAAAGGAAGAAAAAGACAAAGAAAGCTTTTGAATGTCCTTCATTTTTCTCATTTAGAATGTCATTTTTCAAATAAAATCAAATAATTCTCGAAAAGTGTTCGCTAAAAAAAAGAAAAGGAAGAAACTTGCCCATGTCGTCATGAATTAGTTTGTTTACATTTCAAGTGCTTATATTCATTTAATGAAAGATGCAACGCGTGAAGCAAAATGAAGTGCCGAGAAGTTATTTTTAAGATGATGCTGGCACTTGAAGAAGAAGAAGAAAAGAGTGGGTTGCTGCTACAGAGAGTTTTCAAACCAGGAGTGGAATACTTCTATAATATTTTGTTAATTACGAGTTTCAGTAAAGCATATGATGATTTTATTTAAAACTTTATCTGTTGTTGTCATTATTATTAAGGTAATTAAGGTAAATAGAAATGTACTGAGAGAGCCACAAAACCAAAATCTTTTAATTATGATCAATAATTTAACGCCTCGATTGTTCCAAGCGAAGAACGCAGTCGAATATTTTGAACAACTTCAGACTTTGTTCGAATTGAGAAGTTCGGCCACTTGTGAGGTACTTGGAAATCTTAAACCTAAGAAAAACTTTTTGAGATGTTTTAATTACGGACTAGTAAAACAGAGAACGTGATTAATTTTTATAATTAAAAGTTGAACAGAGAAGTTTTATTCGTGTGAATTAAATTAGGTGTTCTCGCCACATGCGCCGTTTTATTAAGTATCTAATCTTTCCTTTTGTATTTCATATGAAGTGGATAGTTACGTTCATTAAGAATTTGTATTTATTACAGTATTTAATTAAATTTTGTTTCCGTATAGCTGAAAAGATTTTGAAAATTTAAGATAAATTCTTAAATTTTTTTGTCGAAGTTTAAAATAACTGAACAACAAAAGATGTATAATATTATATTGTCATGTAGATACTTTAGTATAGAACTTAATGACACACACAAGAAGTAGAGATAAACCAATTTATTAACTGAACTCAGAACTGAGAATACAGTAACTGACAAATCCTTCCAGTTCCAGAATACTCTTCTGGAGACAGTGAGAATAGTCCAGAACACTTGTCTGGTAAATTAAAGAAATGTCCAGTATCTTCTGAAACATGAAATAAAGAAAACATAAAATCAAGGAATTAAGTATTTACATATACTATTAATCGCATTGTCTCTAGCGGGATTCGAACCCAGGTCTCTTGACCACGAGGCCAGTACCATGACCATTCGGCCATGGAGATTCGACTGTCTTTCTTCAATGAGGCATTGCTCCCTCCTTAGAAGAACAGCGTCTCGATGTTATGACATTTCATTGTGTGGTTCTAGCTTTCGATCGAGTCACAGGGCCAGTATAAGTTGTCGTGTCTTCACGGTGAGTAGTCTCTTTCCGGAACCTCCATTATTTTATAAGAATGTTGGCCGTCTTGTTCTTCTGGGTCATGGTATGGTTTCATGCGTAAAACGTGGACAACTTCCTTCGGTTTTCGCCTTCTAGAATTAGGATCGAAATCGGCTACTTCATAAGTGACGGCGGACAACCGCCTCAAAACTTGATAAGGGCCGAAGTACCTCTTGAGGAGCTTCTCAGAAAGCCCATTTTTACGAACTGGAATAAAAATCCACGCCAAATCCCCTGGTTCGTATGCCACCAGCCGATGTTTGGAGTCAAAATGCCAGCGATCTTTCTGCTGAGCCTCGAGAGTTCGTGCACGAGCTAATTGCCTCGATTCTTCTGCCTTGTTGATCAGATGACTAACGTAATCGTCTTCTTGGCTGAATTCGTTGGGGCAGAGAGGAAACATCGTATCCAATGACGTTTCAGCTTCTCGCCCATGTAGGAGGTAGAAGGTCGTAAAACTTGTCGTGTCCTTCTTGGCAGTGTTGTAGGCGAATGTGACGAACGGCAATATCTGGTCCCAGTTCTTCTGTACGACATCAACATACATAGAAAGCATATCTGCTAGCGTTTTGTTGAATCGCTCTGTAACGCCATTTGTTTGCGGATGATAGACTGTTGTTATTCGATGAGTGATATTGCACAGTAGATTAATATCGGACACCAGCTTGGACTTAAAAACTTGCCCCCGATCTGTAATGATAACTCGTGGAGCTCATTGCTTCAGGATTATGTCCTCTAGTAGGAATTTGGCAATTTGTGTAGCTTCCGCCGTCGGTAAAGCTCTGGTGACTACATACCGTGTCAAATAATCGGTGCATATTACAATCCATTTGTTGCCGTCGTCGGATTTCGTCGTGGAAATCGTCCTAGCAGGTCGATTCCGACGCGATGGAAAGGAGCGGCAGCTGGTGGAATAGGCACGAGATGACCTGGTGGCTTCTGAGGAATAGATTTTCTCCTTTGACATTCTCGGCAGTGCGTCACATATCTTCGAACATTTCTGTACAAACCTGGCCAATGGAATCGCTTTCTTATTCTACATAATACCTGGTGAATCCTAGATGTCCGGTGGAAGGGTCATCATGGAGAGATTCTAGAATACTGAGCCGTAATTGCTTCGGGATCTCTGGTAGAAATTTCTTTCCGGACGGATAAAAATTCTTCTTGTAGAGGACTCCTTCGACTACTTCAAAGTTTCCCAGCCTACTTGTTTTGGTACTTTGTTAGTCTCGTATTATTTTTGCCAATACCGGATCTTTCATCTGTTCTTCTGAGAGATTAGTGAATAAAGTGGCACCTATGGAATCCCCATACCATGAAGCATCGACTTTTAATGGGTTTCTGGACAGACTATCGACATCTTTGTGTTTTCTTCCACTTTTGTACACCACTGATAAGTCGTATTCTTGGAGTCGCAGCGCTCATCTAGCGAGTTTTCCAGAGGGATCCTTCAGTCCTGTCAGCCAACACAGGGAATGATGGTCGGTGACGATCTAGAAAGCCTTTCCAAAGAGATATGGCCGAAACTTAGTCAGAGCCATATGGCCGCAAGACATTTTCTTTCATTTGTGGAAACGTTTTTCTCAGCCTTCGTCAGAGTCCGCGAGGCATGAGCTATTACTTTTTCCTTCCCATCTTGGATTTGGACTAATACTGCGCCGATTCCGTATCCACTCGCGTCGGTGTGAAGTTCCGTCATAAAGGCCTAAGACAGGATCGGAGGTAAGATCTTTCTTCAAGATATTAAAAGCTTCCACTTGTTCAGGTCCCCAACAGAATTTTGTATCCCTCTTCAGTAACAACTGTAGAGGTTCGGCTTTATGGCAAAGGTCCTTGATAAATCGGCGATAGTAAGAGCAAAGCCCCAGAAAACTTCTGATGTCATGGATATTCCTTGGCACGGGAAAGTCACTCACGGCCTTTATTTTTTCTGGGTCCGGTAGTACGCCATCACTGGATACTAGGTGTCCCAAGATCTTTATCTCTTTTGCTCCAAAGCGACATTTTTTTGGATTAAGGATACGGTCGGCGTTCTATATACACTGAAGGACGGTATTCTGAAGATGTTCATCGAATGTTTCTGAGAGCACCACAATGTCATCTAAATAGCAAAGGCACATTGTCCATTTTAAATGTCGCAGAAGATTATCCATCATCCTTTCAAAAGTTGCAGGATCGTTGCATAAGCCAAATGGCATCACTTTAAACTCGTATAATCCCTCAGGTGTTATAAAAGCTGTTTTCTCACGATCGGCTTCATCAACTTCTATTTGCCAGTAACCGGAGTAGAGATCCATAGACGAAAAATATTTTGCCCCTTCAAGCAATCCAAGGTGTCGTCAATACGCGGCAATGGATACAAGTCTTTCTTGGTAATTTTGTTGAGTAGGCGATCATCAAAACAAAAACGCCAGCTTCCATCTTTTTTCCTGACCAAGACGATTGGAGATGACCATGGACTTTCTGAAGGTTGAATGATGTTTTTCTCTAACATTTTGGTTGCCCCCTCACTGATAATGCGGCGTTCGGATGGGGACACTCTGTAAGCTCTCTGACTAATAGGTAATTTGTCGTCTGTGTTTATTAGGTGTTTAACATTCAGTTGATTTCCTTTCTTGAAAGTCCTTTCTTGATCGAAAATATCCGAAAACCTCTGGAGTAGGAGCAACATTCTTTCTTTTTGGTCGATTCTCAAATCCGGAGCTATCATCGTGGTACAGTCGATGACACCCAATTTTGTCTTTGAAGTGGTAGTGGAATAAGGCGATCCCTCATCTATGATATTTACGCAGTCTTTGTATTATGGTTCGGCATACCCGATGCACATTCCTTTAGGGATGATCTGTGGTTCTCCTGGTCCGTTGGCAACTCATAGTTCGGCTTTTCCATTAAGGAGCGTAACTATAGTAGACGGAATAGCAACTTCCTTGTTCAAGAGGAGCATCCTATTTTCCTCTACTATTGCGTCGATAGCTCGAAGGTTCTTACGGCCTAAGACAGTAATCTTTCTGATAGAACGAGCAGGTACTGTATAGTCTTCTATCGTGAATAAACGGCTGGAGTCTGGAGTTTGGGATTCTCTAAGGAAGTCTTGAAACAAGACCTCCGAACGGCCACAATCTATAACAGCTTGAGAAGCGCCCATAAAGTCCCAACCAAGGATGATATCGTGACTGCATTGCGGCAAAAAAATAAATTCAAAAGCTTGAGGCCGGCCATTGATTTCGAGACGAAGCGTACATTTTCCCACTAGTCTCATGTAATTTCCATCGGCGACTTTTAGAAGAACATTGTTAGTTGTGGGAAACATACCTTTCTTCATTAGGCGACGATATTTCTCCGAGATTACAGAAAATGAGGCTCCAGAGTCCACAAGGGCAGGTACTGGCTTATTGTCGACGATTACTTCTATATTGTTTCCGGTCATCTTTGCGGCACAATGTTGCGGCATCGGAGGATTTTTGTCACTAGCGGCCTCACCCCCAAGGAAGGTCGCACCGCTTAGTTTTCCTCATTTCTCAGGCTAGGAGATTGACTGGATCTTCTATATGGCGACGGAGATCTATAGCGGCGTGTCGGCGATCGTCCTTGTGATGGGCTGGGTGACAAATTTTGGACTGCTGGTCGGCTGTATTCGTCGGCATAGCGTCCCTCATTAGACGGCGGACGGCTGAAATCTCTTCTATTAGCAGATATGCTTCAAAAATAGCTTTGCGTTCTCGTCAGTATCGAACTACATGGCCAGGGCGGCCACAATGGAAACAGACGGGTCTTCTATCAGGGGTGGGCCAGACATCTGTCTTCCTCTGTGGTTGCTGTGATACGGACATAGGTCGTCTGGCAACGTCGGCATAGGTAGGTTGGCATCTTGGTTGGACCTTTGTCCACTCTGGTGTTGTCTGTGACAAAGGAGGCAAAGCATTTTCCACTTCCTCTCGAACAATGGCTTCAATGCCTTTGTCCTGGAGTTCGAGATCAACTACTGGAGATATAAGACGCTGGACCTCCTCACGTACTATTTGGCGTACCAGTGATACTAGATCCAGTTGCTGATCAATTGCAGCCATTGGTACCAAATTTGGAAGTCTTTCAAATTTCCTTCCCCGGATCCTCTTTTGCTGCATCTCTTCGATCTTTCTACACCATTTAATAAAGTCTTCGGTAGTGGTTATTTCTTTCATCAATAGTGCCTGGTAAATATCTTCGGCGACTCCTTTCATCAAATGAGACACTTTCTCTTTTTCTGACATATTTAGTTTGACTTGATGGCATAATCCCAACACGCTTTGGATGTATGACTGCGTGCTTTCGCCAGATTTTTGAGCTCGATACTTTAGCTCATCTTTTACTTTCTTTACATAGTGCTGTGTTTCCCCAAAGGCCTCTTTCAACATTGATTTGAAAACATCCGAGGAAGTCAATTTTCCTTCATTATTTTCGAACCATTGCTTTGCTGTGCCATCCAGGAAAACGAACACATTTGCTAGACAAGTCATGTCATCACATCTGTTGAATTTTCAGCCATTTACTTGGGTCCTGTCCCACGTCTCCTTTAAATACAGAAGGATTTCTGTATTGTGGCTGTGCTGGTGTCAGGATGACAGATTTAGTTTCCTGTTCCACAGGCATTTCCCGGGTCTCTCTGCGTGGTCGATTATAAAGTCCAAATTTTGGTTCAAGTCCTTTAAGGCGATTGCTTCTACGCAAATCCGTTTCTACGCTGATTGGAATCGTACCCAGCGCCTCCACCAAAGAATGTCACGTAAATACTTTAGTATAGAACTTAATGACACGCACAAGAAGTAGAGCTAATCCAATTTATTAACTGAACTCAGAACAGAGAATACAGTAACTGACAAATCTTCTGCTTTTATTCAAGCAGAGAAAGTTCCAGAATACTCTTCTGGAGACAGTGAGAATAGTTCAGAACACTTGTCTGGTAAACTAAAGAAATGTCCAGTATCTTCTGGAACATGAAATAAAGGAAACATAAAATCAAGGAATTAAGTATTTATATATACTATTAAACGCATTGTCTCCAGCGGGATTCGAACCCAGGTCTCTTGATCACGAGGCCAGTGCCATGACCATTCGGCCATGGAGATTCGACTGTCTCTCTTCAATGCGTCAATATCATAAAATAATAATAGTATGAATATTTCAATAAAGTAAAAAAAAATCCATCATATTATCACATTTTGGAACTATTAAAAAGGTAACAATCATCATCAAAGATATTCAATGTTATGTGTACCATGAGTTTCTATTAAAATTATTTTAACAAAAAAAAAGATTAAAATCCGTTAGTTAAAAATTTAAAGGAATGAACTCAAATTTTTCTTCACACTAAGCTGACAGAGTTATAAAAAGAATAAAATATAAAAATATAAAATGTTATTTTAATTTTTTTTAAATTTTTCATATGGTGATTCAAAGGAACCGTGTTATCATTAATACTTCAATAGTCTGGAAATATTTCAATTTCCCAATAAGATTAAGAAACCGTTATGTAAGGAATTCATGTTTTTTCGCAATATTAAAAAGAAAAATCAGAAAACTTATAACATGCTTGTTAAAACAATTATATACATCCACCTTTCTTATATAAAATGTAAGAAATATCTATATACATTCTATTTATGCATAAAGGAAGCATATTTCCATAAGTGAAACAGTAGTAATATTCTTGTTGAATTTCCTTATTAATTTCCGCTACTTTGCATATTTCTTCAAAAGATTCTTATGAAGCGCTGCTTATGGAATAAAACAAGTGAGTGATGTTTTCTATTTTTTACTTTCAATATTGTAAGCATTCTCATATTTCTTTTAAAGATGTTACAACTTTTCTTACGTGATGAATAAAGTGCAGAAAATTCTTTAATTTGTGCTAATTCTTTATATATCATATAAACTTTCATATGCCTTTTTTAGTGAATTGTTATCCGATTAGTACTTTGTTTCTTAAATATGTTTCGATAGAAGTGATATTGTTTTTTTCTGTATAGATGAAACGATTTGGCCAAGTTACTTATTAACATACCAATTGATAGACTGGCGTTTCTTGAGATTAAAAATCATTTCATATATGTTTTTTAATGTTACATTTACATAAATTATTATAATATAAAAATCATTTACAGCCCAAAACTGACTTTGCGAAGATAGGTTGTGGAAATAGTTGTGAAAATTCGTTTTCCAAACAGAAGTGCTAGAAGTGTGATAAATTGATAATCCCGGTTGTTTTTTTTATAAATGTACTGTAAAAAACTGCACTTAAAAATTGGCTAGCTTTTATGTTTATAATTAATTTTTAAAAAGAAATTAGAGTTATTTTATTCTTAAAGTATGTATTCATGCACGTACGTTTTACCCAAAATGAAGTCATATTTATTAAGCCTTTAACTTCATCATTCCTAAGATCATTCACTCTCAAGTATCTCAAACAACTGAAACTCTTGAATATCTCTTTCAGGGATAGTAAAGATCCACTCTTTCTAGAGTCACGATGACAGCCTATGTTCTTAAAACACTCATATATAAAAGAAGACCTAGCTTAGTTGGCAGCTATTAAGCAAATGTATGTTCGGACATTCTTCCAAATTTCTCAGAAAAACTTCCTACTCTAACCCCGTCTGAGCAAGCGTCTCTAACAATGCACACTTCACAAATATTCAACCATTCACACTTATCAAAGCGAAGAAATTTCGGAATAATGTGCAAGCCTCTCGTTTTTATTGAACAGGTGTTTGATGCCAATCAGTATTGAAAAAATTGAAAAAAAAATGTTTTTAAAAAACATATATTATAAGAATATTTTAAATTTTATTTATTTCAAACGACTTCCTTTCATTTCAAAGTTTGAATAAGATGAATAAAATTCGTAATTAAAGTAACAATACTCTTACAAAATATTAATTAACAATAGTTTAAAATTTACAGAATTTTAAAAAAATGAAAAGAAAACAAGTTGTCAAACTTATAGATTTTATAAAATGTCATTGAAATAACAAATGCTTAATTCATTTTAATGTTTTTTTATACAATTATCAGAAAATAACAAGTTTATAAACATTCATTGTTTTTAATTAACTCAGAACCCAAATACTTTATTTGATACTGTAGGGTGAATCTCGGCGATTTTCTACATGTTATGGCTAGCATTCCAACTGTAACTATTTCATACCCATTTATTAACTGTAACCATAATTTGTATGTATGCATATTTAAAATCCAATATTGGCAGTAACCTAGAATATAATTCATCATGTCGACATAAAATAAAAGTACTTTAAAGTGGTTTGCCTTATCCCTCATCTCATCCAACACAATATAAAAAGCGTTAGTTGATTCACAATGAAATATAAATTTCTGCTGATATTTTGAATAGAATAAATCTTTCTGTACGCCTTGAGATTGTGAACAGTCTATCACAACATTTACTAAAGTTTTTAAAGTTCTACTTTAATGAAAAATATATCACTTGTCCTTAAAACAGGAGTGAAGACAAACTTTCTTCATGATAGAAATGCAAAATTTAATCTACTCTTATAGGTTTTTTTAATTTATTAAACAAAATGGGGATTTAATATCTTACATTTTGATGTCAGCGTGTTATTCAGTATATGCTAGGACTGCTTATAAATATTTCCTATAAAATGTTTTAAGAGGGGATAATTTTTCAAATTGTTCATTTCGTTTAAATATACACCGAAAGATTAGAATAAAAATTAATGACTATTTTTTGTAGATATTTCGCATGGTAACATATAATTCAATTTATTATCCAATAAAATAAAATTATGAAGGAATTACTTACAGACAAAAATTCTTTGATTCTTCAGAATAAGAAAAATATATATTTTTTTTCTCCTGATATATAAATAAATTAATAATGAGTTTAAATTGATTCCTGGTGCAAAATATTTATCAGTCTATTGGGACATTAAAAAGTGGCATTCAAAAATATAAACAATATATTTTTTTCGTCCGCTATTTAAATTTTTGGACTTATAGCATTAAAATGAGATTAACCAAATCAACGCAATCGCTTCGAATTCATTTGCCAGTGGAGAAAATAAGCCTAAATGTCTCTTTGTTGAATAAATGAAACTCACAAGAAAGATTTTAAGCACAAATTCCCAATAGTACATTTTCTTTTATGAAAGACAAAAGAACTATTACGAAGATTTATTCTTGCCATCACCCATGCCGCCGCTTCAGAACGAAAAGGAAAAGGAGGGGGGGGGGATAAAGCTAGAAACTTGAGGAGAGGGGGGAAATCAAGAAATCAAACCGAGACGCCTTCGAAGAGCAGTTAGTTTTCTACATCTTCACAAATCCGCAATCGAGATAAACCCGGAAAAGAAAAAGATAAACAAATAAGAATAAAAAAAAACTGCCCAAATGATGCCACTTACTTGATCCGCTCGAACATTCTCAACGGTAAAATTAAACCAAACCCTATGCCGAAGATTTGCTATATCAGGACGGACGTACAGATCGTAGTCCAGCTCGCCAACGTAGTCCACTCTCCCAAGATTTCCTAAAAAGAAAAAAAGAAAAAAAAAGAAAAGAAAAAGTATAAGAAAAAGGCCGTTAAAGAAATGGGATCGGGAAAACCAAATGGGTTATTTACTTAAGTAGGTTATATGTATTCAATAGGCAGAGTGCGACTGGTTTCCTATGTAACGAAACCTTGGAAATCAAAATATGGATCAAAACCGAAAAAGTGGTGCGCTGATATATATATGTGTGGGTCTGGGCTCGCTTTCTCGCTTGTATTGAATAAGAAAGGACGAAAAAAGGGGAAGGAAATATAATGTCACATTGCAGTTTTGGAGTTTAATGAATATTTTAAGAATGCTTGAGAATTTCGATTCTCTGACTTTGAAAGACTTTTATGTCTACTGCTGAAATATAGTTGCACAACTCTTTCTGCTTAATGCAGGGAAACGCTTTTGGGAGATAAAGAAAGAGAAGATGGCGTTAACTTTTTATTTACTCTTTTTTAGAAGTACGTAATATCTTATATGAATACTCTAAATAGCGGATACCATCTAAATGATTATTGATGCAAATATTTTCAAAAATGTGCATTGAGGTGACAAAAGGCATGGGATAGCAATATAAAAAATATACAGATAGATCGATACAGATAATATCGCGTACAAAATGTATAAAGGGGCAGGGCATTGACAAGACTTTTGTTCATGTGAAGTCGTGTGCAAGTGATTCGTGTGAAAATATTTCTGAAGTGATTATGGCCGCATGACGGGAATCAACAAACTCTGAACGCGGAATGGAATTAGAGCTAGACGAATGGGACATTTTGTTTTAGATATAGTTAGGCAATTCAACGTTCCAAGATCTACAGCATCAAGTGTGTGTCAGGAATACCCAATAACTCCCACCAGACGCAACGCAGTAATTTATCACCTGCACTCAATGATCTAAACCAACGACATATGTTTAAAATTATCAGTGTTAAAAGACAAGCAACATAATTTTAAATAAACACAGAATTCAATGTGGGATGCACGATGAACGTGTCCGTTAGGATAGTGTGGCGAAATTTGATTTTAACACTTTCAACGCTACCGACGAGATATCTCGTCTTTCAGATATTTCCAATTACAGGTTTCAGTGGGCAAAAATTTGTGATGAAAAAAGTAAAGGTATTCTTCAGATATATATTAGAAAATTCAACATATCTAAACTGACATAAGAGACAAATTTTTGCCCACTGAAACCTGTAATTGGAAATATCTGAAAGACGAGATATCTCGTCGGTATCGTTGAACCTGTTAATGGACTATGGCAGAATAAAATACTCACTTAAATGCCTTTATTAAAATCATGGCATTGCCTACAGCGACTCTGTTGGGTTTCTGAACATATAAGTTGGACTCTAGACGATTGGAAAACATTGGCATGGTCAGATAAGTTACGATTTCAATTGGTAAGTACAGATACAAGGGTTCGAGTGAGGCGCAGACCCCAACGAACCATGAACCGAAATTGTCAACGTGGTACTGTGCAAGCTGATGGAAGCTCCATAATGGTGTGGGTTTTTTTCTACGTGGAATGGACTAGGTCCTCTGGTCCTATTATAGAGAGCGTTGACTAAAAATGGTTATGTTTGCATATTATGTTATATTGAGACCGCTTGCAGCAAAGCATCTTTTGTGAAGGAATTGTTATTCTTATAAATCAAAGAAAATCGTGCAGTATTTTTAAATATTTTTAAAGAGTCCTTTTATTATGCAATGGTTTTTCAATGGAAAAAAATCATGAAATATCTTTAGTTCAATCATGTATCTTGCAGCTTAGTGCTATCGCTAAACTGTCTCCAAATGCAACTAAATTGATGAAGATTTTTACTGTTTTAAATTTTTACTGTTTTCTGCATAATTTTTTAAAGATTTTTACTGTTTTATGCATAATTTGATATTTAGTGTTCCTTTAAATAAATTATTTAAAAACTTTAAATCGAGATAGATACGGGTTTTTTCTTTTTATTTTAGCGTTAGACCTGTTCAATTCTTCGACTATTAGAAATCTTTATAACAGACAAGTAAATGTCCTTATTGTCTAGCTCCGTATTCTTTTTTCGTTCACTTTATTTGCTTTTTCAAATGTTGTTTCAAATTCATGCAAAATAACAATTTTATTTAAACTTTAAAATAGCGAACTGCATTTTACATCAAATGCATTAGCTCATTTCAGAATTCAAATTTGAAACAATTATAATCTTCGAGCATACCAGGTCTAGATTCTAATATACTTAATATCTTTAAAAACATTGATTACAAATTTTTCAAAAAAAAAAAAGCATTAAGATATTATTAAACACTCTAAAAAAATCCAGAATTTTTCAGCTCTCAACAATGTGGGATAAATATTAGTCAGATATTTTACTGAAGTAGAACACAATATCGGGTATTGAAGGTTCATTTGAAAGTTGATGTAATAGAGAATATTTGTTAAATTCAACATCTATCTAGAACAGTATTTGTGGTATTCAATATAAAAGATTATGGGGACAGTTCAATTTCATATTTTGCCGAATTTGCAGGGCTTAATGCTGGGCTTTAAATTCCTGCGTTCTGCTGAAAATGATATCAATTTACATCAGAAAATTTTTAAATTGGGATTTTCCCGATTAGTAGCATTTTCACATTGTCTACCATAATATGTAAATCGTAAGATATAGGGCAGCGATGCTATAGTTTTTGTGTGTTACAAGTGGGTTTGTCTTCGTATCGGTTGGCAACTTAGGCCAACTTCACATTACATGTATAAATATTGTGTATAGATTTAATTTGTTAAACAAAAATTATCTTTCGAAATGAAAAATCGGGATTGATTTACCTCAAATATAAAAAAATACTCTATCAAATTCTTGATTAAAGTAGCAAAATTATTTAAAAAATCAAAATCATCTGTGATGTTTAGCATTTAGATAATGATAATACCATGAATAAAAATTCTTATTGTTGTTTCTTGGTATATTTCGTATTAAATTGGAATTAGAAAATATAAAATGATTAAAAATAACAACAAAAACGTGGAGGAATAAAGCAAAATTATTGAAATAAACAAAGATTTCCTAAGCATTGAGTTTAACAAGCGCAATCTATAGGTGCTATAGAGTATTGCTGGTTGAACATAATACAACCAATTAATTAAACTATTTATTCCTCACCAGTACAAGAAGTGTTTCATGTACTTCGAACTGTCTGGTACATATACTATGCTTGCCATGTTAAGTCGAAGTTTTGTAGCGGCAACAGATTCCCAGTTTCAGTGGAAAAATTGGAGATGGTGCATTTATAGATGCAACTTGAATGTTATAGATGTACAGTATTTCTGATAAAAATTGTTCATTATTTTTTACGAATATTATTTTACATATATCATCAGTAAGATTTAAATAAAAGTTTATTTACTTTATCTTACGAATACAACTTTTGTGTGTTCTTAAATAAGAATGCCTCACTGGAAATCTTTTGTAAGCTTACTAATACTGATTTTGTTTATTTCTATATCCTTTGTTGACCTAATTTTAAATTCTGTTGCGTATTGCTACATTTTAAGGTGGTCTACTATTAATAAAATACCCAGTAAACAATCAATGTTACATGTCACAAAAAAATTTTATGAAATGAAACATTGCAAGAAATCATTTTCAAATTCTTTATAACAAAATTTTAGTCAATGTATATTGTCCTTCTTTAGATAGAATACAAAATCATTTGATCGCTTAAACTATATTGGAGCAAACAAAAAGTTTCAAATTTTCGTGGCACATATGATGATACTTTCTATCTGGAAAGCAGATGAATATCCTAGTAAACATCTTAATGATTACTAAATGAGGCCAACTAATGCTGTTATGTGATACAAGGGGACCGTCCAATTTTGGGACTTGGCTTCTGGCAGGTGAACGTTACATCACGGCTTAGCATGGAATACACTTGAATCGCCGGTTTGGTGTCGGTTATCACGTGACTATTATACCAAGCAAATTGCCTTACTTGTCTACATATTCAATTTATTTTCATTTTACGAAACGTAAACATTTCAGCAGTATGACAGAGCAGTTGTACAAACTGTGAGAGAAAAGATAAAGTACCATTTTTCTCATTTTTAATAAGCTAATTAATTATATATGTGTTATAAATTAAAATAATTAATTAAATTTAAAAGGAAAAAAATACAATTTCTTATAAAGAATTGAATATTTCTCTCTCGTCAATTAAATGTGACGAACTTTAACTAATTTAATCTGCGAATATATCAAACTTATTCTGATGCACTTTTCTCATCAAAATTCTCATTCTAGAAGGAAAGCTTAGGATAAAAGAGAAAATTTATCAGGGAAAATTTACCGAAGTGTGAATTTTGCTAATTATTCTTCTCAGAAAAAAACACTTTCTTCACTCTTAATTGAACTCTACATCATTCCAACACTGACACACATAAAAATTAATGCCTAAATTTAACAATGCAAAAAAGCACTGTGTAAGCTATCCAATTACTACCATGTAAGAATGTCTAATAACTTTTAATTCCTTTTTCCTCGAGGAATTCGAGCCTAAGAATTCGACGATCCCTTTTACTGAGACAGAAAACTCAATAAGTATTCCACCGAGAAAGTAATGCAGCTCTTAAAAAGAATGGAACAAAACTAAAATAATGAATGAAAAAGAATCGGAGCAGCTGCAGTGAAAAATGTGCAGTCAACTTTCCACCAAATTAGGCTCTATTTACATAACAAACGAGTTCAGAATACAGTATGGTATCAGTAGACCGTATTAAGTTCTTGTGTTTTATTCTGGCATTTACTCTTTGATTCTCCTCCCTAGGACTTTCTTCTTAGCCGTAAATAGGGATTTTTTCAGCTCAAAAAAAGGAAATAAAACACAATCAAGAGTAAGAAATAATTTGTAGTAATTATCTATCGTGTATCTGGAGCTGAAAAAGAATGCTCATGTTTTCAAAAATAAAATGGAGATTTTAGAATTTATTATTAAAATGTGTTAAAAGAAGAAACTGAATAGGTTTATTTTTGGTTTTTTGCTTCAAGATGCCCGTTTTTTCTTAAATTATAACAATCGTTTTTTTAATAAAAATATATTTTTTTTTCTCAATTTCTCCAACACATTTGTTGAACCAACTCTTTTTGAATTCGTTTCAAAATGTATCAAAATTTCCTGAAATGGGAACAGTGATGATATAGGGTTCTAAAAAATTAATTTATATATTAATAGATGATTGGAACTAATAATTTTCTCAGTAAAGCTGCACATGGTTTTATTTTACTTGCATACACGGGCACACACATAAAGCAGCTTTCTTTATTATTATTATTATTATTAAAAACAGAGACAGATATAGAGATGATTGAAACTAGTAAATCTTCTCACAAAAATTGTTTGGTTTTTACTTTGTGCGAGTCTGAATGCAAAACCCTAGTCAGTTGTTCTAGTCAGTTGGAAATTGTCAAGGATGAAACTTTGCATAAATATTAAATGATTAAATTAAACTGAAATTTTTATTTTTTATATTACAAATGTGACCTATTAAAGGATGATCTTTCTGGTCATTTAAAAAGATATTGTAAATAAATTTAACAATTGCCTATTTTTCTTCATTAAACCTACCTATATTTCTCATTCATAACATAAACTATTAAATGAATGACAAATATAGGCAATTTACTAAAATCTGACAATTTATCAAAATTTAAAATTTAAACTGAAATTCCGTCATTTATATATGTTATAATTCGGTGTAAAAATTTTGGAGAATTTTTAAATATGAAATTTTTGCACAATCAAAATGGTAACACTTTCTCTCAAATGGATTTTGTCATTTCATTGGAAGTAGAAAAATTGAATTGCAAATGTTTCATAATACCTTTTGAAAAAGTTTAGGGTAACGCAATAAATTAATTCAATGGTGACTTTTTGCATACTGTGAGATATAATAGTTTCTTTTGTTGCTTCAATACAAATTAAATTTTTTACGCCCCTATTAACACAACACTCATAGACAAAATCTTGAATTTTTAAGTTTTATCATATTTTCAAATGCATTCCACAGATAATTCTTTATTCTCTGAAGTATTATTTATATTTCAAAAAATATTTATGGTTGTTTTAATTCCACTTTAAAATTATTATTATTATTATTATTTTGCTATTTCATGGTTGTTTCGGTTATTTTATTTTCAATGAAGATTTTTATTATCACAGAATAATTTCAATTTTCCTCCTACATATATATATATATATTATAGGAAAATGAATTCAGTTTCAACACAGTTTATCAATTAAATACTATTATAATAACGTAAAAAAAACCCACATAAAACTAAAAAAAATAAGATAACCTAGTTCTTTTTCCATACTTGTGCGCAATGCCATTTTTACTTTGAAATTCTCCTTGCATTCTGCAATAGAAAAAAAACTTGACATCACAACTGAACTTAAACACTTTGAATTTCTGTAATACGCACTTTACATAATTGTGAATCATTTGAATGGACTCCAATTAAATTTAGGATAATTTTATGTTCAACCTTTGGAAAACTGTAAAATATTTTTCCCTACAATTACACAATGTTGAAGATTACAAGTAAAGCTTTTAATCTCCTATGGCTGTTGTATTTCAAAGCGATGTTTGTAAAAAAGTATTCTAGATTAAATTTTTGAAGAAGATTGAATCTTGCAAACAACAAGAAAACATTTTTATTACATTGCAGTTTCAGATTTGTGGCTACATTAAGAGTTCAAAACGTCAGATTCTTTATTTATCAACTTTATATATGTTTTCAGTTTTGAAAAGGTTCGATATTTCAAAGCAAATTTGATTGGAGATATTAATACTTTGAACAGGATTTTTATAGCTGCAATTTCGGCCATTTTGTGTTTAATGCAGTTGCGAAAACAACGTAAACTATCAAATGATATATTTATTTTATTAATGAATGCGATATAGGGTAAAATATGACTGCAGTTTCCACTAAAAGCAAAACTCTATAAATATATATAATTCTTTTTTTTTAATTTGTTACAGTATAATAATTATCAAAATTATTTATCCTAATATAAAATCAATCGATAGAAACATTCAAACAAAAATATATTCTTTTTTTATTCTGACTCATCCACGTCAAGAAAATAAAAACAAGTTCAATAATATTTTCAGAAGCAGATTAGGCAAATAATGACATGTTCATCCGAAATTCGATAATCGCGGGATTTTGCACTAGAAGACTTATAACTGAAACGATTCGTCTGAAATGAAGCAATTTCTTCTAATCCAAAAAAAGAAATTACTTTTGACAAGAACTAAAAATAAGTATTCATAATCAATACTTAATTGCATATTAAATTACTACTGTAATGCACATATGACCGGATATGTTTGCGAAAATAATGTGAGTTATAAAAAGATATATTGATTATGATAATGTAAAAAGAAATATGTATATAAATAATAATAATATTAAATCATAGTAATATAATATAAATAATATTAATATAAATATCAGAATAACATATAATTACCGAGCATAAATTATGGTTTATTGTATCAAATTTAATTACTTATTTAATTAATTAATTATTAATATGTTTGCAATATTTGACTGCTACTCACAAAAGTATTTATAATTATTACGATCAATATTAAAAATTAATTAGGTATTAAGAGCAAATACAAATGAATATAAAATACCTTTATATACGAGTGAAGAGAAAGGACTTTGAATATTTGAAAGGCAAAAAAATATATTAAGTAACGAAAGTATAGTTTGGCTATAAAATGTCTTTGCAAACTATTCTGTTCAAAAGTGTTTAACTTTAAAAAGAAGTTAATTAATCAGTATGGAGTTCTGGAACTTAAATGTCCTTAAAATACTAATGGAATTTCACAATATTCAAATCAAATTACTTCGGAAAATGAGTAAAAAGAGATTTGAAATGTATTCAAAGAAATTTCTGGATAGTAATTAAGCAATATACAATATAAATAAGTTCATTCTCAATAGACTAGCTTTTTTAAAATAAATTCAGGACAATATTTTAAATAGAGGTATAAATTATCATTTAAAAGTATGTTTCTTAATTTAGTTAGGCATATATTTAGTAGTTAATAACTTGAATGAGTTCAACACCTCTACCCTGCGTTCAAATGACACAAATAATTTGCATTTATTTTCATATACTCAAAATATGTCTATGCAATAAAGAATTCCGTACTGTATATTTAATAATGATGATAACAAAACTTCTAATTCTTGCTAATAAATAAGGTAACCTCAATGTTAACTTTATCATCATGAGGTGATAAATTAATTAAATAGTTAAAATTTCTGAATCATAATTATTCATTATCTGACAGAGTAAGTCGCTGAATTTCTAGGAACTTCATAATTAAGCTCTGCATTATAAATTTGATAAATAAGCTTACATATCCTTTTATGTTAAACCAGTTTATCCAATAAAAAGCTTATAAAAGATAATTAACATATTTTGCATAATCAAGGTTGGATATTGTAAATTGAATTCTTCAGTTTGGAGTCTTTCAAAGACACGGATTTTATTCCTTTTTATTTATCACTTTATTAAAAACACGGAAGCAAAATAATAATAATAATAATAATTACAGCTTTGATTGCAAGTGCATAAATAAATATACTTCAAATCCAAGTTCATATTATTAACGTATAATATTTTGTACTTTATTTTAATTTATGGCAGTCTAATTTTCTATAAGTACAGTAAATTTTCTTGAAATGTTGACAACATGCTTGAACACTCCCACTTTTTGTGTTAGTTATAAAAATTAAAATATTTTTTATAGTAAATTTGTCTGTATTTGAACCAGAAATAAATATCCAAAGATTACAAGGCATCCCTGCGTTCGTGAGTGATATGCTGTAATATATGGACATATCTGGCTTGAATCAGCACTAGATATGCCCATCCATATACTTGTATATTACAAAATCAATCGAATTCTATAAAATTCTGTCCGCTTTTGATGATCATCTTAGTTCACAAGAATAAATAGCTGTTAAAAATTTAATTAATTATTTTATAGGACATTTTTTCAAAGGCTTCCTTTGTAAAATAGTATGAACTGAATTTTTATATACATACAATTTATAATATTATGAAACACCGACTTGTTCATTATACTCAGCATTTTCCTAATTCCTTTTATATATAACTTTATATATCCATTTTTATCACAAGAAAGTATATCAGTACTTAAAAATGTAAAGATTTTAAAAATTCTACTAAAAGTGTGCATTATTCTGAAATTTATTCAAGATATAAAAATAAGCCGAAAATCTTCATATCTTGATAATCAATATCAGAATAAATAGTCAGAATAGTCTTGAGTTTCACTTCACCAGTGAAATACATTGTAAAATTTGCTTAAAATATTTTTAAAAAATAATTAAAAGTAGAAAAAATTACACAAAAAAATATTAGATTAATTGAAAAGATGAAACTAAAAACCTTTTTTTTTTGCTTTAATAATTTTAGAGATAATGGTGATAAACATCAAAATTTTGTTTAATTTTTAATTAAAATAAATTGCATATTTTATAAAAATTTTATATAATTTTAATTAAAATAAATAGTAAATTTCTTTTAATGGCTCTATGATACATCTTTCTATGCTACAAAAGTCTACAAGTGCTACTTGTAGACTCTAATAATATAGACTTTCAGTAACTCTTGATCAGAAGACTTAGTTTGTAATACGTCAGCACACGAAATCGTATAGACGTCCGCACATTCACCCTTATTATTATTAGAGATTCTGCATTAAATTAGTGTTGTAACAATGTTAATGCTATTCATAACATTATTTTAATTCTCAGAAATGTTTATTGATCTGAGCAGTAGCTTAGACAGACTGAATATCGAAATAAAAGGCCATTAGCTTCTTCTTAATTTATCAAAAATTTTATTAAATTGGCGAGCATAATTTAATAGTATAATTATTTATACAAGCAATATAATTAGTCCTTTTTAAAATGAGTTGTGAAAAATTGTAGTTTTATCGAAATACTTGTTTTGACAGTAATGTAATTGTTCAGTAAAGCCATAAATGGATATGAATGAAATAAATGAACAAAAGGATATCATTCTAAAAATGAATGAATCGCATCTCATTCTACTCACGCAACGTCTATCAAGTTATTGGCACGCAATGGACCAGCTGAATATTAACACCTTAACGTTAACTGCAACTGAAATAGAATGTAAACCGAATATAATTATAGACGGATCCATGGCATTTGTCAACGAAACAAAGATCTTATTATTTATGCATTCACAAATGTGGAAAGAAAGCATGTTTCACAGTTATCCATTTATTAATGCTAAGTGTTGGATTTTCTCATTTTGGTATCTACATCTGACTTTTTCACAGCCTAAATACTTAATTATATAATACATCCTGACCTGGATGGCGTCCAAGATTGCTTTGACTTCACCAAATGAGCGATCTTCAAAATGACATTTAGTATTGAGTTTTGGTAAAAATAAGAATCGAAGAATAAACGACTATTTGTTGAAAAGTAAATTTTTCATAATCCGGATATTTCACTATAAATACATCTAAAATTACTTGCTATTTGCACATTAGAGTTAAACAATATAAAAAACTCTTGCTGATAGACTAAGAAGTATTTTTACTTTGTTTGAAGGGAACAATTCATGGAGAATTGCTGTCACAAACGTAGCTGCTAGTATTTTTTTAACATCAAAGTCCATATTCTTTGATTCAAAGCTGAGACATTGTATCATTTTCTTTTTCCTTTCAAGTTTCTTAGTGAATTAAGAAATTAAATTTGCGTTGCATATGAAAAGTGTACCATCCCTTTTACGTTTGTATCAACAATTATGACATTTGAAAAATCAAAAATTATTTCTTCAAATGTTAAAATTAATTCTCATCGAAAAGGAATAAAAATATAGTCCGAATCCACAAAATCATAATGTAATTGATGAAATAAAATTTTAAATTTGGTTTATTGAAAAATCAGAAAGAATGACGATTTGTTTAAATTGGAAGTGTTGTCGGAAAAAATGGACACCAAAATATAGAAACAATATTAAAAAGATTTTAAGTAAAAAATAAAAGATTAATTAAAAAAATAAAGACTTTAAAATAAAATTAATGGAAAAACATTGCTTAAATTAAAAAATTCAAAATAAGAAATTTAACAGAAATAGTAATTAAGAAACTATTTAATATAGTGATATCTAATAAAATTGCGAAAGCAAGCACTGGAACAGCTAATGAAAATAAATGTGAAATGGATTCCGATATTTCCATCAAAATAATAAATATTGATGAAATAAATAGATTTCAAATGAAGGCTATAAGTAAAATTCTAATGATTTTTTCTTCTTTCCGAACATGCTTTTTTTAATTGATTGATTAAATTAGCTTTGCTTACATATATTATATAGGACTAAGCCTAACTACATGTTAGCATACAAAGAACACAGTAATCTGTAATTTGATAACTTAAAAACATCCTAAAAAATTTTAACTTTTTGAAAGAAAGTTGCATGAAATTTTTTTTCTCAAAACTCAATTAAATATTTTAAGTTTTTTTTTTTTTTTTCATTTCTATTCTACATATACGCACGCAAGCAGGCAGGCGCACACACATGCACACAAAAAAAATATCAAAAAACATTAAGATTTTTCTTTAATAAATCATCTATGTAGTTTATAATATTGCAAAAGTTTTGGGAATTTCTTTGCACTTTATTGTCTTTATTGCTTCTCTTCGTGTACGCATTGTTATATGATTCATGCCATTATTGCCAGCTGATGTATGTACTGGAATCTATGTTAAAAATCAACGTGACCTTCTGTACAGTTATGAGACCTGGCACAACTTTTCGTTATATTTCTTTCACTATTAAAGTCACCTAAAAATAGTTTTTTTTCCAGGTGGAGAATATAAGCCCAATTTAACATAATAAAATAAGGTAAACGCATTTAGCGTACTTTTTAGTGTACAATTCAAAACACTATGATTTGATTCAATTAAAAAATATAATTTCTATTTTGCCGAAAATTCAGCTTTTAAAATATAGTTGGCGTCTTCTATTGTTTGCTTTTGCATTGATAAGTTTTTAAATATTTTAAGAATCAAGATATGCATGTAGTTTTAAATAGTCTTATTAAATCGCAACTTTAAGCTCCTTTTCATGAAAATGTAATCGGATTTAAATAAAATTCCTAACTAATCTTAAAAGGAAAGATGCTAAAAATGAAAAAAGTAAAATCTTATTAGAAAATATTTCAGCATTCTATATATATAGACTTTTTATTGTTCCTTTCTAACGTTAGTTGATTTCACATTTTCACAAAATTTCAAAAAGGAAAATATCGCGTAATTATAAACAGCACTATGTTTCCTAAATTGTCATTAAAAACACTTTTTAAATCTTATTTGAAAATCCTTGATTGCTTTCACTTATGTTTATTTTACAAACAACTACATGTTCTTGTACTTTTAAAAACAAGGGGAATCCCTACAAAAAATGTAAGATAACTGAAAAATTCGGATAATGCCTCTTACTATATACCGTATTACTATTAGTCTTTATTCTATTGCAGTATATATTATTTTTAAAATTTCTGTAGCTAATATAGATGCGGTTGTCTTTGCATTCATATTTTATCATGTAGATATCAAACTTTATTTGATAAATGCCATGCAAAAAATTCAATAAAGTATGGTTAACAATAGCTCGGATTAAAAGATTAACACTGGATATTATTTCCCCTCCCATAAATGTTGTATAAAGCAATTTAATAAATACATGAGATGAAAAAAATAAAAGGAGATTTTAAAATCAATTCTGAGATGGATTTTTATTGAATATATTAATTAAAAATAATAATTGTTTAGATTATTTTTTTAATGAAAATTATGCTTGAAATCAAATATATATGGATAAATCATTTCGTTTATCCTTGTTTATGTATTCAAAATCAATTAAAAAGGGTAAAATGATTATGATACAGATAACACAAAGCTAATTAAACGTTTTATGTACAAAATTAGATAAGCAGTTTCAACTATATTTCCTAAATGAATGCCATTTCATTAAAAAAAGCACCAATTAAAAAAAACCTTTACAATTTTTAAATAAAAGTAATAAAACCAATAAAGATCAGTAACTTAAAAAATAGCAATATAAAATTGGTGATAATTGATAAAATATTCAAGTCTAAAATAAAGAAAATTGAATTTGTTATGATCAAGTCATTGGTTTTTCTGTCTAATGGGAGATAATGTACTATAAAACCTGCTCTTTATATTAAAAAAAATGTTGACTGCTACTTGTGAACAAAATGCGAACTAGAAAGAAAGAGAGATATTATATTTATATTTAAAAGATGTATCACTTTGACATGGTTTATTTTAACGAAAAATAAAACAAAATCAACTAATTTGAAATCCCTATACAATGAAATAGTAATCCTAGAATTTAACCTGCTATTTTATATGCCTAAATGTGAAATCAGAAAATTATATGAAAAATATAAGGTATAAATCCTTATATTATATCCTTATATACATCCTTTTTTTTTAATATGAAAAGGGAAAAATCAGAGAAGATAAAGGAAACTAACTACAAAATAAATTATAAGGTCTGGAGAGGGAGAAATGGATGTATCAAACTTAACTTTACGTATCTGAACGTATCAAACTTATACTTTAATGCCATATGTGGCTAGACTTTTATATTCTAAAAAATAGAATTTCAACCATTTCGGTACAGTTTTAAGATTATTTCTTTCCAAATAATTCTAATTTAAATTTTATTAAAATAAAATACTAATTGCTAGATTACTTTCTGTGTGCAGAAAGTAAACACAAACACAACTGTATTGAAAAACTGCATTTTTTATCTTCTATTTTACAGTTATATAGAGAATAGATTCATGATATTTTTCTGTCAATCATGTAATATGTAATTAACTAAGCTGTAATTAATTAGAAAAAAAATCAAAAACAAAGCAATAATATCGGAATTTCCTGGTATTGTCTATTCAATTTTAGTTTCGGGTCAAAAAAATAAAAATAAATTTTTTCATAGCTTTACTATTGGTTAATAATTACTATTTCTTTTTGATAGGTTTAAGAAAATATGTAAGGGCAAGAACATAAAAAAAACACATAACAGCAAAACTAAATCAGAGGGAAGATGAAAAAGAAACAGCAGTCGAACCACATGCATATTCTAATTCCCGCGAGGGCGAAAACACAAAATATTTCGCTGGGGGAAACTCTTTAATTCAGGTTAAAAATAAGAATGCCAGAAAGCTACTCATAAAAAAGAAATCTGGGTGTGTTGAGTTAGAGTTCCCTGAGCAAGCTATAGAACACCTGGTTTTGGACCACACCTGCGTAGCTATGGTAACGGAAGTTTAGCGTTTTTTCGTTGCCACTTTTTTATGTTTTATCTTTTTGTTACTTTGGGTGCGCAAACGACATCAGCTGTTCAGTGATTTAAATGTTGTTTGGTTTTCTTTTTTTTATTTTATCTTTTGTGTCGGTGTGCATTTTGATCTAGGATATCTATGCTAAATCAAGCTGGATAGGACTTGTTAATGTTAAAACGTTCTTGTACGTTACTACGAATAGGATTCTGGTATTAGTATAATATATTTAAAATGCTGATACTATTTGAAATTTTTTTTGTTAATATATATATATATATGAAAAAATAAGGGATAGTCAAAAAGAAGCAAAAAAGTTATCAAACAGAAGTCTTCAATAATTTCTAAGAAATCTATGAATGTTAATAAATATTATAATATTTTTCCCAATTTGTAGTTAAGAGAACATTTTTTAATATCCACAACACCTTTTAAATGTCAGGAAACAGAGTTCATTGATATTTTTTTTTGGTGTTATTATTCTTATTTCTGCATCAATATTCCTCCTCATCCTGATATTTGTAATTTTATTTCCGTGTTATTGTTCAGCCATTTTATTAATTTAATTTCGCGGACACTTCAAACATGTCCTATTGGATTTAAATACAGCTGACGTTTTCAGACTTTGCACATTATTATAAAGACACAGAAACAAAACGTGAAGAACAATGTGATTAGGATTAATATCCTGATAAAAAGCTAAATTCATTCCAAAATCGAAATTTTGAACTCATAAATTTGAATTATCTTTTTAAATTAAATTATTTTTTTAATTAAATTATCTTTTTAAATTTAAATTATCTTAAATTAAAGAGCATGATTCATTATTCTACAATAAATACAATATTATCGAGTTCTGATATTGATATGGACACCCATGCGAAAACACTTCCACCGCCATGTTTTATTACTATAGGTCAGTTCTTTGGATCAGGTCTATTAGGATCATTAATGACAAATTAATTTTCATTTGCAAATACTTGAATGCACAATTGATTGATGACGAGTTTATTTATTGGTGGTTTCACATAGATTATCTGAAACTTCAATAGTTTTTGAATTAAATAGAAAAAATTGTGATAAAATTGAAATAGAAACAATCTTAGAAAATTCTGAAATCTTTATACTCATAAGTGGGTTTTTCAAAATTTTTGTAATAATTAATCTCTTATCACTTTGAGATAACTTTACAGGACGACTTTTTCTTATATAATTTCTGATTCATTTTTTTTCCTTTAAATTCTTTTATCGCATATTACATTGTAGAATCGGATATATTTAGCAATTTAGAGATATGCGGAATTGATTTATCATCACTATAAAGAATAATAGCCGCTTTTAGATAGTTTATTATTTTTACGATTACGAGTAATTTGAAAATGTTTAGAATAGATCACAGAGGAGTAAGAAAACAAAGATTGAAGCAAAACAATATTTTAATGTTGTCAATAGTCATAATTAAAAGAAAATTGTCAAATGATACATTTAATTACGAATTTATAGGGAAATTTTATTTCTGCTTTCTTAAATTTTCGAATTTATTAAAAAATTTAAAATGAAATAAAATAACAAATTTTTCTTCCTCTTCAAAATCACATGGATATTGATTGAAAAAAATATTAAACTTTATATTCTAATTCAAATCTTGGCTACAATGCTTTTCTTCATATTTTAAAAGTATTCGAGAGCCATTGAATTAAATGCATGGTAGATTCGGAGAAGCTTGTGTGCATGAATATGTGTGTTTGTGTGTGCGTGAGTGCGTGCGTGGTGCCTGTGCTTCACTTCCCCTGAATACAGAAAGTTCGAAAAGGAATGTTAGATTACCGATGGATTTAGACATTGCCAAATTAAAATAATAGATGATTGAATTTATGCACTTGAAAGAGTACTGAAATTCTACAAGGCTTATGAAATATCCACAGTCAAAAAATACATAATTATCTAAATCCCAAAATAATCAAAATTTTTATATAAATAAATATCAGTCCTGAGCAATTAACATTCACTTTTTTTGCTTTTTTTACATATAGTTAAGACTTGGCACGTTAAAAATATATTCCACTTACAGTTTAAGAAAAATTCATCATTAATATAAATAGGCATTGAAAATTAACATCGCGAACGGAAAGCAGTTAGTCCTTTACTCGACTATTTTAATCGTTCGCATTTTAACGGTTCATTTCTTTGGTAACAAAAACCAATTTGAGAGTTATTTATTTATCGATATTTCAAAATAAACTGAAATAAATATACGGTAAAATAACAATTTTCCACTTCATATTATTTTGATTAAGTATTTCAACATGAGTGTCAAGCCTACTCCTTTGAAATGAATTTCTGAATTCCTATTCATAATAAGCAGTGGTTATACCATTGATTTTCAGATTTATTTTTAAGGGTTAATTTTATTTCTTTGTCAGTAAGATGTGTTTATATTTGTTTTATTTAATAATTTAGTATTTTTTCAGATCATTCTTTTATTTTTTTGTATTTTATATCATGTCTATCTCCTAAAGAGGTTTTCTCCGAATATGTAAAATTCAGACAGTGAATCCTATAAAGTAGAGAAATGAAATAAATATAATAAATGAAATTAAACCGAAACTTTAAAATATCACAATTTCTTTACAGCGCTTGCATTCTTACAACATTGAAATTATCGTCTTTTTTAAAAATGTAATTAAATAAAGACACAAAAAAAACATTAAATAAAAATAAGTCTGTTTAAAATTTAGTACTATTCATCCGAGTTGGATGTCTTTTCTAAAATTCTCTTCTAAATTAATTATCTAAATTTTTATAGTAACATTTAATTCAAGGCAATAATATAAAAATAAATTGTTTTTAAGTGTGAAAGCAATTTCATAAAACCGTTAAATATTTAGATCAAAAATATTTACCATTAATTTGAATTTAATTAAAAATCATGATGCTTTCGCAATCAGTAAAAATTAATATTAACTATAATAAAATTTAATTAAATCTATATTTTATGTCAGAGTAATTAAAAATTAAGAAAAGATTTAATTATTCATAAAAGTAATCAGATTTGTCAGATATCATTTGAATACATTTCATTTCAAGATTACACTTTTCTAAAGAACCACTGATTATTAAACTAATTGTTTGTCACATTAAACTAAATTTAAGACTTCAATTCGAATGTAATTTTCAGAATTATATTAAAATTGTTGTTTTTATTTTCTGGTTTATACAAAAATTCTTTATTCAATTCTTGTTTTCAGCGGATAGTTGTTTCTATTATTCTGTTACACCTGTTTCAGAATAGTTTTACTGAAATATAGTTTTAAAAATATTTTTTGGCGAAATAAAGCTTTAAAAATATTTCCAGCAAAAATTCTAGAAAAAAATATCTTTAGGAAATGTTGTTGAATGATTAGAAAGTTTGATTATTTAATATTGATAAACTATAAAAAAACTGACTTGGTACTCTCATGTTTATAATCATATAGAAATTAACTCCGTCCTGCCTTAACAAACTGGGAGGGAACTTCAGTAATCAATTTGCATCGGAAATTTAAAAAATAGGTTTGTAGTTATCGCAGAAATGCCCCATTATGATGGTGCGATTGTAGCATTGCTATATGGCGCATTATAGAAATATATGATCCTTCAATGGACGGTAACTTGACACCACACCCTTTTCATACCCACTAGAGAAACCATAACCAACTCCAATACCAAAAACTCTTTCTTTCCAGATCTGAAGTACCATTTCTTTGTCATTTCAAAATCTTTTTTTCCATATAGGCATGATTTGTAAATTAATTTAACTAACTTTATTTCAATAAAAGATGAATATTTTAATAAAAATTGATTCTTTTTAATTAATAAATTCTTAAAATTGATTGGATTATTTTAACATCATTTTAAACATAATTATTAAAACTACTTCTTTTTCTTATAATGATATATTCTCATCCTATATTATAACCAACATTTCATGACAATGAAAATATTATACAAAAACAGTGAAACGGAGTAGTATGTTTTGAGTATTAGAAATATCTGTATTGCTCATATGCGAAATGAATGTTAAAAGAATACGATTTTTTCCATGTAGAATAATTCAGTTTCTTTTTTTTTAAGTATAACTTTTATTCTCATATATACCAGTCCAGTCAAAGGAATTTTAAGTTGGTGCCCAATCTATTGAATTCATTTTACAAACCTCAATTTTTCTCAATTTTATAGCATTTAGAAAACTTGTAATCTTTTTCTTACACACATGGTTTCTTTCGACTTTATAGCAACTAATCTCAAAAATTGAGATTTACCCACATTTTTTTATACAAATACAGGGAATTAAAAATCATAGATTTAAACAAAAATTTTAAATTCGTTATCGTACTCTGTCTTCTCTTTATAACATTTAGTTAAGCTCTAAAACATTTTTTTAAATATATAAGAGAATTATATAAGCATTCATCTATAAAAAAGTCGTGAAAAAAATACAAAAATCTCTTACCTCCTTCAAAGGATGCGTCGAATACCAAGTGACCTTTTTTAGCTTTCCCACTGTGTCCTGGTGGTCGCATCACTAAACGGGCTACGTTCTTTACTTCGCCAGCATTATCACCGTCGCTACTGCTACTCTCTGCAAAATAAAAGGAAAACATTGTAACTACATAGCATATTTCGTCAGAGTTAGACATCATTAAATGATGAGCTCCCTAGTACATACATGCATCGCATCTTGAAACAACGGTGACTATTAAAGCTGTTGCGCATTTTTATCAAGAAATTTGCTACATTACCAAAATAATTACTTTGTTATTTATTCTTGTATGAATGCAAATGCTGATCATGAAGTTTCATTATAATAACAACAATGACGAGAAAGGACACGTTACATTGTTCATTAAAGATGTCAGAATTTCTGTTTCACTGTTGATATGGCAAAGGTCAGACGTTATTTAAAAATATTTATTGCCTTTGTGTACTATAGAAAAAGAGCTATTTTTCTCAAAAACATTAAAATAAATTAAATATAAATATATGATAGCTGAGCATTAGAGTTGCTGTTTTATTGAAATGTGTGACATTTAAAAAAAATCAAATGATGCATTTAAAAATTGAATATTGCATTATAAGTAGTCTATAGATCTAAAATGGATTAAATTAGATTTAATTTTGTTTTAAAGATTGCAACCAACTTAAGTATGATTCTCATCAATTGGAATCTAGATTGAAGCATAGAAAGTTATTTTGGAGCATGCATACTTTATATGCATTTTTTAAAGTATATTTTAGCATATAGATTTAATTCTGTAAGATCTCGATAATAATAATTAAATTATTTTGCGGTGCTATAGCGCAATGATTTGGGTTATGTAATTTGAAAACATGAATTTAATAAGATTAATTTTGGCTAAAATTACATCTATCCATAATAAAAATTAATCTTATTTATCTAAATAAAAAAGCAAAGATGAAGTAATAATCTTACTGACAATCATATTCATTCAAAAGTTTTCATTTTCTGGTAAGATTTTGTGTTCTTGTACGTGCAGATTGTGTTTAAATGATTTTTCCAGTGATATCTTCACAAGAATGTTTTCAAACAAATAAAATTCCCCAAAATAAAATATCCTCATGTAAAGAAGGCTTTTTCTTTTGTATTTAACTTTTTTCACCCTTTTTCCGATGTCTTATATATTTATAATTCAATATATTATATCCATTTTAACTTATTATATTTCAAATATCATTATAACCATGAAATTAGTAATATTTCATAAAAAACGCAAATATTTCATTCCGTTTTTGTATAATTTTCAAAGTTTTATGAATTGCTGTTCGCCACACTGCACATGTCAATATCCGCTTCAAAAGTGATGGAGTACTTAATGTTTAAAAGATATCACCCCCTTCTGATATCTTCTAAAAAGGGCAACTTACTGAGCAGCATTACCATGGCCAATCTAAAATTTCTAGAGCTGATGAATTGACCACTTCTTTACATCTGCTCAAAACAAAAACAAGTTTTTCTTCAACTGATGGCGAACGTTGAAAATAAAAGGAATTAACATATCTTTCTCCTTTCCTCGCTTAGCATTGAAATGTAAAATTCATGTTATAAAAACTACATTACTTTCAAAACAGGGTGGTTATTTAGTGATTACTATGCATTTGCAAAATTCAAAAACATATTTTAATTTCATTTTGATATCCACCACTTCTATTAAAATAAAAATTAAAAATTAATTTTTATTTTGTTAAACTCCTGTATCTGTTTTCTGTTGTATCTAGAGTCAATTGTAGTCTAATGCCTACAGATATGGTCTGGACATGGTAAATGAGTTAACACATCTGATCCATTTTGCATTAATTTTCGCTAGTGATTAAATTTCCAAATGCTCTAACGTTATCATGATGAAACCCATTTGATAGATAATAGATTCCTCCTTTGATTGATAAGGCCATTTAATTTATCCAATCAATGACAATGCACATATGAATTCAGGTCAAGGCTTCTTGCTAGTAATTTAAATTGAAATATCTTCAAAATTTCACAATACTTGCATCATATGCGTCTGAACATGATTTGATGTCTATGATATATTTTAAAGATTATGAAATTCTTGATATGTTTTGTCACCACTGTTTTTAGCTAACTATTTCGCTTTTTTATCAGCTACGAAAATTTGCCGCATATTTCACGTTTCAAAAGAGAATGATGGGTGCTAATTATTTTTAAGTTTGATGAATTTCTTTAAATATAAATCAGAAATATTTTTTTTGAAATGCGTTCTTTAAAATATCTGATCCGGTGTGTTGATATTTTCAGTTATCCAGCATGAAATTAGATGTTTAAGATCGATTGTACCCTTATTCATTTTTTTTGCAATCCAGTTCCATTGGCCTTTCACAGTAGAGTGAAACTTTAAATTTTAAGTGTTCAAATCGAAATTTAAAAATTAATTTTTACATTCCCATATATTTTAACATTTTTCTTACAATTTTTGTTACATAAAATGTGTTAAACATATATGTTTTTTAACTAATGTCTTACCTTACTTCAAGAGACGAAATTATGTCTAAGTAAGCTGGTCACTAATGGCTGCTAGAATATAATATCAATACTACATACCTTGTTTAAATATAATAATATTATACACTCATCCGTTCTAATAAATGAACATATATTATTTCGATTATCTACTTAGCATATAACTGCTCATATTGCTGATATAATATAATTGCGAAATGAAATTATATTACAGCAGTAAAAATTCCTGAATGTTTGACTAGTGTCTAGACAAAATAGAGAATAAAATTTCCAGAATTGGATAAAGCATTCGAAGCATAAGACAACAAATGTCAGAAACCAGAAGGATAAAAGCCAAATACATAATACATGAGGGAGAAAACAAAACTAATATATGACTGAATAAACTGCTAAAATATTCAGAATACTTAAGATATGCCTATTATAAGAAATGTATAAAGGCTCTTTCTCGTAAGTAAATCACCATGTGTCAAATAGCTTATATCAGTTTTTCAGATGTAAAATATTGCAAATAATTCGATCAAAGAATTTCAGATATAAAAAGTGAGAGTAAACGAAAATCCGTTTACATTACGTTACTCTGGCAAAATATATACAGTGTCTCACAAAAGTGATGGGACACTTGTGCTTTACAAAAAGAAACATTAATAAAATAAACAAATAAACATGTAAAAAAATTTTTTGGGTGTGCTTCATATTTGAAGTTAATAACAATTATTACATAGCATACATTTTGTCAAAATATTAAAATATTAATTTAATAAAAATACAATTGTTTAGAACGGAGCAAAAAATGGCTCACATAAGTGATGGGACACTTACTTTTCCATCAAATATTTATCCAAAAATTTTACTTTTTAAAAGGTTTTAATATTTTGTTGGATTTCCTTTTACTTTTAAAACATGATTTAATCTCCTTGGGATGAATTCGACTAATTTTTTTGTGATTTCTGGAGTGAATTTACCCCATTCTTCTCGAAGCACCAATTTTAATTGTTGTTTTGAAGAAATGCTGCGTTTGCGAATTCTTGATTCCAATTCTTGTCAAATATTCTCTATGGGATTTAAGTCTGGAGATTATGGTGGTGTTTTTATTATTTCAGGACAGTTATACAGCAGCCAGAGTCTAACGTTCAAAGCAGTGTGCTCGGGGTCATTGTCCTGGTAGAATTTAAAATCGTTATGAAGGTTCAATTTTCGTACTGAAGATTTCAAATTTTTCGTTAAAATGTCAATATACTTGTACTTATCCATTATACTGTCAATAAAAACAAGATTACCAACACCAGCTGACGACATACACCCCCATACCATAACTACTCCTGCACCATGTTTTACTGTTCGCGCCAAGTTCTGTTTGCAAAATTCTTTCCTTGGTTTTCTCCACACCAAGATTCTACCGTCAGAACCAAATATATTAAATTTACTCTCATCAGCAAATATAACATTATTCCAGTAATCAGAATTCTTATTTATGCTGGATTTTGCGAAAGCTAGTCTGAGTTTTCTATTCTTTCCACTTACGAAGAATTTTTTCCTGGCTACACTACCGTGATATCCAGCAGATCGAATTACCCTTCTAATAGTTTCAGGATTAACAATTATTCCATATAATGCTTGTAAATCAGCAGCTACTTTAGGAGCACTCTTTCTTGGATTTTTTTTAACATTTCGAACGATAATTCGCTTTATTCCATTGGATAGCTTTGATGATCGGCCAGGTCTTCTTTTATCCTGAATAATATGATTCTTTTTATATCGTTTAATGATATTGAAAACTGTTGAATGACTCAAGTTAACTGTTTCAGCAGTTTTTCTAGTAGATTTTCCACGTTCAATATGCAAATTAATAACTAATTTTCGAATTTCAGGCGAAGTTTCTTTTCGTTTAGCATTCATAGCTGCACAGAGCTAAAAAACACAAAAATTCCAAAACAAACTGGAGAGAAATACTGCAGACGATTTTATAAATTATTCCAATTGCTTTTGAGTAAAAATAAAACCACCAAACATATTTTTATCGCTTATTTCAGACGATTTTTGTTGCATATCTAATGGCGTCCCATCACTTATGTGAGCTATTTTTTGCTCCATTCTAAAGAATTGTATTTTTATTCAATTAATATTTTAATATTTTGACAAAATGTATGTTATGTAATAATTGTTACTAAATTTAAGTATGAAAAACATCCACAAAAAATTTGTTCATGTTTTTTTATTTATTTTATTACAATTTTCTTTTGTAAAGCACAAGTGTCCCATCACTTTTGTGAGACACTGTATATATATATAATGTATTTTGTATTATATATATATATATATATATATATATATATATATATATATATATATATATATATATATATGAAGTAAAAAATTAAATTAAATAATTAATATTCATTTTTATTAAAGTATGTGCATTTGCGTTGATATAATGGTTAATATCAATTTGATATAGGGTATAATACTTTATAACGGATTATAATCTCCCACTAATAATTCTAAAAGTAAGAATTTCATTCTAAAGATAATTTTCTTTTAAAGTTGTGCCACATTTGTGTAACTAAGAACTTTTTCCTTCTGCTTTTATTTCCGTTTTCACAGTTCATTTTATACTTTTATTCATTTCCTGCCCCTTCTTCACTATATCACATTTTAGTTTGTTTGTTTATAATCGTTTTATATTAGTTTGAACTGTTCAATATAGATATATTTAGAGAAAATTTTTGTGTTCATTTTAGTACAATATTTGCTAACTACTCTGCAAACAAAAGGAAATGCTGAAATAATGTAAGTTTTTAAATTAGAAAATAAAGATACCAATAATATTATAATCTGAATGGTATTTTTCCAGGAAACAATGTGTTTACAAAGTTGAATTGCGTTTCACATTTGATTCAGTCATTTCGCGCGTGTGTATAGGCGCGCTCGCACACACATACACACATATCATATATAAGCAATGAGATGTAGACATAACACACACAAAAAAATGCATTTAATATTCTCACACTGCAAGCTTTTAACGTGGTATCATGGTGCAATCTGAAAATCGTCAACAAAACTGATGGCCATAAAAATAAGTAAAAAACAAGTACTATAAAGTATGTTGGGGAGAAAGGTTATGTAAAATTTTGCAATAAAATGATTTTTCACCTTAAAATAGGACATTATATTATATTTATTGTTGTAATTAATATAATATAACATGATAATAATTAAATTTCATTTAATATGATTTTGCTGCTAGGAAAATATATACATAATGCACTCAAGTATTTAATGTGTTTTCAGCAATTTATTTAAAAATACAATAGTAATTTCGTACCATTCATAAACCTTTTCAAATAATCAAAAAGGATATTTGATCGTAAATTAAGCAAAATGATTTTATCTTCATTTTGATAAATGATCTACCGCTGTACATAGACAACATCTCACGGTACAACAACAATATAAGCAAGATGAAGTATTTTTAAAATATTAGCATTTCGCGCACCATCGCTAATTTCTCTCGTATGTCGCACAAGCAGGTCCAATCCATCTTTTAGCACTTTTACTCTTCAATGAATGTCACGTTCATTTAACAGGGGAGTAACACCAGAACACACTTACTTTAATTATTGAAGGGAATTTCCAAATTTTGCTGATCGGCTTAAGTAGTTGAATGAGTTATGAGAGCTGTGTTTTGGTTTGGCATTCTCATTTGTATGCCATACAAAAATACCTTCTGTGGAATAGATACGAACACAATTAGTGGCAAGAAATAATCGAATAGCTTTAATTTTCGCGCTCATGTCCTCCCAGGAGATTTGAGCGATTACTCCTAATATTAGTTGGAAAAATATTAATGAGTGTCTATAAAATATCCATTATGTTAGTCTTACCAGAACATAAAAAAATGATTAAAAAAGGTTTCTTTTAACAGAATATTTAATATTTTATAACTTCCTTTTATATCACCCGAAGATAACACGCCACGCCTCTTATAGTTTTGATTTACATATATGGTTTTGAAATAATAAACATATAGCTTCCATAAGACAAATTAAACATATTACAAAATATCTTATTTAACTTTATTTTATATTATCAAATAAATTAAAGGTTTACACAAACAACATAGTATTGTTTAGGGAAAATATTATTGTTATTAAACTTTAAGTTGAAAGGTGTTCAATTTCGAAATATTCTTATAATATGGATATTTAGAAATGGAAAAGCAATCTCTTTCCTTTTACAAGCAAAGGACAGATAAAATCTATGAGTCCTTTGAACTACTTGTAAGCTTTCGTATTTTTTCCAATTTCTAATAATGAAATTAGCATCATATGCTGAAGCATCCAATGGGACAGAATAATAATCTATACTTATAATAAAGCTCAATGTGTGTGTGTGTGTGTGTGTGTGTGTGTGTGTGTGTGTGTGTGTGTGTGTGTGTGTGTGTGTGTGTGTTGGCGCTTTATAGGCCAGACCATTCAACCTACAGCTACCACATTTGGTACGTGTATACCTTGGAGGCCGGGATTGTGCCCCTGGGGGTTATTTTTTCGAATGTTTAATTAGAAGTTTAGTTATTTAAAAATTAAGAAAAATGTTGGCTTGTTTCTGCTATAACTTCCGAAAATATTACCGCACAAACAGGATTTTTACATCAGGTTAAAGATCAAAAATTTATCTTTTAAATGATACCAATGTTTTAACCTTAGAATTAAATTTCTATTTTTAATGAATTTTTAAATAAATATTTTAATTATATTTTTCAACAATTTTTTCCTACAAAATAAAAATAAAATTTAAGCTGCACGAGCACGTTTCGCATTCATGGGAAAAAATTAGCTTTTTTCAAAGTGTTGCCATCACATTGATTAATTTCCAACTAAAAATAAATTAAATCTTTTTGGAAATGAAATCTGCAAAAATATAATTTTCGGAACGTGTCTGTAGGAAATGAAACAAATATGAATTATTATTTTTCTAAAAAATAAATTCAAGACAAATTATTTTATGATCTTTTACACTCTCTATATTATTAATCCAATAAATCAGTTTTATTTTAAGGCAAGTTTTGTTTAATATGAACAGGATATCTATTCAAATAGGGGCCACACAACTAATTTGTAAACCTTTAGTAATACACAGATATGCTAAAATGGTCTAAATGGAAAATGATTATATTTTATGTAACTTAATTCAATAAATGCTCTAATAAGTAACATATTTTTTATTTTACATTAAGCTTCTGCTGTGGAAATTACGAATAACAAAATGTTCTTGAAACATTAATATTTTAAATAAAAAGAGTTAATTTCCAATCAACTAAATCAATCACTTAAACTGAATGAGTTATGAAAATTTGAATATCACTATTCAATAAAAAAAAGGATAATTTTAGATTTTCCATCGATCGTTTCAAAGAAAATACGCCAATCAGCGTGCAGGTTTCTCAAGATTAATTGACATAAGATTATAAAAATATTGAGTTTTTCTAAATTTTTAACATTCAAAACTTTATATATAAGTCTTAGTTGATTGTGGAAAATAGAAACATTCATTCATTTATTTAAAATTTGGTGTGTCCAGAATATTTCCCAGAATATGATACCTTACTGCATTAAATTTAGACTTCATAATTCTTGAAATATATTTATAGGCTGGAACAAAATATTATTGTTGATTTCATTTCAATCCTTTTGAAAGCTAAACTAAAAACTGAATTTTTGTTGAATTATTGTTTGAGATATTACATAAATTATGAAAAATATTTTGTAGTTCACATAAGACTTAAATACCAAGCGATTCTGTTTGCAATACTCATATTCAATAATAATAATAATTAATTAATAACAATAAAGATGATAAACAAAATAAAACGCTTGGTTTTATTAAAAAAATATCTTTATATTAATATCTATTTCATCATTTCCACTTTAAATTAAAGTTGAAGTTTTACCGGAAATGTTAACAAATTAGCAAAATATATATAGTAAATTGAACGAAACGATCTAAACAACAGTATAAGTTTGGTATGACTATCAAAATTTGAAGATTAAAAATGTTTTGAGAATCTATTAAGAGACCAGTTACTTAAAATATTTAATTGAAAATTGTAGCGAGCAGTAATACTGGCGAACCGACTGGTCGCCAAAGGCGGCTAATACTAAATATAAGAAAAGTTTCAAGAAATTAATGACCCCTAATAGTACACAAATACTGTACAATATATTATATTGATCAATGTTCGCAATATTATATAATACTGTGGAATATGGATTAATATCATATAATACTGCACCATATTGTGCAACAGGTTGTGCTGAATGTGACATTGAAATGTATGTGTACCGGGGGGGGGAACTGAACTGAACTGATAATAATCTGAATATTATCAGTTCAGTATTTCGTCTATCTTGTTCCAGACTAAAAAATTCTACTAGCAAAACATGTGTAAATGGAGCAAAAAAGACATGAATCAAAACATTTGAATTATCTGACCGTCCTTATTATGTTTTTCTTCTTTAATGAAGTTGTTAATTAAACCTACTGTAGGAAATTTTGAGGAATAGCTTGGCCTTTATTAAGATACAATAATTCCAAGCTGGTGTTAGCTGTAATATAATGCCGCCAGTCAGAATAGACGTAAGTGTGAATATTCTAACAATAATAGGGAAATATATAAAAGGATAAATTAATTTAGATATGTTGAAAGCTTAGGAGCTGTCATTTTTTTAGCATTCAATTACTTCTGAAGAATATCACAGTGAAATTCTTGTAAATGAATAAAACCGAAGAAATTATTAGAACGATAATAAATGTTTGAACTTTCAAATGTCTACATTTGTGGCTACAGTATATAAATGTTTGCATTTTAAAATAATTCTAACATGTTGGTAGAAGATTTACTAAGTACTTTCTATATTTGTTGACAATAATTTCATTAAATACACTGGTGTGCAAAATTTAAGCAACAGGTATATTTTTTGCCATAACTTCACGAGAAACCATCTGAGAGACATGAAATTCAGAAATGAGATACAGCATTTTGTTCTGAAAGAATGACGAAAGCATAGTTGCGCAGAAATGAATACGATGCATACAGTATGGAATCAAACAAAAAAAAAGGCTTTATTGAACTTATAGTATCGTTACACATGATTGTCTGTCCAAGAGGAAGAACAGCAAGCAGATGTTCCTTAGTGTGGGATATGCCCTCCCCTTACTGCAATGGTTGCTTCGCACCGTCTCCCCATACTCAGCACCAGATTGTCCAACAGTTCTTGAGGTAAGAGTGCCCATTCCTCAATCAGTATCTGTTTAAGTTGTTGGGTGTTCCTAGGAGGATGTAATCGTGCCGCAAGGCATCTCCCCAAAGCATCCCAGACATGTTCTATCGGATTTAAATCAGGGGAGCACGCCGGCCAATCCATTCGAGTGATATCTTCACTTTCCTTTTTACTGGGACGAAACCGTGTCCCGACCTCTCTCCAAATCATCTGGCGTTGGGAATCGCTTGTAACATCACGGAAAGAGACCGTTTCTGTGGTCCTGGAGTTGTCGTCTGGGGAGGCATTATGATGAACGGGCGGACTGAGCTCCATGTTTTCGACAGAGGTTCTGTAACTGGAGATCGCCATTGTCAGGAGGTGATCCTTCCCCATGGGCGTCTGTTCCGAGGTGCCATTGGATCAGACTTTGTTTTTATGGATGACAATGCACGGCCACACAGGACTCATGCTGTTGAGGAGCTCCTGGAAAGTGAAGTGCATTGTATTCATTTCTGCGCAACTATGCTTTCGTCATTCTTTCAGAACAAAATGTTGTATCTCATTTCTGAATTTCATGTCTCTCAGATGGTTTCTCGTGAAGTTATGGCAAAAAACATACTTGTTGCTTAAGTTTTGCACACCAGTGTATATTCCAAATCAAATGGATAAATTTGCTGATTATGTTGCAGAGCCGAATCCATTTTATTTCAGAAATCAAAGATCAATGGATACATAATCATTCAGGTTTAATTAAAGTGCATTCAGAAATTTTGTAATCTTAATTCCTTTTCTAATGATGTTATATTAACAAATATGAATACTTTACGCGATTGCCCTGACATTCTGTTCCTCTATTATAATAAAATATCGTCTGTCGTATCTTCTATTATAATAAAAATAAATATTAATCTAAATAAAAAAAGTGCTTTGATTACTTAAAATAATTCCTATAAAATACCTGTATAATCATGTGATTTAAGAAAAAGAATTGATTGAATCCGGGTCAATCAATGATACGGTGCTCTCTAATGGAAGAAAGAATCCTCTATATAAAGGATGATTAAAACCTTAATGAACAATTTCAGATATTTAAGAAGAGGATTTTTATCTAAAATATTTAAAATTCACAAAGTTTGTATTTATATTTTATGCATAATGCTTTCATTTTAAGCTATAGAAATATTTCCAGATTTTCCATCCAGTTTAAAATTACGAATAAACAACTGTGAAATAATTATATTATGTCAGTTACACAATTAAATCATTATACACGGACACACAAATGAAAGTAGGGCAACGTTTCTATGACTTTAATTAAGCACATTTTTAACCGATGATCGAAGGTATTCATTCATCAATTAAATTCCAACTGTGAATATACATCAGCAGAAAAGGAAACAAATTTCGCCTGACATGATCGGTCATATGCAAGAGAATTCTGAAAGCTCTGCTGCCTGGAATAATGCCAATAGATTCACACATAATCACATGAATTTTATTTAGCTTTTCCGTATACTTCATAAGACAGTGTATCAGTCATTTCTTTCAAAACATTTTCTTAAAAATACTTTCCACCTGGATGGTAATTTATTTTATTTCGAGGTAAATTCTGGATACTACTTTTAACATCTTAAATTATTCCCGTAAATACTTTGTGTAAATACCCTAAAGGATTATCGATGTAGGCCTCTAATATTAATATGTCTTAGTCAAAAATATCGGTAAAGACTTAAAACCTATTATAAACGCACATTAGCAGAAAAAAAGTTTACCGCAGATGTTAGTTATGAGCAATTAAAGTTTTATAAAACATATTTAAAAAGAACGTTTTGAAATGTATTATTTCCAGAAGATTAGCGGGAGAGTGTGGCCTAGAGAGCAATCAATAAGCGGATTTCTCTTTTACTAATGCATTGCTTATTGGATTTCCACAAAATTGAGTCACGATCAAACTGTAAAAATAGATTTCATCGCTTCTATCTGTTGGAGATTCTGAAAATCGAATTGCATCGCCTCTGACGTCACCGATTTAAGAGTGTTTTGAAAACTTATATCTAGCGTTGTTTTAAAGTTTCTTTAGGCCAATAGTGTTGGTCCATTTAATTTTAATTTAATGAAAAGGAAAAAAAATTAAAGTATATTATAAGTACATAAAAGAAGACTGTTATTTTGAACGATAGGTGCAATCGAAAATAAAAAACAATTTTATAAAGTTTACTAGTGCAAATCATGATCAAATGAGCATATTTTATGAAAAATAGCAAATTCAAATCTGATGAAAATATTTATCTTGCATGATCTTCAGAATAATCATCTCAATTTCATACTAATAATTAGGCTTTTATACAACAATTAACTCTTTTCTAAAACCATTTCTAAACCTTCCCATCAAATTCATCAATTTTTGAATGAAGTTATGCACGTTGTCATTAGTTCTGACAAATTTTTCAATAAGACAGAAACTAATTTGTTTTAGTTCCTTATTTCCTACAAAAAAATAGTGCGTCTGCATAAGTTACTTAATTATTAATTAACCAAATTAATTAATCAATAAAATTAAATCTATCTAATAAGCTAAATGAATCACTTCTTTAAGCCATTCTCAGTCCTAAAAATATTTTAATATGCCATGACTATTAAAGAATGGCATTTTAAAAGGTTAAAATACAGATAAAAATTTCAGTTTAGGAATATTTCATCTAAAATAACGGCTATATAATTAAACATAACACCATTCTAATATTTTTCGCAAGTAATAATAATGTCTGGAAACATATAAGATCTTCCAGATTGTGTATAGTGTATTAGAAAATAGTCTTGCATTGCAAATAGCTATAAACATATAAAAAGCAATTTTCCTTTTCATCTTCTCCATGGTATCAGACAGCAGATATACAACTGGAGCAACGCGGCAAAAGAATCCTTTGATAAGTGCTTCCAAATACCTAAAGGCAATAGAAAGATTTTCCAAAAAATAAAACAACCTTCGTTTTAAAGATAATTCCTTGCACAGATAATTGATAAGAATGAAATTTTGTTCAAATATATCAATTGCATTTTAAGTCATATTTATATTTTTTATCTGAGCATAATGGTAGGCAATGTAACTTCACTGTTATAAATATTAACTTCAAGTAACCTTAAATATAACTAAAATTAGTGGCAATATTAGAAGAGCTCACGAATAAATTTTAAATAAGGCAAATTTTTCCTTATAAATTTCTTCCGTGACCTCTTGATATTTTAGGATTTATCAACAGCAAATAAATCAGAAAATTTCTTAAACAAATGCTGTTTACAGTTCTCTTTTGTTATATAAACAGTAAAGAAATTTTAAAACTTCTTTTTTGTATTATTATTTAAAAACAGATAAGGATAAGCTCTTCTTTGATCTTACAAAAATGAAACTACAACATTCTATTGAAGGCATAGACAGTAATAACCCCATTTGTAAAGAAAAAAAAAAAGATGGGCTGCAGAGATTTTGCTGAATGTCAGCTTTCACTACAAATGTTGAAATTTATCTTTACAAAACATTTTATCGCTTGGAGATCAGGGATCAAATGCCAAAAAATGCCACAATGCCATTATGAGCCAAACTATTATTATTTTCCAGAAAGAATATCTAGAAATAGCAATCTTATATGAGAACCGTCATCAAATATTTGGCGTTGATCCATATGCTTTTGACAGAGTATGGCTTATTTTCTTTTTTGCAAAAACTCTTTGGTGAAAAGCAACAACTAAGACATCTATTTAGAAATGTATTGAAAGACCGTCGAGATTTCTTAAAAAATTTTTAGATCATCTAGTCCTTGCTATTCTTAAAGATCTTTCCCCTAAAAGTTTAAATCCCCATCATAGTAGAAATTTGAAGTAGATTTGTTAAAATTAATTGCAATTACATCATATATCTACACATTTATACAATCTCAAAATGCTTTGCAGCAAGTTAATTTGTAAATTCCGGTTCATTCTATGATTTTAATTGCAAATGCCCAATTGAAAAGAAGGATATGGCATTCTAATAATATAGATTATTAATTCGTGGTGTTTAATATTGACTGAATACACAGTTATTTAAAACAATCAACCAAATTATACGCTCACTAGGATTTTCGTGATGGGGGACATTTATGTATAAGGCTTGGTTATGAGATTAAGAATTAATCATTATCTTAAAAATCCGTGCTCATTATTTCAAATAGTGCACAAGTGTGTGTTATTTAAAACCAGAATTGAATCAACTATTTGCTTATTGATATTTGCCATTTGTATAACTGCGTTTAAGGTTCTAGCTTCTGTTTCGTCAAAAAAAAAAATTCACAAACTATTTCATCATTCTTCTGAAATGTATGTATTGGAATCAGAGATTTTTTACAAAAGCTTTGCAATCTAATAGATTTAACAAATTTTCAGTCCTCTAGGTAAGAAACTCACTCTGGTCAGAGAATCACAAATGTTTTTAATAGATAAACAAATTTACAGCAATATTTCATTACATTTAAATTTTGCTTGACAACAAACCGAATGAAAATTGATTTCAGTATATCGGTAAAAAAAATACTTCTTATAATTTCTTTAGATGTAAATCAGTTTTAAAAAAAAATAGATTTAATCAATTAGAGTTTAAAAATATTAACTGCAGTTAATTAAGGACAAACTAGTTGTAGATAGGTTAATTTAAATTAAAATTCCAGTTTTAAAGCTATATATATATATATTATTCAATCCTTTTAACTTTTAATTTTTGTAGAAGTTTCGAATGAAGAACATCTTTTAAATTAGGGCATTAATTATATTAATACCTTTGATAACTGAAAAAAATCAAGTAATCAAAGAGGATATAAAGAAACAAACGCGCAATCCTTATTTTATATTCCTTATATATATTTTATTGTTTATATATAACAACTATGAATTGTTTCTTAATTTTTTTTAACTTATCTTGCTGCTTAGGCACGAAAAAAAGCACTTGTTAATCAGGATATTGCGTGCACATCATGTACAAAAGCATCAATCAATCGAAATATGGGAAATCCAATGATTCACGGCTTAAGAGAATCGATAAATTGATTTTTTTAATGCACTGCGAAGATAATTTCCTTGCAAATTTTATAAAGAGTCACAATTTATCAAAATTCGTTTTGATAAATTGACTTTATTCTGTTTTATAATCTGCTTTACTTTTTATCCTAAACTTTAATGTAAATTCGGTTTAAAACTGTTAATGTGAATTTTCAAGTATTTTTTTAAATCTTTCATCTTAAATAAAAAAATGCAATTAATTTATTTATTTAAATGCATAGGGCACCATATATATATATATATATAATAAAAAAAATTGCCGGCGTCCTGGCACAGGGGTAGCATTTCTTTCCCGTGATCTGGTTGTCCTGGGTTCGAGTCCCGGTTCAGGCATGGTTGTTCTTCATCTGTTCTATCTGTGAGATGTGTAAATGTGCCCCCCTGTAAAAAGGGGTTGTGCAAGCGAATGTGATGCGTGAGTAGCTAAGACGTACTCTTGGCCCTAGTTGGCGCTACTAAAACAAGAGACGCTCCCTTGACTTAAAATCGCTGACTTCGTCAGCGAGCTTGGCTATGGCAAGTGCCATTATAAACAACAATAAAAAAATTTGCAAGATTTTCAGCTCGAAATTTTAATGGCACATATAATCAACATGCCTATGATGATACATATACTTTAATACAAATAATTTTGGATATTATTGATGCTAAAGCAAACAGTTAAACAGTTTAAATGATTCTTTATCCATATAATTACGAATTCTAATTTTAAAGCTACTCAAACAACGTAAAAGTCTCCAACTGAGCGTAGAAATAGGGATCATAAGCACGGTCATAAACACCATGAGTGATCAGATTTTTTTTTTTTCACATACGAAAATTGTGTGTTTCGTATTATAATAAAGAAAATAGATACACTTGTATTAAATGTATGCCATTGACGGATAGTAGTTGCGAAAAAACTATCTTTGGCATGAATCCAGCATATTTGTCGAATCTGGCATGCCATATTTGGGATTTTTTGGCAATTAATCCTTGAAATGCAGTTAATACAAAAAACTAGAAAGATTAAAAAAATATTTTGGAAGCCTTTCTTCTATTATTCTATTATCCTATTCCTATCCTTCTATTATCCTATTATCCTCCTATCTACCTAGAACTATGACTGCATCCACAAGCTCACATACCTTCATCCAAATCGTTACAGTTTTGCGTTATGGTGTTCATATACGTGAGAACGTGCAGATAGGCAGATAATCATCCCTTTGATAGATTTGGTTTGAAATTTGATAAAAACTTATTAGACTCTAAAACTTTGAACCAAATTTCGTTTAAATGTATTGATTTTTTTAAATTTATGTATTTATATGCATACAAGGGTACAGAGCGATATAATGGATAGATTTGTAAAATTGTTTGGGTTGAATATATTTGGAATTTCCAGAAAATTCCTGGATAAAATTGGTTCCAAATATGATAGAGATCTACATTTTAAATGAGTATCGAATTTTGTCAGTCCATCTCTGTAAGTTTTATAATTATACTGTTCACTTGAACTCGAATAAGTAGATTTTCTCTGAATACATTTTATTCAAATTTGGATAGAAATATATAAGTTTAGTACAAAGACTATATATCAAATTTCTTCCTTATGTTTGAAAGCGTTTGAGAGTTATCATGCCAACAGACAGACACAAAAATATGTTTTTCAAACACAATGAAATATGAAACGTAGAGATGCGTCGAAATCCAGAATTCGAAATTTTCGATTATTACAATGCTCTCTCTTTGTATACTTTATATACTAGAGAGTAAAAAAATGATCGTGAGAACACTTTAGGAAATGGGGAAACGAGTAAAATAAATAGTTTAAAAAGATAAAAAGAAAGAAGTATATTTGAAAGAGGTCCTTACAGATATTTTATTTGATAGTCTTTATAGTCTCAATCATAATTGAGTGCATATTAATTACGAATTATATATATAGTTTCGCCCTGGAAAAGTATATAGGTGAACCTATGAATATCGAATTGAAACATTCTTTGAAAATAATTCAAAGCATAGAAATTTGAATTTAAAGGGCAAAAAGTAAAGTAAATTTTTCATTATTTTCTTAATAAAAACAATTATGCATAGCTAATTTTAATATTTAAGAAGGCTTAAAGATGAAAAGAGTGTCATTCTATGAATATTATGGAATAATAGCAGCAAACATTTAAAATATGTTTAATTAATGTGTATAATATCCATTGCTGTTTGTAACGCTGAGCGAGGTTAAAAATATCCTTGCCCTTTTGGCCTGGACCATTATCGGATCAAGATTCCAAATTTCTGTTTTGACATTTAGCAACTAAGAGAGTTTTTATTTTTTTATTTTTTTATTGTTTAAAGTGCTGAGCGAATAAATATAAGCCTGAATAATAAGCAAAGAGCTGTAGACTTCAATTTTTATTATTTTACATTATTTATTATATTCTCCATTCACAAACCAAATTGAAAGTTATTGTTTATTATTTCATCATTTAAAAAAAATAATGTATTGGGAATCACATTTTTTTTCTCTATTAGTCAATCATTATTTACTTCAATGCTATCCTAGAAATTAGTTTTGATTTGAATGTGTGCATCATTAAGAGATTTCTTTGCAAAGAAATGAAACTACTGATGTTACTATATATTTACAGCTTTAGTGAACTGAAAATAATAATTTCTTTGATTTCCTAAGCACTATATCAATGTGCATGGTATTTTCTACTATGCCTTTCATTAATTAATCGATTACAATGATACCTAAAATATTATTTACCGAATAACAGCCAGAATAGAATTACAGTTAACAATAAATGTAAAAGAATTAATTGTTACTTTTTATTAAATCATATAACAGCCATTAAAATTTTTATATTCATCATTTACACTTTTGATTTTATAAAAAAAGTATTACATAAAGGAAAATAATTATTATTCAATTCTATTTAAGATTTTGAAAACATTCATTAAATATAACGAACAAATTGCTCAAAAATACAATAAATATCACGAAAAAAATTGTTTACACTTTTAAGTAGTAAAAAAATAATGTAATAAAACGTTACAAACGCAACACTGAACACATTTACATTAATTTTTTTTAGCTAAAACTGTACTTTAAATTTTTAAAAATCCTTTTTTATTCTATTATCTAAAAACAATATATCCAGTTTGGTAGTTCTAGGTCAAACGCCTGTCTTATAATATTTTTGAATAATTTCTGCATCGAATATGTCACGTCTCGTACTTTATCCAACCTAGAAACATTATGATGTCAAAAATAAAATATCTAAAAAGCAATTTTTAATTCATTTGAAACAAATAAGTTGGCAACACTATTTGCTCCTTTCCTTATAATGTTTTAATTGCGTTTATGCAAACCCATTTCAACAGTATAAGGAAAGTTCCTTAATGTATGACAGTTCACAATTAAATAAACTTTATTGTGATTCCAATTTACCAATAGCAAATGATATATTTGAACAGTATTAAACTATAAAGATCAATGATCATTAGTTAAACAATCTTGATTGGGATCCTGATGTTATATAACTTATATACGTTTAAACAAAATTAGTTTAGAACATCAGTAATTTATATAATGGAAATTTACAAGTGCACAAAAGTTTTTCAATTTCATAGAACTATTTCTTTAGTTTTCAGACACGTAAAAATACATAATTTCGCAATCTGCAATGATGCTGCCTTTTATAGTTTTCTAAATGCTAATGACCTGAGTCACGGCAACTTTCAATCATTTTACAGATGCAAGGTTAGTTCAAGTTAGAGGACTTGGAATTTTTATATTTTATTCAAATCTTCTTGGAATTTACTTATATTAGTTTACTAGATCGCTGCAATCAACACGAAAATAAAAGTTTCTTTTTTAAGAATTATCTAAAACCTTGGTAGCACTCTCTTGGTGTCTAGTCAACTTCTGTTCATGCGTACTGTGAATTTTTTTTATGTATGCTAATAATGAATGCAAATATGAGTAATAATTATTTTTATTATATAAATCTGAAATTAGAATCTGGAAGTGTTTATGGATATGTATATAAATAGTACTATTTCTTTTCTTCTATTTGGCCTTTTTTTTTAATTTTGCATTTGACAATGGGTTTTCTTCTGTTAGTAAATAACCAGTTGTATCAATCCTATTTTAAGGATTAATTTGTGTCTTTCTGAACATTATGTATTTACGGGATCGCAGGCTTCACATCTTGTTTTTTACTTTTAAAATGTTGGATTGTAGCAAAGGTAAATGATCTGAGGTTTCTACTATTTTTATCTTATATTTGGAATTGTATTTTCGCGAAAACGCAGACACAGATTTCTAAGTTTCCGAAATTGATTTTACGATTTTCGCAATCGATTAATTTTCTTTTATGTAAAAATTATGAATTATTTTTAATATCATTAGCACTTTTCTGTAAAAATTTATTCATTTAATCATACTGATTTTACTTCTCCGTGTTAAAATTTGGCAGAATTCATTATTTTATAAAGTTCAACATTTATCCACCAAGAATATGAGATGTCTGATTTCTTATTTCTTTCTGTTAGTGTATCAGCATTTGTTTCAATCCGATTTTAGTAATTATTTTTATTTGAGTGCTTGTGAATATCATGAATAGGAAAGATCGCATTATAAGAAGCCTAACTTTTCCTACTGCTTTCTATTTATGCTTAAAATGTTTTAAAATAATATTTATTTTACTTCTGAAGCAAATAGTATTTTCTAAGGTAATTTTTTGTAATTAATTAATTAATCTATAGCAATCCTTTCTCAGTCAGATATTTTTAACAGTATAAAAATCCGTCTAGACAAACGCATCTTTTAGTCGATATTAAAACCAAAAATAATTTAAGTTTTCATCACTAAGATATATTTCGTAGCAATACAGTACAACAAAAATTGAAAAAGGTGCATTTTTTTATACTTGAGAAACACTGAAATTTGCTTTCATTTGATATATTTTCAAACATAAATTATTCATATACAATCTTCCATAAAATGTTACATTTAAATAACAAAAATTAGAAAATAACTATGAAAATAGGATTTTGCATTTTCCTCGTGTATATATCAAATATTGAAATCGAAACATAAACACGCCACGCATTCCTAAACAAAACACAAATATTGACAAAACTCAATTTTCTAAGCTGCTTAACCGAGAATCTATGAAGTTATTGACGGATTACGAACAGCATAACCACGCCAGGGAGACATTGAATAATTTATTCTCGAAATTAATCCGTCTTCTCTGTTATCAAAGAGAATTTATACATGCGAGTTATCCTTTGCTGGGAGAACAGTTTACTTTACGCCAAAATTCCGTTATTTTTCTAATTATGTGAATGTAGTTATATTGCATGGGCTTTTTAAATGTCCTTGTATTTCTTGATATTTTAAATAAGCGTATGTCAGAAATATTTCACAAAATATCAGTGGTCAATTTGAACTGCATTTCACTGTGGAAAGTATTTAAAGAAACTCTCAATTATAATGCATTGTTTTAAAGTTTACGTGTTTCTAATATTAGCTTTAACTGAAGACGAGATTCAAAATAACTATGCCTTGTTCATTCGCTCTGATTATCACATGGATTTTTGTCCTTGAATACAATCATTTCCCCAGTCCCATCAAGTTGTTCTTTTAGCAATATATTGTCAAAAGTCTAAGCTTATAACCGAGTTATTCTTTTTCAAATTGTGATCGAAAAAATATATAACGAACCAATTGATTTCTACATATTTTGCAATGCAGTCCGTATTGTATTATTCATTTTTATTTGTTAAATTCAAACAGTTATTAGCATTAGTGTAATTCCATAATATCTAAACGAAGTAAATATTCATTAAAAGATTGTTTTTCTTCTAATCTCTTTATAACATTTAATATTATAAGATTTAAAATTTACTATTAATATTATTAATATTTTTGGTAATTGCGTGATTTCCAGAATGCATTGTGTTTCCAAAATAAATTCCAATGCTGTTTACAAAAGACGAAAAGAAAAATAGCAATGGAGACTTTTTGAATTCATGCCTCTACTAGCGTGAGGAATTTCATGTCTCCAGTAACGTGTTAATGAGTCTCCGAAGCATTCAGTCGTTTCAGGTCTACTAAATCATTATTAACTTAAAAACTTTAACAAAAATGAATTATAATATCTATCTTTTCTAATAAAATATACCTAATAAGTATATAAATGCAATAAAAATATACCTATAAAATACACCAAATAAAATTATATCTATGTTTTTACTCTTCTCCTATTTTATATTCGATTATAGAAAACTTCTTGATTTGCTCTCCTCATACTTTTATAAAAGAAAGAAAAGATACTGCAAATATGTTTTTTAAAAAATTTCTTCCCTTGAAAAGAAATTCTAAAGCAGATAACTTTTTCCATCATCTATCTAATTACTAAAAAATAATTCCTTCTTTTCTTATATATATTATAAAATTATTTTTTTATAATATAATTTTTTGTATTAGAATGCATGATTTTTTTTTTTTTTGTTAAATCCGGTCGGAAAAAGTTCGTTAACCCTCTTTTTTTTGTCTGAAACCAAAATATTTTCAGTCAAATATTTCCTTCACTTGAAAAAGAAATGGCAACTTCTTTTTTGAATAAAGAATAACTATAGTTAAAATTAAGACAACGGCATGATTACAGATTAATCCTTCAAGGCACAATTATTTAAATTTCAAAATAAAAAAAAAATGTTTTATTCATTAGAAGTTCATATTTAACAGCAGAAAATGAACAAAAAAAATCTACAAAGCATTATAATATTATTAAAATGATATCAGTAAGCGTATCAATTTGGATATAGTATACGGTGAAGGGCTAAATCAATTTATGTATTTTACTAGATAATTATTAAATGCAAATTTCTTTTAATTCATTATAAAGTAATGAATTACCATCATATCCTTAATAAATCATGAACAATTACTGTTGTAATTTAATATGAGGCATTCCATAAACTAATCAATTCACTTTTATAACTATATTTATTCAAATTACCTCTCATCTTTCACCAAGTTAGTTATAGATGAATAACTTCAGATATAACAAATATACATTGTTTTTTTGTAGGCTCATTATATCAAGTTTTGATTAGCCTAATATTTTATGCCTCGGCTAAGTTATTAAAAATCTGTTACACTTACCAATAAACCACAACTAATTATTTTATCATGCAAACATTTTTTAATATAATGAATAATAAAAATTAGTTTGACTACAAATAATTTCAATTTAGAACTCTAAATAATTCATAATTTTTTTTTAATTTTCGAAATGTATCAAAGTGCAAAGATTAATTTTAAATTCTAAAATGTGCAAGTGAATTTTTAATCGATTTATTGTACTATATTAGAGAAAATTTAAGGGTAATTACTTTGAAAGATTTGAAGAAATGTTTTCTTTTCAAATATACTGCATTTTTTAATCACGCATAAAAGTTTAATATTGTTTCCAAAATACTATTGAGGAAAAGAAACCATATTGCTCTATACACACAACAGTATTGCAAATTTGCAATCATCCCATCAAAAAGATTTAAAAAATGTTTGGGAAATATAGTAAATTTTCCTGGACATTTCGAGATATTAAGGTTTTTAAATCCTATCTAATATATAAGAATATACTTCGTACGTATGTGTATCTTTGCGCTATACAAAATAAGCCATTTATTTCCTTTTGGCAGAAATATTCATTGGAAGATGGACATGTATAACAGTAGAGATTTTTGAAATTTTAGAACTTTAATTAATTAAAAATCAGATGAAATTTTAAGTTTTTCAATAAACTATACAAAAAAATTATTTTAAGCCATTATAATTTTTTAAAGTTATATTTTTAGTGATATCAGTTTTGCTCTTTTGCAATTGTTTTTCTCCGAGTTTTGATATTTTTTTAAATTATATTTCTGCATTATTTTCGACAATAGACATTCATACTGTGAAAATCCAAACCGTTTTCTTTGTTTCCTTTTATGCTTATTTAACCGAGTGATTTTCTTTCGTTGTAGAAATCTTAAGTGGTAAGACTGTGTTAATTAGTACAGCAATTCATATAAGGAATTAAAAAAAGAAATTATATTATCATGGAAGACAATGTATAACTTGAAATTTCATTTCCAGAATAGTCAAGTTTTTAATGGGACTGTGATGTCTTGGGATTTGACTACATTAGGAAAATTCACATAGGCAGCAAAAACAAAACAAATGTTAAGTTAATAAAACAATAGATATTTAATATCTATCACAATCTGTTGCTTAGAAATATTTTTTGAGAAAGTCACGAACATTAAATTATGTGTGAGATGGTATATATGAAATTAATCGCAAATGATAATTCCCAGAGAACTAATTGGTCATTAAATGTATCTTGTCTAAATTAAGATTCGAGAAAAATACCTATGATAACACTGTACATTTTAAAACTGCATATAATATATATATATATATATATATATATACAAATTGATTTAATTTTTCGAACTTTAGCACTTTTTGTTATAGTATTTTCACAATTTAGACAAATTATTTTTCTTAATAAATTTCCTTTTTACCACCATTTATAAAAAAGTGATAGAATATTTACTAAACTTTGTATGTAATACACACATTTAAACATATCCTGCGGTAACATGATAATATATTAATAGACATGAAAAATAATATTTTTGCCCGGTATGGGGCAATTATGTATCGTAAACAATTTAAATTACGCATTACTGCAAATCAAATTTCTCTTTGTATATTTTGCAGTTTAAGTTTCTTTTTTGTATCAAAGGTGATATTTAAAAATAATTTATCAACCCTATGATACTTACATGAACATACCAAATATTCATTCAAATTATAGTTATTCAATGTAATTTTACGTAATTTTTTCTTTTTATCACCAGTGGAATACTCCTTTCGAAATCTATCTAATGCTTTAAATATTTTTTTTTTATTTAAAGCGTGCTACGTTTCGCACAAGAGAGATATTCAATAAAAAGAGGCATGCATTATATCTTGAACAAAAACCTTCCGAGAGAATAATATACAACAAGGTGGTTATGAATTATTGGATAAATTTTCGGCAATAAATTTGAACAAAAGCAGAAAATGAAGCAGAAGCAAGTTTTTCACTTTATGGGGGTGACCCTCGGCTGATGCGTTACTATAAAAGGCATAATGGTGTGCCAGGTGTGTGAAAAACGACTCGAGACGCGGTTTGACCCCTGCGTCTCAGAGATATAAAATATCCAATAATATTTTGTCCATCAATATATTGAGTAGATCTAGTGTGAAATCGATTTTAAAAAAATGCATTTTCTTTTCCTTTCTTGGAACTCAGAACCAAAAAAATAAAAAAAAAAGCTTCTGGATTGAAGATATTTCCTCATTTTATTCCATGTGTTCGCAAGTATTTTCGGGAAAAAAATCGTTTTCACTTCGGTCTTCCCATTGATAAAAAGAGTGTTCGAATCTTTTATCGTTTGAAGAGTTTTCGTCGAAACATTCTAGCTATCATTGTTTGGTAGAATGCACGTATCAGACAGGATATTTGTAGCTCAGATTTAACTGGAAGCAGTCAGTTGTCGGTAGATCTAAGTTATAAGCATAAATTTGTAAAATATTCATGATTTCGGTATTGTGAAATGTTATATAATACATAAAAAATAAGAAAAAGTATATTATGGTTCATCTGTTTTCCTTATATTAAATTTAAATCTGATTGAAAATATTTTTAAATGCTGGATTTTACCTGAAAATTATATTTCCGATACGACGGTTACTTTTCTCTCTGTTAGATAATTCAAATAAGCTGATCAAAGACACAGTGTTTACCTTTCATACAGTAGATATTACAGAAAACAACTTTTTCAAGACTAATTACTTGAAGCAACTCTTAATGTTTAAAAGGAAAAAAATAATATTTAGGAAGCAAGCATGACGACCTTTAAGCATCTAAGCACGTTTTACCAAGAAAATATTTAGAAATTTCATATCACGTGAATTCGAAAACCATCAGCTTAAGTACAGAGGTATGATAAATCTGTAATAACGGTTAGATTTTATTCATTATTATTTATTATTTCCCAAGTTTTTTTTTTCATTATTAATTTTTTTGATCTCTACTTTTCCTGACTGCTTTTATTTTGTGTGTGTGTGGATCATTTGCGATTTCAGCCATATCAGTTTAAAAATAATTGATTTCTTTATGCACTATTTTACTTAGTCTACATAGTAGATGAATATGATTATAAAGCCTTTCAATTGAAAAATCCAATGAAATGAGAATTGAAAAAATTTCACAACGATATATGATATTTATTATATATATGATATTTATTAAATTATTGTGTGATAAATTTTTAAAAAATTCCAAACAAAAGCAAAGTTTTTAAGGCTTTTTTTTTCTTCTATTTTTTTCCCATATTGCAAGTCGAGAACTAGACATTCTTTATAACATCATTTTAATTTTTGTTGGTTCTTCATCACATTTTAATCTTAGCAAAAAAAAAAAATCGTTTTCTTTTTAAACTATAATTGTTATAAGTTGAGAGAAATAACCTGTAAAAAATCCAAAAAAAATATTTTCCTAATTCATATAACAAGTCCTGTTAACGGTTTTGAATCCCAAATTTTTCCAATTTCAATTTTTTTCGGTTAAAGTTACAATTATAATTAATTAAATTTTTTTCTTTACTCCGACCCTCTGATTAAGATTGAAGTTTCAATTCATTATATTGATTTTTGTATTGAGTAGGAGAAACTTAATTGCATAATCTTCAAGAAATTTATTTACACGTATTTCATTGGACAATATTGAAATCTCATTTAATCCACTTCATTGTTATTATAATATTAAATAATTTGAAAAATAATAATTTTCCTTCTTTTTTCAGATTTTTCTCACACTTTTCTAAATTTCAAAATTTTACTACATTAAGGAATGAAAAATCGACAGCATAACTCCAACTTCACGAATATGGAAAATTCCACTTAAATAAATGTGTTAGATGAAATAAATTATTATTATTATATTATTATATAGGAGATTTCTAATAGCCAAATAAACTTAATACAGTTATTTTAATGTCGGCGGATATCGAATGGAACCTTTAAACTGGTTAAATTGTAGTTTGTCTATCATTTTTCCATACAGAATCAATTTATTAAATATGCAAGTAGGCAATTGAATAAGGGCCCTGGAACTTCAAGACTTTCTTGCGGTTATTTATCTTAGCGCTTTCATTTAACTATAAAGGCTGTGGGATCGAATTTATTCAAATTAAAAATATTGTTTGAACTAACTATGGAACATTATTCTAATCACATTTCAAATTAAATAGTATCTACAAGCTCGTACGCATATTATAATTACGTTATAATTCTAGAAAGCACTGTGGAGTTTCACAATTTTAAAAATGTCCGACTCTTAATTTAAATATTATTTTGATTACATTAAGAAAAGTTTCGACGTTTTATTTTCTACTATTTTGCTTAAAATTACTTTAAAGTTTCAGTTTTGAAATTATTTATGCTTGATATAGCGAAACCAACTTTTTAGAAAAAGATTCGCAACCAAGCTTTTTGCTATTTTGGTGTGTCGTAATCTCCAACTTAAAACGGGCCACGGTAGCCAGGTGATAATGACTAGACTTCGGGACTGGAGGTTACAGGCTCGTAACCCGATTCCACCGAAGAACAACCACCTAAAGAAGTCTGGTGCCATTAAATCCCTTGGGGCCAGATGTTTTTTCGTTCGTGAGGTGAGGAAGTTTGAAGAGGGGGCAGCCAGTTCAGATGTCTCATTCATCATATAAACGTGATCCAAGGTTAGAGGTTCATCTGAAATAACCCTAGTATTTCTTTAAAATGGGATGGTATTACAAATAAATTAAACTTGTTATTTAAAACTTGCTAAACGATTTTAATTTATCGTTATATAAGTTTTTGAAATTTTGGTTGAAAAGGAAGGATTCCAAAATTTGCGTCGCCAAAGAACCCCTAAAAGATTTTGCCCTAATTTTGTACCATAATAAAGTTTACTTTTTTCATTCAATATAATTCCCTTGCAGCTATTTTAATATAAGTAATTCTTACTTATTATTTTACTTCATAAAGATAAATTTTGCCCCTTAAATATATCTTTTATATAATGAAATCTTTCATGTTGTACTATGTCTTTGGATTCTTTTATTGTAATCGAAAGCAAAGACCAGTTTAATGCATTGAAGTCATTTGAATATTTCATCCAATATAACTATTTCAGATTAGATGTAAATAATTCAAAATAAAAGGAAAATTGATCGAATGAAAAATCACATAGCCATTTCAAAACTGTAAATCAGACAAGTATAAAATTGTGAATTGCAGGAATTTTCCTGAACTAAAATAATAACTCTAGTCTTTTCATTATTTTATTTTATATCGAAAGATCATGTAAAAAACATCTGCGCTATGAAAGCATACATTTATTTGAAATTTCACCTGCTTCTATCAAATGCATGATTAATTTGTTTTCATTGGGTGAACTTCAACAAATAACATCTGGAAAATGGTAATTCTGCTTTTATGAGGTGCCTTATGTTTCTATTAATTTTAACATGAGGTTCTTTAGGCCTATTTATTATCTGTAAATTGTGTAAAAACAAAATTGCTTGAATGTAATGTTTTTTGGACTAATGACAATAACATTTAGCATAATTACTTCGTGAATGATAAGTCTTTTAAAATGTTAAATATATTTTTAATTAAATGAATCTCGATATCTTCGACAGATTTAATCTCACAAAAATATTTTTATATTATTTTAAAATTAAAATAATCAGTATCAATGACATTAATTGTACGCCTTTTTGATTTTTTTCTTTAATTTTAATAAATTCGTTAAGCGGGAATTTAAATAAAATTTTGTAATCATTAATTGTTTTTATTATAGTAATGGAATTTGGAACAATTTTATAGTCTCATCAAATCTTTTAATCTCGTACTTAATCAATATTAACCTTTTTATAGAGAAAAATTATTTGTTAATCATTAACCCCACACCAGAATTTTCACTTTCGCTTTTAATGATGATGCTTTTAGGCTATCATGCTTTGTTTGCAAAATGTTTGATTTAAAAAATATTACACGCAGAATGTAAGGATTTATCAATTAAGTTGGATGAAGACAAGATAGATAAATTAAGATTAAATTGTTATAATGCTTCGGAAATGAGAAAGGAATTTTTTTTTAATCTTCAGAGACATTTATTTGAATATAAATTCTATTTGAAATCATATATTGCAAGGACTGATTAACAATTTTGTTTATTACGATTTTAATTTCCGAATAATATTTGGAATAATTTTGATTTATATATGTTTCATCCAGAAAGTCATTGTTTCACATTAACAAAAATCTAAAAATTGATGGTAAATTGAAAGGATATATCTTCATAGCTCTAGAGATATAATTATCGAAACTGAAGGTGCTACATGGATAAAATGACAACACAGATTAAATGTTAATTTAGCATTCATTTTGTTAGTAATAGAGGCTTTCAAATGCTTTAAAATTTAATTTTTTTCACTTGCTTTAGACAATTGTTATTTTTAAATTCTTTTTTAAAATGTAAATAGAATTTTTCAATATTCCCAAATCCTGTAGCTAATATTTTGCAATTTTTCAATTTATTTTAAAAGATTTTCTAATTATTAAATAAAGGTGCGGAAAATGCTTATTTTCATCTTATCAGATTATTTGAATAATAATGAGGTAACATTAAAAAATAGCATACTCTACTAAATATTAATATTCATAACTTTATTTTCTTAAAAAGATGAAAGATATTTTGCTGCCTAAATAAAGTTTTGCATAAAATTTAAATTAAATATTCATCGTAAAAGTTTTAGACAAATGCATATTTTTACCAAATTAAGTAAACAGTGCTTACTAGATATGTTTATTTTTGATGAAGGCTAAAATAAAAAAAAAGTTTAGATGATTTTATTCATTATAAGTTTGTGCGCTATTGTCACGGAGCGTGGAATTAAAAATAACTTTCTGCAGTGTTTCTGAAGTTAATTTAATACCAGGTTTGAATTAGACAGCAAGAAAAATGCTAATCAGTAGCTGGAAAGGTAATGTAATATGCATTGCGCATTTGATGGACGATCATTCAAAGTCACAGTGCGTCATTTTTTCAAAGAAAATTTGCGTTTTTCAAACAAACAACAAATTAATTTCATTAACAAAGCAAACGAATGCAATTCCTCTTTATTGCAGTATTTAAGGACTGATTGTATATTACTGAAAAAATATTCAATATCATCTATTTAAAAGTTAGAAATAAATAGAATAATAACCAGATTATGCTGAGACAAAAAAAAAAAAAATCAAAAATGTTTTCTCTTCAACTATTTTCCTCTGCATATGTATTCCATTTATAAATGTATGGGTAAAAGTGATTATTCCTATTTCTTATAAAGCAAAAAATAACTGGCATCAATGAAAATATTTGATAAGTATCAAAAACTGTCCGTTAAATAAACAGCCACACAATTTTTTTTATTTCATTCTGAACATGTTCTCCAGTGATCTCCGGGAGGAAAGCCCTTTTTTTACGATAAATTAAAATTTAAAAATATCTAAAATCATGTCAGCTTAGACTGCTAATATTTCTTATTTTCCCGATTTTTGAGAAAGAAAAAAAAACTTTCTATAGGACTATAGCTTATATTTATGGAATTATATTCAATATTTTCTAAAGAAGTAGATGGCAGCAATCAAGTAAAATAATAGAGCAGATTGTGAAAATACATCTAATATTTTCGTGAATACAATACTTATCTTAAATATAGAAGAAGAAAAAAAAGATTCGAATTTATAGTGAGAAACCTTGTAGCAAGTTTTAAGGTTTGATTATTTTATATTAAAAAAAATAACTGAAGCAAAACTAATACGTACGAAAAAAAAATCTTAGAATACATGTATACATGCCTATTCAAACAGCAAATATAATAAGAAACATTACTGCAAAATTTATTTAAAAACGTTTTTAAAGATTTCAATATTAGATTAAAAATTACACAGAAAATAAAATTTGCATCATTAAAAATCTTTTTTTTTTTTTTTTTTTTTTTGAAATTTTGAAGTTATGTAAAAATGATTTGTGTGCAAAAGTACGCTTCAAATGTATTAAAGTTAAAAATAGATAAATAATGTAAAAACATTTTTTTCATAATTATTAAACATAATTTAAAAATGGAAACGATTTCTTATTGAGAAGCTACCACTCAAGAAGAAATTAATTTCCATATATGCTAGCTCCAGATCCAAAGGTCCGCTCTATACAGCGTTTGGAACGATTTTTTGCATCATACATGTTACGCTTTTTCCATATTACGTCATTATAATCTATTATCTATTCTATAAAGATTATTATATAATTGTTTTCCTTTATACTTTTAGTAACAGATATTTTTTTATTTTTTTGTAATTTAATGTGTAAATATTTTTAACTTATTAATAATATTTTGTGCTGTAGTGACATGCAATAGTGAAGAAAGATGTTGAAAGCTATTTGAAAAAAGTATTGCATCCCAATAAAAGATTTGGTATAAATTCCATGCATATATATCGCTTTCGAATCATATACAAAGTGTCATTCATCTAACTTGTTATTAATTCATTTATAAATACAACGAAATAATTGCAGACATAATGCAAATGCCTTTTCCATAAACGGGGAAATTCAAAATGTCAAACTTCGTTAAAAGTTCTAGAAAGAAATTTTTTGATAATTCTGACATTAAATGGATACGCAACATATAATAAGGAATGTGAATAAATTTTTAAACTTCTGATAGGAAATTTAAAAAACAGCCAAATATTTTGATGAAATGTCATTATTATAGATATATATTAAAACGAACGTAGAAATTTTATTCTGAAAACAAAATATTTCATTTTTTTAAAATTGAAAATGATGGTGCTAAAAGTTTAATATAAAATGTAATATACATGTGTTAATTTTGTTATTCTCGGAAATATATAAAGGTACTTTTAATTTTAAAAAAACTTGACAACTCATTTTTAATTATTATTGGTTATGATGCACGATTTGTTCCCAATGTTTATGTTGTATTTATGACAGAGCCCTTACAAATGCGTTTACTTTTATAAAAAAAAATTCTAAAAACAGCTGCATAATTTGGACGATTTATAAAGAGGTGAGTATAACTGCATCTCTACTTTAAAATATTTATTAAAACGATTCGACTCATTTATTATAATATGAAGAATGATGAATATGAATTAAAAAAAATCTATCGAACAGGAAATGCAAGCAAGAAAATGCAGTAAAACAAATTAGAAAGAAAAACTACTGCAATAGATTAAAGACGATTTTCAATTAAAATTTTGTAAAATTTAAAATGTAATTGAATTTACAATATATTTCAATTATCAATTATATGTTGCATATTCATCATATAATGCAGCTTAAACAGAATTTTTTGCATGAGTATGATTCGAAATTCCAAAATATATTATTAATAAATATCATTTTTGAAATTTTTTTAAAATAGTGTAGCTGCAATATTTCATCATTTGAAACAATATTTCAACATTAGGAGCTTCGAATGATCATATATATTGCTGTAGTTTTTTATAATTATATTTTGTGTAATGGTACATACATGTATTAGATGCTATTTAAGAAATAAGATATAGAATTACTTTAAAATGTACTGTCAATTATTTGGATTTTATAAGTTGATTTTATTTTCCCATTTGACGAATGCATCCAACAATTATTCTTAACCGTTTTAAATGAGAATGAGCGATCATTTGCTCAGAAATAAAATCAAGATTTCTTCCGAAAGCTCATCAATTTTAAAACTATAAAATTATATCAAATGGAATTTTTTTTTCAATATTTGCATTTTAAGAAATGCTGTTTGATGTATTTTTACTTAATGATATCATAAACTTTCTATCCCAACAACAGAACTAAAAGAAATTTTTTAAAAAAGCAAACTAAAAATACATCGCGATTTCTCAAAACTAAAAGAATATTTTTAGAGATTCAGGAAGGGATTAATTAGCAAAAGAATGCTTGAAAATTCCTTCTGTACAACAACTAACCTGAATCAAAATCTCCCATGCTGTAGTCTCAATACGGAAGGAATCTCTCTAAAAACAGTTGGTCAACGCTATGATGCTCCGTTTACTGCGACTTTGAAACACACTTCTATTTTTTTTTGAGTTTCTCAAATCAAACTGTCAAAACAATTGTTTACAAACTACATGTTTTTGTGAAAGGCAAAAATTCACCCGTTTTAGGCTTCGTTAGATAACGAGTTGTTTTGGAAACGGTGTGTTGGCAGTTGCTAGAGAACACTAGAGACATCTAGTGCCGTATAGGAGGCCAACAATGTGATCAATATTTTTCTATAATTTTAAAAGAAAAAGGCTTATAAACGTTCCGACTAGAGTTGCATTAAACTAGGAAAAAGACCAGAAAACAATTCGCAATTGCATCGCAAGTGTGAAACCAAAATTGTTCGGATCCAGGGAAAAGCAGAAGTAGAAATATATTTGACTATTAGGGAGAAAAAATTTGCATTCTTGACGTTTGCTTGACCACTAAAAATGCTCCCGCAAATCGTTTGTGCTCTTGAGGCGGGCTTTTACTCTAGTCCTGGTGTAACCTTCCGCCACCATCAGCACTCTATCTCTAGCACCTTTGCAATTTGCGAAAAATAGTTTTCAACAAAGAATGAATTTTTTAATATTGGCAGAGAAATCACTTTGAATGATGAGAAGTGTTGATGGGAAAACAAGAACAGGTAGTATTTGTCCACCGCGTCATGAACCGGCGAAACTGAAAGTGGGAGGAGTCAAGCGAAGAGATGAGAATCGGCGGAGGGAGACTAACATAATGAGGCGCGCTCCGGTTCACATTTATCGTGCTGTACAGTGCCGCTGCCTGACATTTAGTTTCTGACTGAGCCTGACGGCAGTTGTGTTGAGTTTGATAGTAGCGACTTCGGCAGCAATTTCGTTGTTTTTTTCATTCGTTCTGATTTTTTGGGAACCGTTTTTTCATGTTTACTACTTCCATTTCTAACTATTTAGTAGAAATTATACATTAGCTAATTATCACTTTAAGGGAAGATACAAACAAATCTACATATATGAACTTTTACAAAGAACTTTGGACATTATACTAAAAAAAAAAAATCAACCCGTTGAACGGAAAAAGTAGTAAACTTTTGTTTATCAAGCCGCCTACTATTGGTTTGATGCATTAAATAGCAGAACGGTTGCCAAGTCAAAAAAAGAAGTTTTGGCGACAAGTTTACAAGCCTTTTTAACGTTTTATTTCGTCGCTGGTTTCCGAAGCTGAGTTCGCTAGCGCTATCATAGCATTTATATAAACTTATACAAAACTTTAGGAACGTTTTTGAACGTTGTCTACATATATTTTTAAGAAACAATTTTCGTCTTCGGCGGAAGTGCAACAAAGGTTCAAGGTGAAGCAATTACAACAAAAAGGTAAGTTGTCTTTTTACTTTTATTGCATAAGCGTAGTATACCGTACGCTATTAAATATTTCGATTTTAACGCATCGGTTAGTTCTTTTTTGTTTTTCTCTCTCAAATTATGACATTTCGAATACATTTTTAAAAACTTATAGTGAAAACGTACGCTTGAACTCGAAAGAAATTTGCTTGTTTGGACTTGATGAGTTCACTTTAAAATTCTGGTTCTTGCATGTTTTTCTAGTTTTCATGAGGTGTAAAGACGATATTCATTTTTATGAATCGAAGCCCCTTTTCATCATCGCTTTAAGTAACTGAATAATTGAACTCAAAAGTTCGCCGTTGTGCTTTAATGCATATGAATAATATGAAGTAGTATATGTGGAATCTAAATTGCCCATAGAAATAAGCAAGCATTGATAAGTTAATCATATTACGCTTTGTCTTTCAGTGATAAGATTTATTAAAAAATGTGCATCGATAAATTTTTAGTGCCGTTCATAAAATTTTATTTAGTTTTAATTTGCTGAAAAGACGAACTTTTTGTCATATTTCGAATTGGCTGTCTGTCCTCAGTAGATGGAAATTATGAAGGAAAAGCGTCCTTAGGTATTAATTTGTCTGAAATTTGTTTTTGCATCGAAGTTGCACCAGATCTGAGTATAAAACTAAGGGGTTCGAATCTCCATGGCGCTGTTAATGTGATGCAATCGCTTTGAGACATTCCCTCTACTTTTCTCAATTCGAAAATGTATATGGATCTTCGCCAAATTTTAATCGTTTGTCGGCAATTACTGAATTTGCGTTGAATCAACTATTCTGAAGCTTCTTTTAACTAACTTTTGATTAATATTAAAAATGAGGAGTTGATCTTCAGACGCTTATTGTCATGAAGTGTTATATAATCAGACTTGAAAAATAATAATAAAAATAATCTAGAATAAAAATTCATTCTCTGAAATCGAAAATTTTCACTTTTAAATTTTCTCGTTTGATTCGGTAACTTGCTTCCTGAAATGATCACGAAATCGTAGGTATATAAAAAAATCACTAGATTTTTAAATTGCTGAAATGGACAATCGAATATGAAATTACGAGTCAAAAACTCTTATTTTTAAATTGTCTTTTAACGCTCATAAATTAAATGAATGTTTGTAAGCCTGTAAAAAAATCAGAAACTTTAAAGTTCATTAATTAATGATGCATACGTCATCTATTCAAAAATATCTAAATATGTTCTCGCATCGAATCATTGAGTATGCAAGTAATACCAACAAAGCTAAATACATTTTTAAAGTAAATTGTGCTTCATATGCGTGATAATCAAATACTATAATTTGCATGTATTTTAAGTAAATACAAATGAAATCTGAAATGAGTTAAAGTAAAAATTAGTTGTCCTCACAGTATGAACGTCTTCTCTGTATTTTGTAATATGCCGTATAATTGATATCGAATATAAGTGTTACATTATTGCATAATATATTAAATTTGTGTAATTTGTATTTGCAATATCCATGATATATTGTGTACGAATTTAACTCTGTAATTTAAAAAAAATTACAATTGTGATTAACTTATTAATCCGGTCATCGTTAGGCGATTAAAATGCAAGCGAATGTTAGTTGATCGGTTCCTTCTCGTGGTTATTTTATGAAATTTTATAAAATTTGACATTTTATTTTTTAATAAATGGCGCCAAAAAATTTCAATATGAAATGCTTTTGTATTAATCAAGTTTAGTAAAGAACTCCTAAATTAACCAAAATCGTTGTCATAAATCTATAACGCCAAAAGGAATCTAAATGCTGAATTTAATTTAATTGCATCTGCATTGAAATTGAATCAAAATGGAAATATGACACTTGGAATCAAATATGTAAATCAGTTAGGATCTTCATAACTGGTTAGTTTCTTTAAAAAATTTATATGAATTTAGAAAGGAAACATTTAATCGCTATAGAGTTCGCTTGCATTTTATTCGTTTCAAATGTGAGACTTGTACTATTGTTGCATATTTAACGCCTTGTATTAAACACTTCGAGAGGCATATAACGAAATTGTTTCTTACTGCAATTTCGAGTGTGGTTGCATGCTGGTTCCGATCCGTTAAATCTTGGAAAGTGATATTTGTTCTTATTGGTAATTTCAATTAAACACGAGTATATCCTGTTTTGTATGGAATTTAAATCATTTAGTTCAGAATTGCTTATTAAAATGTTAGCAATCATAGTATAGAATCATTTAAAAAATTGTTTCTGCCATGTTGAAAATGTATGGATATTAATTTGGTCAATAATAAAGTGTAAATTCAGACAAATCGGATCTGGGCATGAAATTCTTATTCTCGAACTGAATTGTAAATTATTTGAGGCATAGATCATATCCAATCCCTTAAATATGTGTCCATTCAACTATTAGCAAAGCAGAACCCCATGTTTTCAAAAGATTTAATTTATTATGAAGTTCAGCCATCTAAAGTAACTTTTTTCTCCTAAAATTTGCATTCAAAAGTATACGAACAAATCTTCAAATTTTGTGGTTTACATAGTGCCACTTGCATAGAATTTCCGCTTCATATACAGTTGAAAATTTATATTTTGCAAATGATGAATGCTCCGTTAAATATTTCGGAAATTTTGCACTGTGATGTGTTTGGAAAAATGTTTTAACAATTTTTATCTCGTAACTTATTGTGAGTATCTCAAACTTTTTATTTGTAACTCGTCAATTTGAATTCCTAATAACTATTTTAATTGTACAAAAAAAAAAACCTCTTATAATATGGCATTTAGTTTTCAAATTATTTAGCCATTTCACTTATTTCCAGCATCTGATAAATTGAAGAATTATAACTTGTATACACTTTTGAATCGAATTTGCATATTTGATGTAACCTATCAAAGTTTCCAATGCCAATAAAAATGAAATGAGAGTTTTGCATCATGTCTTTTGAATATTTTGATGCACGGTTGAAATGTTTCTTCACTGAATATTGTATTAAAATCAGATGCCTAACTATTGCCGTAATGCCTTTGTTTTTCATTATTTGCTTAAAAGTGTTACGTCTCTACAAATATGTATCCTTGGAATGAATCTTGCTTTGTAACTAATTAAAAAATTTTAGAGTCCTTTATTTCTAAATGTAATGGTTGACAAATACAAATTCTCAATTCACGACAAATATTTGAATATTAAAAACTAGTTTTTTAGATTCATTCGAAGTTTTGGGGAATTTTTTTCAACTGCTTATAATTAACAAATAATTAATTCGATAATACCTGAAGTATCAGTTCTGAAATACAACATTGATTGAAATATAATTAGTTTATCAAATGTTAAACGTAGTTTTTATGAGGGAATGAAATTATTTTTTGTTATGAAAGTACGGTTTTAAAATGTTTTAAATGTATCTCGAGATTCAGGCAATATAAATTAGATTTAACTTTAATATTTTTCTTGATGTCAATATTTTTTGAATTTAGTACAATCTTTTACTCTCCTATAGAAAATAGTTTTTGTTAAACTATTGTATTTAAATATTGTTAAAAATTTAAATTTATATTTAAATATTCAAATAGTTCCAGACATATTTTTGTTAAATAAATATACATAGCGAGTTTAAAACAGCGATTTCATAAAATGATAATGACCTAAAATTCCAGACACGGCCCATATTAATTTCAAATCTATGTAACACGAAATAAAAAAAATGCTCCATAAGATGTTCCGTCTTCAATATAGTTAATTTCACTCAAGCAAACTTTTTTCTTTGTAACAAGGAGGCTAATGCTACATAATCCCACAATTTTCTTAAATTTTAATGTTTCGAACTTCTGATATAATTTACTTTCATAGTCTTTTTTTTCGTACTTGAGTGATTAAAATCGAATCAAAAACTCTAAAATTATACTGAAACTTGATTGCAGGATTCGATTCATTAAGCAAATCCAAAAACTTGAACCATAATTGCTGAACGGAGCTTTTTGAAGCATATTAAACCGCAACTTCACATTTCCTGAAATAAAAATTTTGAAGTAATGCATTTATAAGCATTCGTGAGCGCCTTTTAGCAATATATATATTTCTAAACTGCAATTACTTCATTCGAAATTCTCATTTCACTGTAAATTGCGATATTAAATGCAGTCGATAAAAATTTAAGCAGAGGAGTTTCAAAATGCAGAATTTTTAAGTGTTAGAGATTTATAGGGAAATTTTCGCGAGCTTATTAAGAGAAAATCCAGTCATCCATTAAACAATCTGATTTTGAAGCTTCTTAATTCTTTACAACGCATAATAGCACATTAAATTGCGTTCCGCTTGTATTAATATTTTTTCTCTGGATGAGAAACTGATAATCCAACTCAAATTGCTTTAGAATAGCCTATAAACAAGCAAAAATTTACTGCAATAAATAGTAGAATTTATATTGCAGTGAAACGTTTTGTTAGTGTTTTGCTTTGGAAATTCCAGAACAATTCTGAAACAAGTGTAGTAGGTTTGGTTGATGTTTTAAAATTTAAATTGAACAAAAATGAGACGCTAATCATCTGCAAATCTTGTCAACATAGCTTTCCCAATCTCTGAGTTTTATTTTAAAATATGCAAGGATTCAAGGATTTCATTCTTTGAATATGGTATATTTTAAATAGCATGCATATCCAATACAATTTGATTCAATATTAAAAATACTCGATCTTTCCTATATTGTATTTCAGAGTTGAAATCTTTTTAAAGACTTTTGACATTTAAAATTCGTATAGCTTTACAGACAATTTAGAATACTATTTATAGTTGATTTATTGGACAAAAATAAATTTTAATTTAATTTTAAAGATTATATTGGTTTTTTAATCTTTCCATACTGGCGAACAATTTTGCCACAACCGTTGATTGTAAAATTAGTAAAAAGATGAAATTATAAGAAATTAAATTCAAATCCTTTAATCACTTCAATGAATTTTTTCTCTAAATATGCTTAATTTCGTAATTGAATTTTTCCACTTTTTTCCGCGTAATGCCATGAAAATTCACCAATATTGAATTTTACATTTAAAGTGTTAAAAATATTGTTAATTCAAAAATTTTTTGATTTTCTAGATAAGATACGGATAATTATAATTTAACAAGTACATGAAAGATAATTTTAATTGCCAACATTCTAAAATTAGAGTATCAATTTGAGCAATTTGTGTACTATTTCTAAATATAATTTATTCTAAACTGCATCCATAATGAAAGTGTAACTCGTCATTCCGACCCATTAATTTCATTTTCCTTTTATCTTATGGTATGCGCCGAATAAAATTTTGTTGATGGTAAGGCGTTAAGGGAAATAACCAATTCGTTACCAAAACATAAATCCTCCATCCTTTCGGCAAAAGGTTCGGCAAACAGTGCAGCAGGAATCTACTTAATTTAATAGGGGGCAGAGAGAGTATTCAGAGCTCCAACTTTGTCTTAGGATTTGAAACGACTCTTCAGCCAGTTAGGAGGCGAGCGAGATCCTCTGAAGTTAGCCACTGAAACTATTAGTGAATTAAATTCGCCGCCTCTCGTTTTGATTCGAATACTTTCCTGGATTTTCTCCCCTGATACTCGCAAATGCTGAAAAGAGCGTGCTATCATTTTGGAAGTCCACAGACCTGAAAGAGTCGGTTAAGATAGGGTGATAATTTTAAGTATAGACATTGCTTTAAGTCTGGTAAAGAGTAGTATCTATTAGGGAAATATCTTTCTTGGAATTTCGAAGATCTTTACATATATATTAATATAACTTAATATATATATAATTTGAAGGAAATAAAGCTAACGAGTTTCCTCAAATGTAACACGAATACTTGAATCGAGCTTGAAGTGGTTTAAATAATATTGTAGAGAAGTTTCAAATAGATACTGAATCTATACAATTCGATTTCATTGCAGTTCAGAAATATTTTGTTCTGACGTTATATCCGGAGTAACGATTTTCACCTTTTTATCTATTTGAATATTTCGGATACTGACAAAATTGATACTGAAAGAATTTCTTAGCAATTTGTATAATTCATTTATAAATATCGATTTTTTTTAACAGAATAAGTAGCATTTGTAGAATCTTCTTGCTTGGTTTTAGTCTTCGCACATGATTCATGGTTGAAAATTTTACTGAAATTCTCATTGAAATTAAATAACCAAATGATTAACTAGTCTCCTTACATTACTCTGGCTGAAGGCACCTGATAGTCTCGACTTCTTGATACTGCGTTCTAGTTTTAATTTAAGCGCTTTGATAAGTGCCAGTATCCTCAAATAAACCACAAGAAATAGTTAAAACATTCTCAATTAGATGAGATATGAGAATTTTATTAAATGAAACGTCTCTTATAGTGACTCCTAACTATACGCTTTCCTTTGACTAACCCTCTGTAGTTTTGAAAAGGAAAGTTTCATGCGTCCACTAATTGTGGTTATCTTTATTAAAATTGGATTTAAATATCAAATACAATTTTTAAAATCGGTTTAACGTGTGCAATCATTGATCTTATTACATTTGGAAACATTTTGTCTTTATTGTCGTTAAAATGACGTTCTTATCATGCGAAATATTTACGAGAGATATTAAAGGGACAGAATTAAATGACAGCTTAAGATAGTTAATTCCAAGTTAGAAACTAACAAGACCATTATAAACGAAAAAATTTAATTAGATTTTAAAGTTCTTTAAAAACTTTAATCCATATTTTTCTTCATCTGGCTCGCTTTGCTTAAATCGTTTAACTCCACTTTGGCGATATCAATTCTTATGGAACAAAAACAGGCGCCAAAATATATTCCATGCGAATTCCTCAAAAAGAATCTCGAGAGCAATGAATCTACAATTAATAAAGTTTGAATTGATATAAAAACTGGTCATTACTATAATTGTTACTATAGTCATTACTATGAAAAATGTACAAATTATCTTGTTTAATACATAATTAAGTTGGTCTCAAATAAAAGTGTAACCATATCAAATTTTGTTAAAATTGTTTATTTTACCTTGATTAGAAGGCTCCAGCTCTCGACAATTTGTCATTTTTTTATATACTCACGAGATTGGAGATGGAAAAAAAAAAGGTGCATGTAAATCGAATTTTTTCGTTTCGCATTCGTAATAAAATGTTAGGGATGTATTAATTGCTTTATATATTTAATTGTTTTTGCAATGTAAAGCAATACAAGATACGCAGAAAGTTTGGCATTAGGTTTCATTATTACATTACTTTGAAAATCACATTACTGTATTCTCTCAAGTGGAAAAGTTAACGAATCTCTTAATTTTCTGCACTTCTTGGTAACACTCGTTAGTTATTTTCCAGAATGCTTGAATATTTTAATATTCTTATTAATTTGAGATTTTTACTAAAACCACTCGAACTGTAATATACATGGCATGTTGTATGTAGTTTTAAATTCCGAAACTAATTCTGAGTCATTAGATTTTGTAAGCAATTTTTATATCTAATTATAGTCTATAGTACATAAATATAAAGTATTTTTTAACTAGTACATGAATGAAAATAACATTTTTCAAAGTATCATCTAATTAAATTACTGAAAACACTCTTAAATTAGAAAGAATATTAATCGTGAAGAAATAAATGCGCTTATTATAGAATGATATATTGATTTTCAAACGATTATATTGAAAGTTACTACTGTTTCAAGCTTGGTAAAATAAAAATTAGATTTTAAATAATTATCATTAATATATAATATACATATAACCTGAAGGAAGGAAATTCCCAGATATTTTGTTTTCAAGATTATATATTTGCATGATAGTCATTTTTAGAATATAATGAAACAAAAAATAACTTTCTTTACATTCCGAGAAAATTTGGCTAATATGCGGATAGAATGTTAACAAGCGATTTAGCTTAATCTTTTTATTCCATACGACAAAGCTGTAGACTAATGTATTTTGACAGCCTTTTTCGAAGCTTAAAAGTATTGACGCTAAGCTTTAGGCTGTAATCGGCTTACTGTTTTACGGTTTCGCATCGTAAATTGTATTAAGATAGGCGAATTATCAGAAAAGCCTCCGAGATAGATTGGTATCCGAATATTGTCTGCTTTGTGTCTGAAATATCTTCCATCTTGCAAATGAATTGAAAGTTTTCTTATAATATTCTCTTTGCTAGCAAGATCCATAAAATAAATATTTAAAATTAAATTTCTATACGCATTAAGAAAATGGCTTCAAACGGATTTTAAAACTTCGACGATTTTAACAATTCAGTTTTGTATAATGAATTGCGAATAGAGTATGCATATTGCACACATATTCGTTAAATAACACCAAAGTGAGTAATAATGAGTAACATTTAAATTTCTGGAATTTATTGTGAATAAAAGGGTGGGGGGGGGCTCAATACTGATTAGTGGTTTGGGCACGAAATCAACGTGCAGTGTAACTGTAGCCACGAACTTCAATTAACTCCGCATACAACTTTCACAAAATTGTTAGAATCGATTAACACGAACTTACAAATTGAAAGTTGCATAGTAGTCGGTTTTCTATTCGTATTTTAAACTTAAATATGATAGTGGTAATCGGAAGATCTATGAAAAAACAGATCACTAAAGTTCTATGCTGTTAAAGCAAATCTTGCAATAAAAAATACTAAGTTACGCAAGTTTAGATTAATAAGAAAATTTTATCATGACTGGAATTATATTATAAAGGAATATGAAACAAATAATTCAATCATGCAGCAATTACGTGATAAGTATTATATCCCCTGCTTGAATTGGCGCAGGTTACTTTGTTCCTCATTCTCCGATATTTAGAAAAGTATCGTATTAGATAAAAAGATCCCTTCGATTTGAATCCCGATTGAAAAAAGTTTAATAAGGAAACACGAAATATAGGAAATAAAAACTTGCCTAATTTCTCGTTAAAATCATATAGGTATCGAATAGTTAGACAGCTATCGTATATTGCAGAATAGTTATTCTGAAGTTTTTAAAACCGGTAAATTATTTGTCTAACTATTCAAAGGCCTCTTTTTGAAATAGGAAAATATTCACGCTGGATTATTTTCAGATTTTCATGAAATTGCCGTTTTTCAAATGTATAGTGAATGATATTAAATGAAACAATTTATAAATATTTAAGATGAATTGACATTCAAACTTATTTTTAAGTATTTACATATCTATCCATTTATCTTGAGATATTTATATCAATTATTTTGACATTCTGCTTATTCTGGATTTTTGCAAGATTAATTTTATTTGCAAATGTTAAGAAGTAACGAAATTTTAAGGGCAACTGTTCTAATGTGGAATTTAAATTTTTAGTGTAAACTTTAAAGAAATCGTTTGAGCAGAGTGCCAAAAATTAACTATCGAAAATTTTAATCGGCTTAATCTTTATTTTTTGACTGACACATGCAATTAACAACTTTGAAATTAGATTTAAATAATTAAAGTGAAATTTTAATCTAGTTTTCCTTCTTGTTAATGTAACTGTTTAAAAAAAACATTTAACCTGATGTTCAGAGTAGAAAGTTTCAATTATGTATTTCGTCATTATAACATTCATGTCATCATAATTTTATTTTCTGAAATGTTTATTCTTAAATTACATAAAAGATTTAACTGACAGTACAACTTACCTTCAACTACGGATGAAATCATTCATTAAGAGAATTATAGATGCAGTTGATTTCGTTGTATTTTGCAAAAAGATTAAGCCATTCTTTTAGGCCATATAACTGGGTTTTTAGTTTTTCTTTTAACACCTTCATTTTTAAAATCTAACATTCTAAATAAATGTCATGTTCTACGTGAAATACTTGTTATTCCAACTCTGATAACATGAACATTTGATATATTAGTTTCTCAGTGATTTTTGCATTTTAAATTTACTACTTTCTCTTAACTGCACACTTGAATGCTAAAATTTCAATACTTCAGTGCATATATCAGATTGTAAGTGAAGAAGTTAAACATTGTTAAATATGCTAGTCTCCTTAATTTCAATGAATTAAACATTTTTGAAGATAAAATGCATTGATTAGAATATTCCAAGTTCATTCTAATCTTTCTGCCGAATAGAAAATCTGTAGGAAGCTTACTTGAATAGCATTGTAATAGCAAATCCATTAGGCATTCAAAACACTGCAGTATAAACAGATAATTAAAAGTATATGCTGAACACTGATCAAATTTTTGCGTATGTATTAAATAACGAATCTTAAAGCCATATTAAAAAATATATATATAGGAGAATGTGAGAATTTTTTCTTAAAACTCAACTCTGCCCAATTTCAATTTTGTAAATCTTATTCATGCTTGCATACTAGTTGAAATGTGATTCATTGAAATTGGTAGTATTCACACTGCTTTATTGATTAGCTCACTAATATGACGAGAAATTCACTCTAAAAGTAATTGGTACTTTTAAATAATTCTTTCCTCAATTTTTTTTCTTTTCTCTTTAAATATAGCATCGCCTTAGTTGATGCCTAAGCATCATTTTTAATCCTTCCCTCTTTAAATGCAAGTGCTTCAAAATTGGTTGCAAAATTTTCGCAACTTAATGGGCAGTTTGTAGATGAAATGAACTTACACAAACAACTTTAATTTATCCAATATTTTCATAATCATTCTCATTCCTGTCTTACACATTTTAAGGTAGTTAGAGAAATGGATTTCTAAATATTAAAGCCCATTTCGAAATATCATTAAATGGAATAGATTGAATAAGGATGGACCATGATCTCGTATTAACTTTTTATTTGTAAAATTCATCATATTAAACATTCCGCCCTGTATTTTTTACTTTGAATCTTTTAAAATGATGACTAATGCAGTAAATTGCTTGGTTTTAGATTCAATGAATCAAACAAAATACAGAAGCTTTGAAAAAGCATCATTTCCCATTCTAGGAAATGTATCTAAAAATGGAAATACGCTAATGCATTTCCAATTCTAGGTATTCTAGATACTCCAGTTCTTGAAATTTAATATATTTTCTAGCGATTAGTTTGATAGAATAGTTCTCCAATTTTAAAATGAATAAGAATAAAGAAGATCCAAGTTTCTCATTTGAGCTGTTTGTCGTTTTCTGCAGAAAATTTCAGTGATATCTAAATAGGTTTTAGATGAAATTGCATTTCTAAAAAAGTGCAATTTTCTGTTGAATTATTTTTATTGCACTTGTAGGTTTAAAAAAATTCACTTTTTACAGAATTTAAGAACTTCCATAGAATTTTCTATCAAAAATCTGCTTTCCACTGATTCTAAACGTACGCGATACCGTTAATCTTTAACAAAACGCATTGATCTTTGCCGTCATACTGATATTCGTCAATTCTAAAATTTCATATAAATTCAATGAAATCTTATTTACGAAACTATTTAATTCTGCAGGTATATAAACACTTTCATTTTTATTCTCAGGAATGCAGGTTCTCTGTTTTTTATAGCAGCATTGTTTATTTTAACAGTAACGGATCATATGCATAAATTTTAAATACCCACTTGTCTGCTTTGTTTTCCCATTTACAGTGCATTCTCTCGAGGATGCGTTAATTGAATCGATATGATAGTCCAGAGTATTCTAGATATTCGAATTCCACAAATTATTTTTGTTTTATATCTGAATGATTTTAATTTAACATTACATTCATAATACACATGAGATTAATATATTCTTAATATGAAATACAAATGTAAATTTCTTTTGGCAAATATTCAAGTTTTATTAAGTAGTTGGCTTTGAATACTGGGAAGTGAATGCAGCTGTTCCTAGTTTCATGAGGAAATTTTAAAACCTTTTTGGTTTATAAGTTTTGAATATTTTTTTACTTCTCAAGAACGATTTCAATCTATTTTTTCCATTTAAATTTATATAATTGGAAACGACGAAACATTTCAATAAAATAAGAACTAAATGAACAAATCTTGGTTTCAAACAAACCTAAGATTTCTTTTTCAACCAAATTTTGAACTATGCAAATTTCCTTTTCACTTGTTTAGAGCATTAATTTCAATTAAGGAAATAAATTGACATCTTTTAAATTTTAACTATTAAAGTTAGGTTGCTGAAATATTTAGCCTTATCCCATTTGTATTCTTGAAGGAATGTATTTACTGTTTTTTACCTGTGCCAGTGTCTCGCATACTACCTAGCGTTAATATTGTAAATTTCTTATTACTATAAAAAATTGCAAGTTTCGCAATAGTCCTTTTTATGAATATTTAATTACAGAAAATACATGTGCAATATTGGTTAAATTTCTTAAATAGAACATATAACAGATACAATTCCGCGAAGACTTTTTTGTATTTCTTCGCATATTATGGTACCTAGAAGTCAAAACTACCCTTGTTTTATACAATGTTTGCATAATTTTATTTATTTTATGAGTACAGCATTGTAATTTATGATTAGGGAAACTCGGCCATGTCAAAGGTGATTGTATTGGAAGATTTAAAGAAAATCTCATCTCTGCATAATTGCCTTACCTTAATGATAAAGATTCAGAATTAAGAGTTAGCACATCTTGGTAACAGACAACTCTTGTAATGGAAGTTTCAATTGTAATTATGGGTTAGAAATTAGCTACTGAAAAATAATTTTCGGTCCCTAATTTCGACTGCTTGCTAAATTTGCGACTTCTTCATTCTCAGCAATTGAATGCCCTCTGACTTTCATCCTCATTAACTTCAAGAAGTTTAGGAATGGTAATAGCGGAAACAAGTAAGCTATTCATTTAGCTTCAGACAAAAAGAAACTGCCGTAGCCTTTCCTTCGACCGATAGGAAATTTTGTATAAAATTTTCGCCATGTTGTGTAAGCTAGATTACAATTTTTGATATTAGGTTTACATTGGATTGCCTAAACGATCAGAACTTGGACAGATTTTTTTACCTGAAAGCATCTTTTCTCTTGTATCGTAAGTTAATTCGATGCAAGTGATTATGGTTTTATTTAAAACATTTAGATAAATTGCTGACAGTGTATCTTAAACCGATTCCTACAACAGAAGATCAGGTAAAGGCGTGTAAAAATAAGGTTGACGATTGCAAAAAAAAATCGACTTTTTTGTAAAATTTGCCTGAATAATGAAACAAACATTGCCGATGGCATGTTGAGAAACAATGAAATTAAACTCAAAGATCTATCTTGAATAGATACAATTTAATCCTTGTCATGCTCCCTTATGAGTATCTGACAAGCGAGTTGCTATCTGTACTTCCCCAGAAGTCTGACAGGGTACTCATCGTCAGTACTTTTGTACTTGTCAGGGTACTCATCGATTTCAATCCTCGATTTTTCTTATACTGTCCCGGTAAAGTTATGAAAGTTGATACTAATTCCACATTTCTTCTGTTGATAGATCAAAAGCATTACATTAAATATTTGTTGCAAAGAAAAACAATAAATGATCATTTTACTTTTAATAAGAGGATGTTGTAGGTTCAGGAATTCATTGTGGTCGACTGTTGTCGTGCAACTCGCCTATTTAAAACCCTTTCTCAAGTTGGCTTAATGTTGTCATCTGTAGTGGAATTTGGCTGTCCTGTATTCCCTCCGTGGGTTACTTGGGCAACTTTTTAATTTCACGGACCATAAAACTTAGTTCTAAGAGATGAACTTACTGTATATTACAACAGGAATCGATAATGAATTTGAAACCTTTAGCATCCCCCAATTAGGGAAACTGATTACTCCTTGTTCTCTGTTGGAAAGTTCTAATGGGGTCATTGGAAAGTTCTTGATCCATTTGCTACAGAAGATTAGAAAATAGTGAAATTGGAATGAAACTTACATAGCATTATCACAATAGTATAGCAATAAAGTAAGCGAGTACAGAAGCCAGTGTGTGGAAATCAGTGCAAGTAGAGTTGTCTAAAAAACAAATCTCGGCTTACTCTCATGAAAAGAGATCGCAGTAAATTTGCAACTCCAAACTTAACAAAATAAAGTTTAAATATAGATTTAAGACTCGGTAAAGCAAGATAAAATGTTTCATTGATTGAATTTGTTTCGATTTTTTTCCTATTTTCGAAATGAATAAATGGTTACTTTCAACATCAGTTAAATTATTTCAATATTTTCCATTTGTTTCAATGCTTTCATTTGTGGACCCAATACCGTTATAAGGAATAATGTAGCAATGACTACGAAATATAAAATCCAAAACGGTTAGTGAGTAGAAATCCTCTAGTAAAGAATTCTGGATAAAATATAGAATTTTCACGCGTAAATCTATAAACTTCATGTATTTAAGAATTAAACGGTTTAATAATAAGATAGGCTGTACATTTAATACAATTACTTTCAAAAATCTATACCTATTTCAAGGCATGTTTCTTGTATTCTGTGCGAAGTACGATATTAAGTTTAATCGTGTTCAGAAGAAAATGCAAGTAAAAACTAATGAAATATTTTATTAATTATAAACCTGATATTCGATTTATATACAGATAGCAGGGTGAATTATTGATATCATCTCACTCGGTTCTCTATTCATACCCCATAATTTTGAATTTTTATTAAGTGCAAGCTTTTAACGGTAGTGCTATAAACAATTTTTAAATAGTATATAAAGAACAAAACCAGTTTGAAATCATTGACAGCTATTTCATAAAATATTTAGATTTCGTTTTCCACTTTAATTTTCTTTCATTTTAAATTATACCAGGGTATAATTTTTGGTGATCAGCTGTATCAAATTTATGTTTTAAAAAGATTAAATTTTATTTAAGAGTGTATAAGGAATTAGAGTAGTGATAAATTTTATTTTGCAAAATACTTAAGATTGATATCTTGATTCTTCACTTTCTAAACTTTACAAATATCCTTAAAGACAAACTACAAAAATCTTATCGATAACACAACTTTTTGACGAATTTCTAAGATCAAAAGAATATATTTAACTTGTATGCCTATAACTTTTTTCACTAAGTGGAATAATTTCCTATTTACCTGCAGTAAATCTGCTGAAAATATCCTTCAGTCATCTTATGATGACAAATGCTTCAACCTAAATTGATTTCGCGGCATTTGATTAATTTATCACAAAATTAGTGCATTGAACCATCATTTAAGGCTGCAGAAAATGGTGATATCAATGGATTTCTAACAGGTCTAGCTCTACTCGTCTGCTCGCTTCCAATTCTGGTGCCAAGGCTCAGTGAATAAAGCAGCTGTCGTGGACCCTCTTCCCATTTCCCAAACTTTTTTCCTCTTTTGGAAGGGAAAGGAAAAGCCAGATCTACATTGTCCCTTTTTCTGTTGGGTGCCCTTTCCCCCATCTGCTTTCCCCCGTCGTTGCTAAGCTCACAAAGAAATGAGAACTGAACGCTCTGCTTTCCCTATTCAATAGGGTTGGCTCTTGCCACGTGGCAATTGTCAGTCCCCTTATTTCGCGATTCAGTTATAGTTAAGAGATTGTGAAGAGAAGGGGGGCGCCTCTACGCCATTTTGCGTCAGCAGGATATAGTTTTTTGCTATTTTCAAAGATAGCTTATGTAGTTATGGTTTCTTTTTTTACCCTAGCAGCAATTTCGGTTAGGTCAGGTCAAGGCTGTGTCTTATCCCATGTATGCCATTGGTTGGTTTTGTAAATTTGGTTGTTCTAAGTCTTTAGAATACTGCGATTATCAATTTTGAATAGAATTGGCTTTCGAGTGTTAAATGTCATTGCCAATCGATTTTTTTTGTTTGTTTTGGTGCCAAGTTCATAGATGACTCGTCTTGTATTGATGTGAATTTCATTTATACCTGGAGTTTAAGAATAAGACATAGTTGCCCTTTTTTTTTTTTTCACAATTTAACTAACTTCATCTTTCTAAGTTTGAAACAGATGTTTGATCAACACTGAATATGAATTTATTTTAATGCTATTGGAGGTTTACGATTTAAATGCTAGCTCCAAAAGGGGCACTCGAAATTACACACCTAATCGGCATGGCATATGTTGAAATCGGTGGATTCTGAATGCAAAATAGTCCTTCCATAATATGGAAGCCTTTTACGAAGAAATGCGTTTTAATTTGTGAAGCGTATCAAATTCCATCAAACAAAAGCTTAGTTTTTATAAATAGGAGCACAAATTGAGTGAAATCCATTTTAAAATAAGTTCGTAACTTTTATTTAATCCTAATATACGATGTATTTTTTATATTGAAGTAAATGCATCTTTAAAATAATTCTAATATTCCTCGCAACAAAATATCTGGTGTGCAAAAACAATCCTCATATTTTGCCCTCTAATGTCTTTTTCAATTATGTGAAACAAATGAACATTTTTAATGTATTGATTTTAATCTCTTCTACAAAACTGGGATTCACTATCGGTTAATTAAATACTTCCACCTTATCGATTCGATAAGTTTGTTCACCAAATATTGGCATTTTGGTCATTAATTCTGCTGTGTCATAATTGACTTCCGATATGAATTTAGCTTCGAGGGTTACAGCATTAGATCATTCCTCCCGCTACACATAATTCTATGTAAACTAGCTAACGAAATGTCACTCTTCATGTTAGCTGTGCTCTCGCCGGTTAAAAGGAATTTACCGGTTTGATAAGCCAATTTCTTAAGTTTTGAGACCGTCATGGGATTTATAGGATGCTGTTTTCCAACTGCTAAATCTATTTTCCAATCATCAACGAAATAAATTAACATTTGATATTAAATGTTCAGGTTATATGTGACGTAATTTCAAACTATCAATTTGAAACAGAAAAACTTTAAAAAGCTTTAACCATTGTATCCCTACCTTCTCGTAGGTTTCCCTTTCTAACCTTCCTTTGTTACCAATAAATCTAAGTCTCGTAAATAAAAATTATTTGAGGGAATATCAAAATATATTAGTTCGAATCTGATAGTGGTGAGAGATCTTATCTTTCATTTTAAAAGCAGATTAGAACACAAATTACCCATAGATTAAATTCTAGATGTCGCAGTGTGTGAGAGATTATTCGAAGATATTGGTGTAGTGCGATCTTCAATTTTTATTAATTTTCAGGAAATAATTCAATTTTTGTCTTTTTAAATTTTTTGTCAAAGCTATTACAAGCGAAGTGAGGAGAAATGATTAAGAAAGTAAAAATCAAGAGTGGATGGGTGGGAGAAAGGGCAGATATTTTGAGCTTCCGCAGTTTTTAAAAAGTATTTACCGACATAGCATTTGGTCTTGTTGCACAAAATTTACGCATTCAAAAGTTATAGTAAAACCGTAGTTCGAATGATCAGGAAATTAAGAAAATATTTTCAATATAATGAATGATAGATAAAACGCATTTTTGAGTATATTGAAGTAGTCTTAGTTACAGATACTAAAATATAATTGTGAAAGAGTGAGAATTTGATAGAAATCCAATTTAGATAAAATTAAAACTGAAACAGATGGTATCTAAATTCCTAATTATTTGGAACAGTGATTCCTAAATCCACGTAAAGGAATCATATTTGACCTTTCGGAAGAAGAGGGGGTGAGTACTCCCCCACCCCAAAACGAGAAATTAAATACTGTACTTGTAATTATACGAATTTCCTGAAATATGGGAATAGCTTGTAGTAATTAAATTTTCTTAATTTTCAGTTTATTCTTTCATTATATGTAGGCTTTCAGATTTTGAATTTCGGGCGAAATTATGTTTGAATAAAAGACAAATGGCAGCCGATTAATAGTGATTTTGTCACACCTTCAATAATATTTAAAAAACGCAGATACAAAGTTCTGAGTGAATTGCAAATTTATGAAGTATTAAATACTTGAAAAACAAACTATTCAGTAATACAATAGAAACATTTTTAGCGCAGACAATTCAGTGGCGATAAATTTTGACAATATTTGAAGAAATGGTTGTTTAAAAATAAGTTTTTGAAATAAAACCTTGATAAATATTTAGTGTAAAAACTTTTAAAAATTGTTCAAGTATCGTAATACTTGTTCAATTACAACTAAGCTTTTTCAATTATAAAGCTTTTAAGCTTTCTTTATTTGAATTTCTCTAGAATTTATTTTAAATAAAATATGCCAAATATACCATGACTTTATATTTTCATATTTAATAACAAAATGTAAACATTTATTTCGAATGCTTAATCGTTTTCCGTTGCTTCTAACAATCTTAAAAAAATCTTAGATCAGTCTGTTAATTTCAAATGTCAATATACATTCCAATTAGGAAAGTCTTAACAATGATGTTATGTTTGAAATATGATTAAACAATTATTTTCACTTGTATATCTCCGGTTCTTTTGAATCAATCGGTTAAACGTTATACGGATATTTCTTACTATAGGTGAAAAGTACGAGAAGTTACGATTTTTAAAAAAAATAACGAAGATGCAGATATAAAAGCACTTACCTTCATATGCGAATGCAATTTACATGCGTTGAAAGAGAACATATTTCTAAGATGAATGGCAAATTTTCATTGAATTTAGTTTTAGATTATAGGTAATGGGAAATGTTTAAATATTCTTTTGATTTATTGTACCAGTAAATTCAAGATAAATTGAGACACAATTATCATAGAATCTCTTATCGAGCTTTTTTCTAAATCTGCAAATCATTTTCACCATTCCTACATAAAAAAATTGCATTTGGATTTGAGATTTCCGAGTTCAGATGTCTCGCGAATATTTATCGTTTCCATTTACTTTCGTAAATAGTTAGATACGCAAATCTAAAATAGGTCGTAAGAAGTACTTCCGTATTTTGCTACAGTGGTTAAGAAAGGGTAAAATTACTTACTCTACTTGCCCTAGTTCGGCTCTAGGACCTTCAAGGTTTTCTGCTCTGTGAAAGTTGACGTTGATGACCTCATCTCTTTGATCTCATCTTGGTTTGAGCTCACATTACTGATCTTTAAAAGTGAAAGTTATTTGAATATCAGTAAAGTGTTATTTATATTTCATTTAAACAAATTATGAGTTTTATGTACAAGAAATACTTTCGATTTGCTTACTTTATAATGTAATTAGTGCTGATTCAAAGATTAAACTCGCAAGCAGGATTTTCAGAATTTCGGTTAATGATTATATACAAGTCTCGTGATAGTCATTTTAATTCGTCCTTGCAGATATGCATATTCTGGTCCCCAGCAGTTTCAAATGACACCAATTACGCTCCAATTCGAATTTAAAAATAATAGATTCGAACTTGTAGCTCGAAATATAGCATTAATGGTAATTTGTTTCATCTGGCGTTTGCTTGTAACGACTTTTATATTATGAAATTTGCATAAGAATTTCAACCTAAAAACATTGCGATAGAAATATTCTTTTGGAAAGTTAGTTAGATAGCAATTGCAAGTTTTATTTTTACTTAGTAGTTCGAAATCTATTGAAGCACTCTTGTAGTGTATGACATTCTTGCTGCTTTGTTACAAGAAAAGTATTATAAAAAAAATCTAAAATTAGATTTATATATAAAGAAAAATTGCAGAAAAGTTTGAAAACAAATACATTTCCCAATCGTGCCAATTTAATTGGTACAAAAAAAGTTTATATAACTCATGTCAATTATGAAACATTAATATTTTTATTAAAATTCGTAATCTTCCTTAGCAAGCTCCTACCCCAGAAGTAATTACGTGCCAGATTTGGTAAATGTAGGTACTGTCGATCGTTATTAAAAAAAATTTTTGTGTTGCATATTTTACGGATAGAATGTCAACTTGCAAACATTATTAAATTGTATGTATACTTACAATTTATGTACGTATCTAATCTTTTAAAGTTTTAAAATTGCATTACATTATCTCTTGATTTGTGTGTGTGTGGGGGGGGGGGTGAGTGACATGTTTTTTTAAAAATTGTGGAAACGGTTTCAGAATATTTACTTGTATTCAGAATTTTTTCGTAATCGTTAAGTCCATTTCGGGTAGTTTGAGATTCCATCATTACTTATTTTCTCGATTGTTTTTAATTTATTCAGATTTATCTTTGGGTCTGTTGTGATCAAAGCAGTTGTTCAATCTTCGGTCTGATCGGCTCGATGAAATTAAATCTCTCATGTATGTAAAAGTTAAAGGGTTTTTCAAAATTGTAATGCCCTTAGTATTCTTTTTGGCATAATTTCCAAATTTGGTAGCTTTAAGTCTCTTGGTACATCCTTAAAGATATGTACATAATGTTATAAGTTGGACAATAAGTGACAAATTGATCAATCCAAGGTAGAACACAAATCTAGGGCATACATTAGGATCAAATACTAGCTACATGTTAAATTTTTCAACGATAATGCATGCCCCTTTCAAACCTCATTGCTTCACACAAAACATTTGTTTAAATTTAACAATCGATTCCAACGTGCTAATATTCGATAAATATGCAGACACAATTATATGTACGATTACAAAATAATGGAAAAAATTGCAAATCGTTCATTTAACACTATAAAAGTGTTAAAAAATTAGATAATGAATAATCGCAGGAAAATGGTAAGAAAATTGGTTCATCGTCATAATCACTTAATTTTCCTCATTTCAGATAACTAATTCGAAAAAATGCAAAATGTCAATGTTTGGGATAAAATTGCACACAAATATATCATAGTTCAGTGACAGCAATAATGCTTTACAATATGATGAAATTTAAAAAAAAATTGAAGAAAATGAATTATTTGTAATTTATGTAATAAAATGGTAGCAACTCAGTTGGGCAGAAGGAAATTAAATTTTATTTTTAAGAATTTTTGCATTTAGAACAGTTTTTAAAAAAACTGACTGAAATGCACTCGTATGTATCTTGAAACATTAATATAATGTTAAGGGCATACATGTATCTT